>JBBPBP010000001.1:6149071-6163176 GCA_037974735.1 Cicer chorassanicum | reverse complement strand
TAATTAAAAAAAAAAAAAAAGAACTAAGAATATTTTGTGCAAGAACATTTTATTATTAATTAAGTAAAAGTATTTAGGTCATCTCTAATTTGCAAGAACATTTTATTATTATTTTTTGGTGAAGGAACATTTTACAATAAAAAAGTGAAGTCCGAACCTAACCTCTACCGAGGCTTGATTGATGCGAAAGACATATACATGTCGCGTAAACCCAGCCAACTATTACTCCTATATAAGACAAAAAAAATAATAATAAAAAAAAAAAATTGAAACGAAGAAGTTACGCAGGAGCCTATGATTCCCATACTCGTCCCTTGAATTAAATCTCGTTAACGCTGCTTCGTTACACTTTCTTCATCTCCTCAACACACATAAACCGTTAAGTAAGTAACTATGCTACTTCTTTCACTCTTTATCACTTCTGTTCCACAATTTCTGTAATCTGTTTTCGGTGTCTCGGAACTGCTTCGCTTTTCAATTTTAACTTCCATTTTTTTCGCAAGCCTCAACCTATTCTTTTTTAATTTATTATTTATTATTATTATTATCACGTCTTTCTCTTGACCAATCTTCATTATTATTCGAAAATGACATTTTCTCTCTCCTTTCAATTTATGATGGAAGTGAATTCCTGCCAGAAAAACAAAATTTATTTATTTTATTTAATGAAATGAAAATTAACTAGTTGAGAAGATTGGTTTGAATTTGAAATCACTATTCCTACCCTTTTCGTGAAAACAAGTTTTTGTATTTTCTAAGCTTCTTTTATGATATTATTTTTGTTTTTTCTACCATAGTTGAATTTTAATTAAATTAAATGCACAACTACCCTATTCACATGTATGGAATGAAGTATATAATTAAATTGCTTTTATGTTTTTAATTCTAGGACCTTGAAGTGTTGATCCCTGGTCCATAGGATCTGATTTTTATGTATTCATTCATACAATAGAGGATAGGAAGCATTTATTTCAACAGAGTTGGGGAAAAAAAATCTCAAATTCCCATGTCAATTTCTGAGAATCAAGCTTCTATAGCAGCTAGAGATGTTGATCCATTGTTGAAGGATTTGAATGATAAAAAGCAAAGCTTTAGGAGAAACGTGGTGTCTTTAGCTTCAGAGTTGAAGGAGCTAAGAAGTAGATTGGCTTCAAAAGAACAATCATATGTTAAAGAGACACTAACAAGACAGGTGCAAGATTTTTATGTGTTTTTGAATTATTCTGTGTCTTTTTGTTTATCAATACAAACAAATCTTCTTTTCTTTTGTTTTTCTCTTTTTGGTCATGCTAAAAAAATTATAACTTTGATGTCAATTATTTCTACTTTTGGAGTCTTTGTTTGCTGTGTGGGGTCAAGGAAAATTCAATATTTTAATTAGTGCAGCAATTTTTGGATTTATTTTGACAGGAAGCAGAGACAAATGCCAAGATCATGGAATTGGAAATTGGTAGGTTGCAGAAGAATTTGGAAGAAAAAAATGAGCAGCTTCATGCTTCAACCTCTTCTGCTGAGAAGGTTTGAATTACACTTACCTTAGGATATTATTATTCTTTTCACGACTTATGCATATCTCTTGATTGTATACAGCTGTTTGATTTGAAATGTTTTAACTTTTTGTTTTACACGATTCTCTATCTATGTCGTTTGCTTGCTTTCTAACTGAAATGGTGTTGGTGAATGATGATCCTATATATTCTTTCCAAGTTTTTTATATATTTTTTATTGGATTATTTGAGATAGTAACTATGATATTGTTTAAGAAAACTTATAAAAACAATTTATGATCTGTTTATTAGTTGTTTTTAGTTAATTTTTATAAATTTTTAAAGATAATTTACAAAAATAACTTATAATTTATTTTAAAATAATTTTATTCTATTTTTTTTTTATAGAAATAACTTGTATATAAATAAATTTATATAACACACTAAATGCCCATCTTTTAGGATGTTATTACTATTCAGTTGTCCTCTTTCATTTTAGCGGATCCCATTGGACTTTGGAGAGAAGGGTAACTAGTTGCTTTGGTCTATTACTGTTCTGGTCTCTTTCTAACTTGGATAGTTAATTCTTCAATTTTGTCTATGCCACATTTTTCTGAACTAATCACTAACTTATTACAAATTCACTAAAATAAAATTATTTTACTGTAGGGAGGGAATAGGGATTGGTCCATCCTAAGTTGGAAAGTCACTCATAATTCTTTGTGTATCTATTTAGTTTTTCACCGTCAACTAATTGATTTTAGATGCACAAAAGCACAGGGAATTAACTTCAGTAATTTCTAATTAACTACCAACTAGTTCAGTAAAAAAATTTAATTACTAATTAGTAGTTTGACAACTGTCTACATCTAAATGAAGCCAACTGCCAACGTGTCCATATTTACAGCATGCTACACAATTCCATAGATGCTGCTAAAATTAAAATTTCTAAGTTCCTTCACTATTTTAAGTCACTTATTAACTTTGTTGGGTTCAAATAGAATAATTTGTTTGTTCCTAAGATACTGGTTAGAGGGGAGATGCATCTTAACTACTGGGTAACAAGAATTTTTTGGACTTACATGTACTAGATCTGCTTTGAATAAGTAATTTAGTTTCATTTTTTGCTTATTAAATCCGTGGTATACTAAGCACATCTTATTTTGGTAGTAAAAAGACAGACTTTTATCTAGTGGTTGATGATGTTCTTTTTTGCTCCCTTTTGTCATATATTAAAAAGAGAAGAGAACCATTTGGCATAATAATTTCTCTAGTGGGTTGATGATTCAATTTGCACTATATTAGTAGTAACTTGCACAAATTAAATTGTACTGCAATATGGAAGGAAAATCATGTGGGTATAGTCAACAGGGACAGTGCATATTTATGAAAGAAATTTGCATAATAATTTCTCTAGTCAGTAATGGCGACAATCTTATCTTACACATTAAATGCTTTTGTATCATGAATTCAACTGTACTCCAAATTTTAGATGAAGTAATAAATTTTTGGAAAACCAATTATGCATTAGCCTTTAAATGGATTGTATTGTACTCTTGAAATAGTAAATAGATGATCAAATAAAAGTTTGCAACAATGGTAGGTATCCTTTATGAAGGAGAAGAATTAAGATGACATTCTCACCATTACCAAAACTGCATTAGATTCTGACTGGTTCTCTATTGACCAAAACGGCATTACAATTCATACTACCTTCAAGATTGTATGCACAGTCTTTTTTGCTAAAGTTTATTTTTTATTTTTTTATGAAGTACAATTAAGAAACATATATTGGCATTGTCTGTCCCAACCGAATTGAATACAACAATAACAACAACCAAGTCTTTTCCCACTTAATAGGCTCGGCTACATCGATCAAACGATGCCATATCATTCTATCATATAGAATTGAATAATGTCTCATAATTAGTTTGTGAGGTTCTATGTTGCTTTGCAAAGTCTAGTCATTCAGAATTCATTAGTTTCTGAGTCACAGTTTCCAAACTCTTTGTTCAAATTAACTCTTTGCAAAGTTGCAACATTAGTTGAAATGAAAATTATCCTTAAAATATGTTTATTTAGCCCAGGAAGTAGTTTGAGTGTCATTTACTGATATGATATGATATAATGATATGATATAATGTTGATGCAGCACTTAAAGGAGTTGGATGATCTTAGAACGCAGCTTGTAGCAACTAGAGCAACAGCTGATGCGAGTGCTGCATCAGCTCAATCATCGAAGCTCCAATGTTTAGAACTTCAAAAAGAATTAGATGAGAAAAACAATTCACTAAGAGAGCATGAGGAGCGCGTCATTAGACTAGGCGAGCAGCTTGATAATTTACAGAGGGATCTTCAGGCAAGGGAATCTTCACAAGAGCAATTGAGAGACGAAGTTTTTAGAATTGAGCACGATATTATGGAGGCTCTTGCAAAAGCCGGAGAGAACAAGGATTGTGAACTGCGAAAAATATTGGATGAGGTTTCTCCAAGGAATTTAGAGAAGATGAATAAGCTATTGGTTGTTAAGGATGGAGAAATAGTTAAACTTAAGGATGAAATTAAGATCATGTCTGCTCAATGGAAGCTCAAGACTAAAGAATTAGAGTCACAGGTATTGGCATTCTCGTTTGCCCGTGTAATTACTCATTCATTTACTTAGTGTTTTCTTTTCTTTATGTTCTTGGCTAATCCATTTAAGGTCATTGATGGATTTTAAAACACAGTTGGAGAAACAGCGGCGCACTGATCAGGAGCTGAAGAAGAGGGTGTTGAAATTGGAATTCTGTCTGCAGGAAGCTCGTTCTCAGACACGCAAACTCCAAAGGGTAAATCCAGCTCTTGCACTCATTTTTTTGTCATTTAGAAAATGCTTAAATGTTCTTGGTTATAGTGAATTGTGCTCTTTTAGTGCTGCTTTTTAGTGTTTGATGAATTATTTGATCAGTTTTTTGGACAATAATTTATGCATTGAAATTGAAAATAATAAACATGAGGACAAACAAGGTGTGATTTTTCATCTACTACTGAATGATTATTTAAAAAGTTTTCATTGATGCCATGATTGGTTGGCTTACACTATCATGATATCATTTACTTCCATCTTCTGACCCTCCTTAGTCAACTTAGTGAATTACTTGTGCTTTGTTTAATAATGTCCAAGTGAAATCACATGTTGTATGTGTTTTGTGAGCAGATGGGTGAGCGACGGGACAAAGCTATTAAAGAACTGAAAGATCAATTAGCAGGAAAGCAACAAAGAGCTGTGGCTGCAGAAAACCAAAATCAAAATTTTTGGGACACCAATGGATTCAAAATTGTGGTCTCCATGTCCATGCTAGTCTTGGTGGTATTTTCAAAGCGGTGAAACCATTCCTTTGTCTATAAGGAGGATTCTTGTATATAGAGGAACCTTAGACCTTCTCTAGTTTATTGTAGAAGTGTAGAGAAGTTGTAGAAGGCGTTTTGTGCTGTAGAAACACAGTTTTAGAGATAAAACTAGCTTTAGCTTATGTAATACTAATATGTAGAAGCGTCAGGAATTCAGGATCATAAAGCAATTTTGCTGTGTTCTATAAAACTACTCCTACATCTCAGTAGGTATGCTTATATATTTAAGGACGTTTATTGCATCATTATTATTTGTTTTGACTTGTTAGAGAATCTTTAGGTTGGTCAGTAGAGTTTAATTTAATTCGTGTATATCACCACAAGAAATTATTTAAGGCTCTTAAGCGTGATCATAACAGTTACCATACTTATGCTGGCTATAATAGCTATTGTGGATCTTTTTCACGTTATTTTCCTGTAGAAAATTATGAAGCAGGTGCCATTATGCTGGCAAATGATGTCACATGTGTTGGTTAAAAAGTCAAGGCATTTGGTAGTTGATTGCTGTTAATTCTTTCTCGTTATTTTCTTTGACAATTCAATCAACTATTACGTTAGAATTAGTATCCAATGCATTTGATTAAGATGCATGTAGGTGTTCTGTGCATACAGAAGCACATGTCTCGGTCTACAGAATCTCAAATTATAACATTCATGAAAATGGATTGTCTAAACAACTCTGACCAATTTACACTGAACTACATAATCCAAGGTCTGTACCTTAAAAGCCAAAATAAAACTACCTAAGCTCCCAAAATATATGTACCTGACCAATATTGACCATAATATATTGTACAACCTAAAACACCATAAGCAACAATTATTTCCACACAAGGAATTCCCTCTCCTTTACCTAAGCTGCTTAAATTCAGCACATGGATGAACACACTTTTTTCTTCCTTTCTTACCCTGCTGTCTTTCTACACCTATAGACCTTGACACCGTGGCATGTGTGGCTATAATTTAGTATGATGATCCAAATTGAAAACTTGTTTCTGAATTCTGAACTCTATCGGCGCATGCTGAGTCTTGCAGTGACAAATGGAATCATAAGAACTATGCAGCCAGTAAAAGGTTTCAGAGTGTGTGAGGCGGACGTTGTGTTCACAACGGGAGGGCTATCGGATCCAAAATCAGGCATTGTACCTGATGCTGGGCTGCTTGAATTTAACACTGAAGGTGGGGCACCATAGCTATAAAAAGGTAGCATTATTTATACAGAACCATGATTAGTATATGCTTATTAGTGCAACGACATAATTATTATAGTGTTGAAACGCTAGCCATCTCACTTACCCGAAAGTGCCTGTTCCTGATCCTGAAGATGATGTTGGTGGAGCTGTTGGAATTGATGGTGGGGCTGTTGTTGGAATAGATGGTGATAGTGTTGTTGGACTTGGTGGTGGTATTGATGTTGGACTTGATTGTGTAGGTGGTGTTGGTGATGATATCATTGGTGTTGAGGATGACGACGATGATGGGAAAATGCAAGAACCAACACCTATTAAAAATAGTCATTAATTTTATGAAGCATGAGATTGAAAAAAAATACAAGAGTTATTAAAATGTTAAGATCTTACTTGGATTTGTGTTAACTAAGGTCGCGGCGCCTCCAAAGTCGCAACTTGTTGGAGCTGGATTCTTTTGATAGTAACTGTTGAAAGCAAAAGAAGCATGGTTCTGCAAAGTGACTGGACTGTAACAACTCCCACCCTGCTGTATCTGAGAACAGTCAGCCCCACCCATTCCACAAGCATAATCCAATGCTGATTGAATGGAAGCTTGTGGAGCACCGGACTTCGCCACACACCAACTCTGCCCTTGAATAGAAGGAGCATTTGTGTTTGAAGCAGGTGGCTGTTGAGGGTTTATGGCAGGAACATTTCCTGATGGAGGTGGATAATAAGATGTCACAGGGTTTGTTACTGGTTGTGTACCTGGAACTGTTGTAGCTGGATTGAACACTGGTACTGGTGAATTGGGTGGATTTATTGGTGGTAATGGAACAGGTGTGGTTGAAGGAACTGTTACTGGCATTGCAGCTGGATTGGTAGGAGAAATTGTGACAGGATTTGCTGAAGGAACTGCTATAATGGTTGGTGTATCTGAGGGTGTGATAACTGGTGTTGGATTAGTAGGAGGATAAACTGTGTTTGTTGGACTGTTTGTGTTATCTAGAGTTTTTCTTCTGATGAATTCGCTTAAGATCTCTCGGCGAGACGATGCAAACATTTCTTCTTCTTTTTCCCTTTTGAGCTCTTTCCATGAATTTTTTTCTGTTGTATGCAGTTCTACATATAATGCAGCTATTCTTTTTGCAATAGAACTTCTTGTTTCTAAATACTCGAATACCCTTTTACTAAATTGAGCTGCTTCTATTGAACTTGGGATAATTGAGCTTTTGATTGTTAGGATCACAGGAACATCTTTGCAAGGAAGAACAGAAGCAGCAAGAGTGGCGCGTTTGATAATAGTTTGAATAAAATGATCTCCCATGCTTAATTCTCCTTCAATGTTGTCTTCTATCAGCACAAACGATTTCGTTTTCTTTATAAATGAAAGTAGGTTACGAATTTCGTGTTTCTGTGATGTACTCAACTTCCTTAAGAATTGAAGTGGAAATGCTACTGAGACTTTTACTTCCCCATCGATGCAAAGATGGCTGAGAATTTTATGAATTGATTTAAGAGCATACATGATTAAAGGTACCTCATTTTGAACTAAGCACTCACTTCCACAGCTAGCAATGATGCTTTTGATGTTTACATGTGGAAGAAAGTTCACTAGTTGAGCTCTAAGCTCCGAAATAGCTGAAGGTTTTGAAGTAATGAAATTTTCAACTTGGCTTCTGTTTAAGTAGAGATCAACTAACATGTTTGAGTTGGTGTTGAGAGTGTTCAAAATTCTATGATCTGTGACGAAAACTCGACTCTGAGATGAAGAAACTTTCCAAGTATCTCCTCTTTCATGATAGGAAAAACCCACCAGAGATCCTCCTGCAAAGAAGAAACTGTCAAACTGATAACATTGGACTTTTACATCAGAACAAGTATGATTACTATGTGTTAGTAACTTAGTATTATCATTTATCAGAGTTAATAGATACTCACCAGAACATGAAATTAAGAGAGAAGAGAGAAAGAAGAGGCATATAGAATTTTCCTTGGCCATTTTGAGTGTGTGTAATTCGAAGGTAGAAATTTCAGGGGATTGATACAGGGGCAGTGTTTTAAAGACATAGCATAGCATAGAACTTTAGATAAAGGTGATGAGTGGGAACAAGAGAAAAAAGGTGTTAAAAAAGAAAGAGGACCAAGCTGTAAATGTAATGATATGATAAAGAAAAAAAAGTATCTTGGATATATTTCACTTTAGTCTAATTTCACCCGTTTTTTTTTTTCAATTACACCAAATAAATTACATTAATAATTAAATTGAATTACATTAAGAATTAAATTCACGTAGATTATTTGAATTTAATTAATGTAATTTATTTGAATATAACTAAAACAAAAAAAATGGATAAAACAAGCACCGGTGTGACATGTTACTTTGTCGTTAAGGATTGGTTTGGAAAATGAAAATATCTTGTCGGATAACAATATTGGAGAATCAACATCCTTTTTATTGGATCTCAGTAGATATAGTTGGAATTAATCCCATATATGACATGCTCAAGACACATATTATAATCATTCTTTATTATCATACATGATATCACTCCTTATGACTTAAAAACATTTTAGAAGAAATAATGAGTTATTTTTTATATATTGGAGGCCATAATTTATATATAAGGTGATGATAAATTAGATTCTCATCATTTCAAAAAATATCATTAGTGACAAAGACTCATATTTGAGCCTATATTAATTACCTAACCACAAATATAATTAGTTTTATTACTTAATTTAATCACTTATTAATTAAAACTCATATTTGATAAATAACTGATATAATTGAAATATTATATATATATATGTCTACATAAAATGAATGTGCATGACAAATACTGGGACACACATGCCTTTCAATTGAAATTGTGCACATGTGATTCTGTGTTGGTGTTCCTCGGCCAAGGGCTTTTGCTTTTGGATATTCCATACTGGCCACTGCACAAACCATGTGTTGGAGGGTATTTATCAAATTCAGAGTAGGAAAATTAGGCATGAGAAGTGCTACTTTGAAGTCTTTAACTTTTGCAATGGAACAAACTAACATTTTTGTTTCATTGAGAAATTACTATTTTGGACAATATTTTGAGTGTAACAAGTAAAAGAGAGGATAAGGGGTCAGAAAAAGAAAATGGGTTTGCTTTAATTTGGATGAACTCAGGCGGTAATGTGGACTAACTATATGCTTTTGAGCATCTATCTATATCTACTAACAATCTAAAGCTGATGGATGAGCTAAGAGCATCTTTTATGTCATGAAACTCAAATTGGATTCTTACATTTTTTGTGGTCATAACTAGCCACAACATGTCTAAGAATTTTTCAATTTTTTTCTCAAATAACTCAAATACATCTTATACCATTTACATAAAAAAGAAAACATGTAAAAAGAGGTCATAAATTTGGATTAGAAAACATGTAAAAATAATTAACAATCTTGGTGCATTCTTCTTAAAATCGTTACTAATAGATTGATATTCAACTAAAGTATGAAATGAAATATTCTCAAGATGTACCTCAAGTGATTGAGATAGGATACTAACAACAGTTTAAAAAGGTTATAAAGAGTTTAAATGCCTACTACTAAGTACTAACACTAACATACTAACTAGGAACATTTGTTGATTTGAAAAGAAAAAAAAAACAAGAAATGAAATGATATTAGGCTAAGTAGGATAAAAAAGACAATTTTGGTTTCTAAACTATTCTTTTTTACATAGTGTGAATTGTACTAGTGTCTATGTCTAGTCATATGCACACTTTATTTAATTTTTAATAATTTATTTTTTCACCTTATGATAAGTTTTCAAAAATTTTAAATATGTGTTTAAATTAGTTAATCTAAACGTGTATATGAAAGCTTTTAAGAACGTTAAAGGGAAAAGAAAAAAAAGCCACCTAATTTTTTATATATGATGTGTACTATGTCGACAACATGGGTGGGACAAACAGACCATGTGAGAAATAATCTTATTATGCCTTCTCCTTGTTCAAGTTTCAACTTAATAAAAAAAGCACGGCGTGACGTGGTCTCCCGTCGAAGGCAAAGCAAAGCAGCTTAAGAGAGAGAAATATAAAGTGGTTGCACAGTCACGGTTGATAAGGTTCGTGTATTCTATGTGTAAAAAGTGTCCCATGTAAATCTCTAAACCACAAAAAGTGGAATATTACAAAGTATTTGGGGCCTTTGGATATTCATTAATTATTAGACTTTTAAGAGTGATTAAATATTTGAAAAGATTGAATTCATTCACAAATTATTGTATAACTTGTATAAAAACTTGTGCAACACAAAATATGTTAGAAATTTTAATATTTTTATTAAATAATTGACGTCCAATTTTTGTTGTTAAGCTAGAAAGATGTGTAGTGCACAAATCACTACCGATTTGTGAGGCTTTTCATGTTTTAAAGTTCTTAATTTTATAATGTTGATCAATAAACACTTAAAAGGGATCAATTTAATTGAGGTAGCTTTTATTGTGACATAATCTTGCAAGGAAAACATTTTTAATACATTGTTGTTGATGAGGAGCTTGGCAAGTTCAAGTCAAAGGATAGCATACATGCATTAAAATTGCCGTACGAGGATCAAGGGATGCACCTTAGCTATGACAATTTTTTCTCAAATCACATGTACTAAAAAAATAAGCTCTTTACCCCACTCCATTTTATAAACAAAACATTATGATTGCTTCATCCTTGTCTTATAAACAAAATTGCTACAAATTACTTCCTTCCTTGGATCCTTTTTATAAAGAGACAAATGAGTCCGTTGATATATTTAGTTCATATATTTTTGTATTTCATTTATCTTTTTATAAAAGAACTATAGATAATTTGAGGTGATTTTTAAAATCAAACGCAAGGATGTATAAATTTCAAGGTATTAATTCGCATTTCTTATAATATGATATATTGGCATCGTGAACTAGAGAAAAATGAACTCATAATGTAGGAGGAAAAATATGCAAAAGATAAAAAACCAATTGTCTTAAAAGCTATAAATACAATGTAATAACTGTAAGTAATAACTGTAAGCTAACTATGGTTAGTTAAATAACTAACTAACTATATGATAATTAACTTAGATACTATCCTCCCTCAAGTTGGACTATGTAGTTAGCAAATTAAAGCCTAACTTGGATTAAAGGATTGAATTGAGGTAACATATAAGAGATTGGTAAGAACATCAAGTTGTGAGGAAGACAACGTAAGCGAAAAATGAACTATCTTTTTCTTAATTTTCTTGTGGATCACACGATATATTTCAATATGTTTGGACCTTTTATGAAATGTTGGATTGTGAACTAGGTAAATAGTTGAATGTTTATCATGGAAGACTGCAGAGGGAACAAAGAGAGACCTGTAAAATAAACATAAACTAACTAAAAAATAAAAGAAGGGGTAGGAACTTTGATGGCGACAACGGTGTATTATTGTTGAGTGTGTTTGTAATCAACATTAAAAAAACATTTAAGGACAATACATCGACAAAAATTGATTTTGATTATAAATGATTTATATTTAAATAGCTTCAAAACAAAAGTGATTTATATCAAATAATTTTTTGGATAAGTTGGATCAAAATTATTTTTGAGAGTGTAAATTACCAAAATGGATTTTAAAATGTGTGTATGTATATTCATATATAAACTGTGTAGATTGATTTTCTCTTTTATTTATGTTTGATAAAATTGACAATAAAAATCACTTTTTATTAATTCATGTTGAATAGTTTTAATTAAAATTGCTTATGGGTGTACAATTATAATATGTGTCTATAAATCTATATTATTTTGTTGAAAAATAAATCCAAATTTGTTTTCCAGTTTAGATAGGTTAATTAACAATATTATTTACTTGCTTTGATCAAAGGAACTAAATAGAAACCCTAGTTGTTGTTGGGTTTGCACCGGTTATAGATGGCTTATGTGCTGTTTTATTGGACTCTTGGGGGTTTTTCACTCGGTGATGAGATTTTTGTTGTTAGTATTTGCATAGGTCGAATTTAATGTAATATATTTTGTACAGAGAAATTTTTTGTTATTTGTATTTGCATAAATTGAGTTAAATGTAATATATTTTATACGGAGAAGTTTTTTCTTTTGTATGAAATCTTATATTACAAATTTTTATTCATCCTCTGTATATAGAATTAAATTGTAATTTAAAAACATATTATATCTTTAAATATTTAAGAAACAAATCTTAAATATATTCTAAATAAAAATATATATTATATATTTTAATGATATTTTATTTTATATTTTAAATATATTTAAATTTAAATATAAATCTAAATAAAATCTTAGAAGACGTAAAGTTAGTATCTAAAATATGCTCGATATGTTTGTAGTGATTCGAGGGATCAATATGTTTTGGATTTGTATTGTCGAAGAAAACAAAGAAAGAGACAAGCAATAATAGGAATTGTATTGGTAAATGGAGATTCAATAACAACCAAATTGGATTGGCCACAAGGGAAAAATAGCCAAAGAAAACACACCAAAAGAGTGAGCAATAAAAGTTAAGTGGTCAATGAATACCATGTATTAGGTTCTTTGATAAAATAAATAAATAAATAAAATTGTTAATTAACCTATCAAAAATTGAAAAGAAGTATGGATTTATTTTTCAAAAAAAATAATATAGATTTATATACAAATATTATAATTATACACCCAATATTTTAAGAAAGGAAAATTAAGTGTGCTGAAACTTTTACTAAAAAAAATTCTCTCAACTTACTCTCTAAAGACAATTCAATCTCCGTCCGTGGAGCTTGATTCTGTTTTGTTTTATATGTTTTAAGAATTTCTTTCTTTATGAAATATTTGGTTTTTTCTTCTTCCTTCTGTTTCTCTCTTTGTTTCTATTACCAAAAAATAAATTGTACATCCAAAAATAATTTTAATTAAAATCATCTAACTTGAATTAATAAAAAGTGGTTTTATTGTCAATTTTATCAAATAAAAGAGAAAATAAATCTACATAAAATATGTGCAAATACACAAAACACGTGTTAAAACTCATTTTGGTAATATTAGTACTCTACAAATTAAAAATGTTTGCATATAATTAGTTGGTACAAAATTTAGATTAATTTAAATATATTTATTTTCTCCTTATTATTAATATAAAAAGATAATTTATTATTTATTGAAATAAAATAACACTTAAAATAGATGATTTTTTTTATTATTATTGTACTTGACATTAGTGCTCTTATGCTTGTTTATATCTTTCAATGTTTGTTGGTTGATTTATTTTAAAGAAATGAGTTTGTGTTGAATTTCATTTTTTTGAAATGAGATTTAGGACTTTTGAGTTATCCCAACCGATACGCCATAAAATATGCGATTAACCAAATTGTAACAACCGACTTAATTCTTTAATTTTTTTTTTCCTTGATTACTTTTCTATGAAAATGATTTTTAAAACTATCAAATTGAGACTACTTGTGTCTTAAAAATTCAATGAATAATAATATGCCATATCTAATCGATTTAAAATAATTTTTGCATTATTAATTTGATTAAAAGTGAGTTTTAGAGCTATCATGATGTCCCAGCATGTGCCCTAAATACTCATATTAAAATGATGTCACATCGATTTAATACATTTTAAAGAAGAACGGTGTTTTTTTTATTAATCTATTTATAAACGAATTTTGGAACCATCAAATTATCAAATCACATGTCTCGATAACTCAATGATTCAAAAGATGTTTCCTCTAATTAATCATTAAAATAATTTTTGAAAGGTTAAAATATTAATCCAAAGAAATTTTAATTTGATATATTTAGTTGATTGAATGGATATTGTGAAGAAAAAAAAAAGAGTAAATAGGTTGAGTCTAAATATTTTGGATGCATATTTTGTATTAAAAGTTTGTGGCTTCTTTTTCTATATATAATGTGTCTGTTTATTTAAGATTTTTTTAAAAAATGATTTTTATAATATTTTTTTTGTTATAACATTTTAAAAAATAATTTAAAAAATAAAGCTGCAAATAAAAAATTAGTTGAAATAATTTATTTTAAAATATCAT
>JBBPBP010000001.1:6130842-6148805 GCA_037974735.1 Cicer chorassanicum | reverse complement strand
AAATTTTAAAAAATGATTAAAATAAAAAGCTATTTTGAGAAACTCTTCACAAAACTCATTTTTAAAAGATACTTTTTAAAAAAATGTGATTTTTATCGTGTTGAAAATTATTGAATGTCAAAATTATTTTTTTAATTAATAACAAATTAATTTAAAACAACTTTTACTATTTTTAAGTAAATTCTCATAAAAATTATTATTTTAAATATAAAATCAAAATAATTTTTTTAAAAATTTAATCAAACAAACCTAATATCATTTGAATTATTTAATTAGAAGGTGTTAAAAAAACCATGAAATTGACATATATTTTGAAAGCTTTTAAAAATTTAGAGGTGGGAAAAGAAAATATCCTAAAAGATTGGATATCATAATAATGGGCTTGAGCCCATCCTTACTTACGTTCAGGGACATTAAAATAAGCTAATGGAAAATAAAATAACAATGCTAAAAAAATGACGCTTTTGAAGCTTCAGCTTCTCAAAACAAGCGCATCGCAGACAAAAAAGGAAAGAGGGGGAAACAATGAGGGAAAGAACCGGGAGGAAGAGGAAGGTGGAGTTCCGGTGACGGGAAAATAGCGGAGGCCGAGTTGGTTAGCGGTGCATGACTGCCGTTGTGATGGTGGTGCATTTGTTTAAAGTGATTTGTGCCAACCTGTGTCACTTGCATGAAAATGGAAAAAGGAGAAGACAAGAAGGAAGTTGTTGATCAGTTGCATACTCCATCAACAATTTTTGTCTTTTTTTATTGTTCTTTGACTAAGACTTTTTTTTAAAACTTGTGGGTGGAAATTTTTTCTGAATGGGTATGGGGGAGATTTCCTCCACGGATGGGGTCATAGATCATTTACATCACCTGGGCATTCTTCCCGATAAATTTATAAATTGAATGTAAAGATAGTGCATTGACGGTCCAAAGATATTTTATTGTTCAATTATAATAACTATTTAACTTATTACATCTTAGGATTTTCTACACTTATTATAGAATTTTTTCATCTATATTCTCTTTTCAAACAATATTTCTAATATACTTCGAAAATAAATGTCATAATTTTGTTGGACAGTTGCATTTAAAGAATGTGATTATGTATTATTTTTTTTAGGAAATATAATACGGTCTAATTAGAGGAATTTTTTATTTTTTATTTTATTTTTAAATGGTCGTATCTTCGACTTGCGAACTTCTAAAGATTAAAGAAGTTAGACATTTTCGTATATTAATTTTAAAGTAGAATATGTTGATTTTGTTTTGTTTTGAAAAGAGGATATAAATGAAAAAAAACTCTTGTATTATATCTTCTTTAAATCCTATTTTTTTAAATAAATATACAAATATAAAAACAATATCTAGAAGTGCGGATAAGTTGAAGCGAGATAGACTTTGTAAAATTTGAGTCTGACCTGTCGAAAAATTGAAATCTAGTATCACCTATAAACTTATTTAAAAGTCTATTTTATTTCAACATCTTTGTAAAAGATGTTAGACATATATTTAAATATACTAAAAAACTAACATCTAAGTGAAATTAAGTTATATTTTGAAATTTAACATAATATTTAAAAAAAATGCTAACATGCTTAAATTATTAAAGTTGAATATTGACAAAAATTTCAAAATTCAATATAATTATTGTAGTAGTAATAAAAAATAATATTTATATTTAGTTAAGTAGTTCAATCTAATGGTCCTAAAAGACATTTTATGTAACTTCAACCTTTTAGCTAAATAATTTTTACAGAAGTCTTGACTTTAATTCCTTAAAAGAAGTTTCACACATGTCTCTTGTAGATTAAGGGGTAAATCTTGGCCCATCGTGTTTATTTCCACCCCAACAATATCTTTTGGTCATCTTTTCCATTTTTTTAAAAATCAAATAACACATCTTACTAATTTTGCTGTTATTGTTTCTAAAAAACTCAAATAAAATGAAATTTATTCTAAAAATAATTATAAATTTCATAAAAAAAAATATGTTGATGAGATGATGAGATACACACATAGACGGGAGAAAAAAATCTCTCCACGCTGGGAAAATGTTAAAAATCTCCCCCTCCCCGTCGGGTTCTATTGTGTAATCACTAAGACTAGGTCCTTTTCTCGTGATTGAAATATTGAATATTATATACAAATAATCAATTTATTCAAAAAAAAACTATGGTGTCTAACAACATAAATCACTGAGATTCAAAAAACTAATATTGAATAAATAATGGAGGATCGGCCTCACAATCTTTGTACTACCTCCTTATCCTTTTTGTAAGCATCCAAAAAATTTCCACTCTTATTAAAAAAAATTAAGAAAATTTGGCAGTTCAATGAATGTGTTATATTTTATGTATTAATTTTCTTAAAGTTAAAAAGAGAGGTAATAATTGGTTATTTTATCAACCGTATTCGTATATTGTAACGCATTTGAAAACAATTGAAATGGACGCAACGCATCCAATAATGGTGGTCCTCCCAGAAGAAAAAAAAAAAATGGAACTGAGATCATGTGTTCTAGATGAGACGACCAATAATTCCAAATTGCCAGCAAACACTTCTTTCTATTACGCTTTGCACTTTGCATGTATCTCATTCACAACATCATTATTCTTAATTCTCTTTCATTTTCTCTTTATTAATATTTCCTTGTGGTGAAAGCTATTGCAGCATCAATTGTCAAATATAGCAATGTTGGGGAAATGTTATTTTCATATACTATTTTTATAATCTTTTCATACAGTTTTCATTTAAATTATGTAAAGGTTTAAAACTTGGGCATTTTAATTTGATAAAAAATAGTGCCTAGTCGTTGAAATTACACATGGAAATTAAAGAGACTAGCTTGGAGGAAGGAAAAAAATAAAACAAGTTATGGCATGTGAGTAGCCAATTGATATACACAATAGAAAAAATTGAAGTCGTTATAATCCTTTAACAATATAAATAATTCTTCGTAGTAAAAAAGTAAAAGAAAGTCATCACGATTCATGAACCTTTTTTCTTAGCAACATTTTTTCGTGAACCTATTAATTATGTTCTTACATAATGAATATTTTAAATGAACCAATAAACTTCCTTGCCTATATTTTTAATGCAAAAAAGGAGTACAAGCCCTAAAGTGTCAATGAAAAGTCACGAGGAAAGTAAAAGCCCAAACTACATCCGCCAAAAGGGGAAATTTAAGAAAGTCTAGAACAAATGAGAAAGTCTCTAAGAGAAACTATTTCTCAAATGAGAAGCTTTTGCAACTAAAGAAAATGTATTTAGTACATTTTTTTTAATTTTATTTTACCTCAAGATAACATGATTTATTTATAATAAACCTTATTATTTCTATTTTTAAAAATATCTTTACACCGATACTACATTATACAAGACTTAATTTAAACTATCCAAAGGTAAAAACTTATTTCATACATCAATAATCGCTTCATGTTTGTTTCCATTATTAATAGTGTCTTTCATTTCCATTAATTTGTGTTTCGGTACACCTTTTCATATGCATGGTTCTTGTTACCTTTAATAATTGAGCAAAGTTTGTCTAAGACATCTGGCTAATAATTAATTTGCGGACCTTCAAATGTATAGAAGGGAATCTCAAAAGTTGTTAATAAGTTTATGTCTCTTTCTTTTATTATCTTGACACTTGTCTTGCTCAGTAGCAAAGTATTTGTGAATTGCTTGACATTGAGAAAGATACTTGATATTTGATTTGCCATCATTTCATTATTCTGGACTTCCTATCTTTAGGTTCATTTTTGTAGAGGAAATTATAGATGCTAATTTTAATTTAAAAAAAAAAATGCTTAGCTGGCTGGTCAGAAACGAAGTCCAGAAACATGCTAATTTTTTCAAGACCTTTGCTTAAGTAAATACATTCAATAAATCCATTTTGAAACATATTAAATGTAAGTGTTTTAGGGAACATAATTGCTTTATATCCATAAATCTTCTTATCAACCATATAAAAACGATCTTTTCATTTTCATTCTAGTTAATTAATCTTTTGAAATGTTTAAAATTTTATTTGGAGAATTAGACTTGAAGTTTAAATTTTCTCTGTGTAGTAATTTGATAATTATCTAAAAATAAGGTATCTGACGTTACTTTTTAAAAAACTCTTATTCACAATCCATTTGATTGTTTATTTTTTAATTGTTGCATTTAGCGTCGGTTAACTAACACTATATTATTTTCCAAATCTCATCGATTAGATTGATCCATATTGTTGGATGTTCTAATTTTGATTGCATTATCTACTTTGAAACGGCTATATATGACGATGCTAACATAGTCGGATGTAAATTACGTGACACTCCTGATTAACTTTTAATGTTTTAGCTATGACTCATATTCCAACACTAATCCAATGATAAATCAATGTTGGTGTCAATTTTTTTTTTGGCCAATGCCAAAAATAATTTTTTAGCAGTCATTTTTCTATAGTTGATTGCATCATTGTAATTTCAGATTAACTTAGTTTCTGCACCAAGATTTTTGTTGCAAATGCTTGGGGTTTGTATCAATGATCATAGATTCTTAAAAATTATCCATTAAAAACTACGTGCCATTTTTAATTTTCTTTTCTTCTCACTAATTTTGTTCTTCAGAAGAGTTATCTTCTTCAATTTGTAGCATTAGTAACTCTATGTCTACTTTTTAGTAATTTTAGCTCCTTTTCTTATTGAGCTACTTGTGTTTCCTTGATTTCTAAGTGCTTCAACATTTCCTTTGTGTTTAGTTCCATTCTCTTGATAGAATATTGCAAGCACATTATTTTCTCCCTTATATGGGATATTGAGTAATTATATTCAACAAGTTTCATTTGCCATCTAATTAATCTTCCTTGGTTATGAGTTCTTTTATGAGTTAAGTCTTTAAATCTTGAAATATAAGTAGAATTTGTTTTCACAATAAACTATTTATCAAACACATAAATTTGATGTTTTTCTAACATTGGAATTAGTGTCAATGTTTCCTTTTCATGAGTAGGGTAATTAATTTTATTTTCTAAAAAAGTTTCAGACATGTATATATCTACATAGTAATTCTTTCTTTTGTATACAGAGTTTTACTTTCATAACTCTTCCTCAACATTTATAAAATACATACAAAAATATATGCAACATAATACTATATGTTTAAATATCTGTGTAGAGCATTTTTATGAGTGCATAATAATTAAATTCCAACAAATTTACTTTGGCAACAATAAAAAAGGAATTTAATTTTTAAAAAAACAAGCAAAAAGGAATTTAATTACTTTAGTGTCCAATTTTTTATTTAATTAAATAAAATTGGAACTCATTTAATGATTCTAATATTCATAAAGTAAAAATAAAAATATATTAATATTTAATAAAGCTAGTTTGATATGCTTTCAAATTTAGTTACTACCATTACCCTTTTCACAGTAATGGTGATTTATTATAAGAGTTAATTGCAAATTAATAATGTGGCTGAAAAGTCATATAAAAGTAGAATATGTTTGATTAAAAAAATGTATAAATATATAATTTATTTAGACAAGAATAACGGGCAATTTCAACAGTTGTCTAGTGTAGAGTTATTGCTGATCTGTTATGTAGTGCAGACTAAAATAAACAGCTAGCCATTTGTACTATAAAACCAAACAAGACAAAAAAAGGAACCAAAATTAAAAAAGGTAAAATTAATTGCTCATAATTATCAATAGTAGTAATTAATGTTCAATTGCTCATATCTTACATTACATATTAACAGACGAGGAATATACTTAAGAATTGCATGCTCTGTATCTTTTACTGCATTTTGGAAATTGGGTTTATGTGTAATCTTAACTCATTCATTACCTACCACTGATTCCAACTTCTACCCTTTTTTCTTTCTTATCACCTCCACCACAAATATTTTAGATTTACACTCACATTTCCCATACCCAGAAAGGATTTCCACTTTTTCTCTATAAAGTTTGGTTTTTTAAGAACTGAGTTGTTTTGGGTTCTTCTTAGTTTTTGGATTCTCTTTAGTCAAAGATCTGGACTTTTTTTGGTGATGAAGGGATTTAAGAGATCTGGGATTTGTGGTTTCTTGTGCTTTTGAATCTGGGTCAGTTTAGGTAAGACTATTAAGTGTGTTCCTTTTGTGTTTATGAGGTTTCCTTTCATGCTTATGTTTGATTTGTCTTATCTTTTTATGTATTGTGAATGTGGTTATATTTATTCAATACTATTTACTAATTAATAATGTTGGTTTTACGGTGTGTTTAATATTCGGTTTGTCTTTTGCTTATTGATATTGTTTTCAAAGGCAATTAAATGGTCTTTATAAATATATGCAGTTATACAATGAATCAACAAAATGAATATAAATGTGAGTTTTTTTTTTAAGTCAATGTGAGTTGTTAATTGTAGCTTATCTTGTTTTATTATTACATGTTTGTAGGCATAAGGGATTCTAAGAAATGGGTGGTGATCTAGAAGCTGAATTGTCAAAGAAAACTCCAATATTTGGTATTAAGGTTTGGGAAATTATTGGAATTGGAGTTGGATTGTCTATTATTGTAATTCTATCTGTGCTTTCATATTGCCTCACTTCAAGGAAGAAGTCTAGAAAAAGTAGGGATGAGGTTCCTGTTAGTCAAATACCTGTTGTGTCAAAGGAAATCAAGGAAGTGAGGGTTGAGCAAGTATCATCAAATGGATTCGTTCCTCGCGACGGAATACTTCTTACAATTCATGATAAATCGAGCGACAAAGAATCAGACAAAGTTATGGTTCATTTAGGTGTAGGGAAGAAGATGAAGCATGAGGATAGTGGAAGTCATTCTGATTCATTTCATCATTTGGACCGGTCGCAATCGGGGGATGAAGGTAGCTCCGGTTCGGTTAAACTGTACAGGCCCTCCTCCTCTTCATACCCTTTAACAGCTCCTTCACCATTGTCTGGCCTTCCAGAATTCTCTCATTTAGGTTGGGGTCATTGGTTTACATTGAGGGATCTTGAACTTGCTACAAACCGTTTTTCGAAAGAAAATATCCTTGGTGAGGGTGGATATGGAGTTGTTTACAAGGGACAGTTAATCAATGGTTCTGCAGTGGCCGTTAAAAAGTTACTCAATAACATGTGAGCTCCAAAACTATGTTTGAGACTTCAAAGCTACTTTAATTGTATTGTTGTTCCTTTTCCTTCTGCAAAAACTCTAACTGATTTTCCACCTTTTCCTGGCAGTGGTCAAGCAGAAAAAGAATTCAGAGTGGAAGTTGAAGCCATTGGTCATGTCCGGCATAAAAATTTGGTCCGTCTTTTGGGGTACTGCGTCGAGGGGACTGACAGGTACATATTTGTTAATTACATTACAAAGTTTTTAACTATTTGGTTGTAATTATACTTATTTTAAATGAGGTATATTTTCAGGATGTTAGTGTATGAATATGTCAATAATGGAAACCTTGAGCAATGGCTTCATGGAGCTATGCGGCATCATGGGTATCTGACCTGGGAAGCACGAATTAAGATTCTCCTTGGCACAGCTAAGGCGTGAGTCTATGCATCTAAGTTTCTTTAGGCTTTCTTAGTCCTCATTCTTTATATTATCCATTTTAGTCATAAATTGAAGTAATGTACTTGTTTCAGGCTTGCTTATTTGCATGAAGCTATTGAGCCAAAGGTGGTTCACCGAGATATCAAGTCAAGCAATATATTAATTGATGACGATTTCAATGCCAAGGTTTCTGATTTTGGCCTGGCCAAGTTACTAGGTCCTGGGATGAGCTATGTTACAACACGAGTTATGGGAACCTTCGGGTCAGTATTTTTACGCCCTTCCATTTTTAAATTCTTATTAAAGAAACATTGATTTTTATTGTTATTATTTCCTTCTTGCTCCAAAAAAAATTCAGATATGTGGCTCCTGAATATGCAAATAGCGGTCTGCTAAATGAAAAGAGTGATGTTTATAGCTTTGGTATTGTGCTATTGGAAGCAATTACTGGAAGAGATCCAGTAGACCATGGCCGTCCAGCACAGGAAGTGAGTAAACTTTCTTTATCCTAGGAAGAATATCCATCTTGAAATATGTTTTCCTTTTTACAACAATTTTGTTAATCCACCAAATGATTCTGAAGCATTCATTAGTTTAACTTCAAACAAACTAGTTATGTAAGTACATGCTGCATTAACCACACCATATGTTTATAGATATGCAACATTGCTACTGTGGCCAACTTATGGATAAAACTAGCCAACACCCTTCCAACTAGACACTTTTGAAAATGGACCTATTTTTACCCTTTCGGTCCAAAGCTGCCCCTATATTATAGTACATAGCATTCTCTTTTAATGGTTTGATGCATGACAAATTTATGAAATGTCTCTAATTATTTTATCCAATCAAATGCTCTAATTAAAATCTATTCATTGGGACATTATGGTTCAAATTTCAGAGATTACTTGTTAAAACAGCAAGAGTTAATCTTTACTTTGTAACCTTCCCCGAAGTCCATGTATAGCACTAAGGATCTCAACAAAGCGAATAAATTTTTCTTGTTTACACATTCTCTCTAAGTTGAAAACCTTTTTCAATGTGGTCCCAAGATCTATTCTGTTATTGAGACCCTATCAAAACTGTTTTTCTAACTATCAAGTACCATTAATAACTTTTAAACTATGGGGACCTATTTGAAAATTCTCAAAATGTACATGATCCCTCAAATAAATTTAACCATTTTCTTTTATGGCTTGTCCTAATTTTTTGTTTATCACTTAAACTTGAAATTTTGGCAAAATCAGGCTTTGCTTACAAAATAATGATCAATCCCTTCAATATATCAATTCTTATTCTTCTTTCTGTTCTCACTTTTTTTTCTTCTGGAATCACTACAATCACTTTTGCTGCTATACGGCTCTACTTCGACTACAAGTATGATGCGTTCAGATGACTTGTATTTTCCAATCAAATTTTGTGAAGTTAGTTAGGCCGTTAGGGGATATTGTTACTCAAGGAGTTATCATGTTTGGATAGTGTATTCTTATGCCACTTTATTTCTTGTTCAGATATTACCTTATTTTCAGGGATTAGTTTGTGTGGAGGGCAGTGAATGACCCCTCCTGAGGATCTTTTGCTTGATTTTTTGACAATAAAGAAATTTCAGATTTTTTTGCCTTTTTATTTGCTTTTTTCTAGATCACAGCTTGTCGTGACAACTTCTAATCAAAAAGTTGATTCATATTTATGATGAACTACCATTTGTGCCCTCAGGTTAATCTGGTCGATTGGCTGAAGATGATGGTTGGAAGCAGGCGATCAGAAGAAGTAGTGGACCCCAACATTGAGGTGAAGCCATCAACTAGAGCTTTAAAACGGACTCTCTTAACTGCTTTAAGGTGTGTGGATCCAGATTCTGAGAAAAGGCCCAAGATGGGCCAAGTCGCACGGATGCTTGAGTCAGAGGAGTACCCTTTACCACGAGAGGTTTGTTTTTTTTGTTTTAGCCCCTGTTCCCTACTTTGTCACAATTAGCAGAATTCTTTATATTGAGCTGCTTTGTTTTCTTTTTATTTGTTTAAACAGTCCTCTACTTTCAGTATACTCATTCTCCTTTTTTTTCTTTGCTGTCTTTGGTTATAAGTAGTTAAAATATTAAATGCTTATTAAACATTTTTTGCTTAGCCAAAACTATTGTGACATGTAAGTCGTAACACAAGTGGAGTCTTGAAAATAATTGGCATGTAACAAAATTTTGAAGCAGGATCAGAGGATTCAATTGATATATTCATCTTAAATTTTTTCCGTGGAAGTATGTTAGATCAATAAAGTAGTTGCATAATTATATTTCAGGATATTGATCACACAGCTCATATATCTGATCCATTTTCAGCTCATCTTTTCTCAAAAATAAGTTTATTAGCTTTTGTCCTTTCGGGTTTACACCAACCTTTCAGTTTCTCAGATCATAAATGGACATTTGCTCAATTGCTCCCATCCTTAAGGCATGATTGGTTTATATGATTATAGACTAACATTTGATTGAATCCCTTGTCTTGGATGTGCAGGACCGAAGGCTGCGAAGAAATCGTGGGGGTAGCACAGAAATTGAATCCCAGAAGGAGAGTTCCGACACAGATGGGAGTGATATTCAAGGTTCTCAATCAGACCGCCGAAGGTAATAAGCCAAGATGACCCAAAGAATGAGATTCTTTTTTAGGATCATTGGGGTGTATAAAAGGGGTAATTTTTTAAATTGATTTTGAACTTGTTAGATTCTTGGATTGGCCTACCCAAGATAGGCATGCGGATGGATTATAAATTTTTAGAGGGTCTCCTTTGTTTTGTTGTAGAAGGATAGTTATTGTTTGTGTATGAAGGTGGGTGTTATTTATAAGAACCCAAAATATTGGGGTGTGTACATAGTTTTCCTAGATTTGTTTCGTAATTATGTTAGCTTTGTCATTGTTGGGGATAATAGTTCATGATTTTACCTTATTGAGACTTTTCATGCTCAGATAATTGTTTTTAACATTTTTTCGCTTCATTCGTTCTCTTGCTGAACTTAGGGAGTCGTTTTGTACATACTTAAATTACTACTATAATTTACAGTCTCCACCCTTGTCCCTTTTAATCACATGCTTTTTGAGGTCAGCAACAATCTCATCATTGATTATAGTTTCATCATGCTGAGTGGAAATGAGGACACTGAACATGTATAGGGACCATAGCACCGTGTTCATTAGATTATTCCACAATGTTTTTGTTTTTCTATCTGGTCTTAACCAAGTGCAGGTCTCATTCTTGCATACTCCAGTGAGTTGCGCACCGAGCCTGATAGCCAGCACCTATCTCTTCATGTTGGATCACACAGCTCATTTATCTGAACCATTGTCCCGCTACGAGAGCCAAACCAGTAATGGATACAAGATATGATTTTGAAGCTATTCATGCCTAAGTGTCTAGTTGAGAGTTCATAATTAAACAAAGATTGGAATCTGGAAATTAACTCTAATTTTTTAAGTTGATGAAATTAATTATGTCTTAATTAAGATACAAGCTTGGAACATAATTTGCTAAAAATCATCAAGGAGACAAAAGAGCACTACACTCAAAATAGCTGGATCAAGTTCAGCAAAAGAACCAAATACATGCATGCAAAGAAAATGAGATGGCACCAAACATAATTAAGAATGCACTCATCACGTATGAGTTTCATAACCAATATTGTGGATTAGATTCTTGATTCATGTAAATAGAGTGATAGATAACAAGATGACAACACAAACCTTAATTAACAAGGTTTTAGAGAGTCTGATTCACTCTGCAACTGCTTTTGGCTTTCAGGCTTTGTTAAATGCTCTGTGACTCCTACGCAGAGGATTCAGGTGCATTTATAGGCACAACAGATACACAATTATTTAATACTGTCTATTCATCATCTGAGTTATATATAGTACGGTTTTAATTTAATGGTTTACCTTCACTTTTTTTTCATACTATTGCCAATCCCTCATTTTCGTGTATCCATTTTTCATAACTATAGTCCATTTGTTAACTTACTGTATAATACTTAACAGAAAGAAATATGAATTCCAAGTTATATGTATTAAACATATTAGTTAGTTATACAAGTTAGCTACAATATGTTTAATAATCTGCGTGCCCTCAAAGCTATGAACAAACGAATTTGGATCTCGTGTTACCGCTGCACAGTGCAGTGGACTGTGTGACTAGTTGTAGTGTCTGTATAAGATTTCAAGCCGTGTACAAACAGAGAAAATTTCATCCAGTGAGGATTTTGGACTCAGTTTACTTTGGATAGTTGGATGAAAAATGTGTTGTAGACATATATACCTACATACATCCTAATGAGAAAGAATTGAGAGTTTTATTAGGTTAAAGAAAAATCAGAACCATAAATATTTCATAAATCAACCAAATCATATTTTTTTAGACTAAAATGTTAATGATCTACTTAGTACTTACTGTTGCTAAAATGTTAATAATCAAGAATTGAAAAGTTAGCTAAGTTGAATTGATATATTAATGCAACAAGAAATTGTGGCATATCCATATGATATATAGTAGCTGAGAATGAGACACCACAGTGTATAGTAGTTAATATATATTGTTCGTAGTAAGGTTCAGAACATCCAAATACAAAGAAAGACACGTACGATATCACAGTGATCCATGATGAGACAAACAGAAACATATATATCGAAAAGGAAAGGAAATAAAACTCAAACTAGGTAGTTCGACTACTACATACTTAACATAAATTAAGAATGGGAGATAACACATGAAGTACGTCTTCTAACCAAGCAAGCCTGAAACACTCCCTATACTATAGTCCCTTGTATTCTTCTATGGATGTGGTGGTGAGCCTCCAGCTCCATTTCCATTACCAAGAGTAGGAGGGAGAGTAGTACAGCGAGCAGGAGGATAACTGCAAAAAGTTAAGCCAGATGGACCAAACCCAACACCAGTAGCGAAACTGCCAGGGCTACTGGGAAATGTCCCTCCTCCAATATTGAATGTCTCAGGGTGATCCACATTCATCTCCTTCTTCATCATCAGTAGCCTTCCAGCTCCTTCCACATGATCTGAAACAAGGAGTACCACCAACAACATTGCCAACACTACCTTATAACCCACTCTCTTCATTTTCCTTTTAATATCTAATAAGTCTATTGCACTCACTTTGGACAGGAATATGGTACTACACATTCTCTCTTTTATACTACTACTTTCGACTCTAGAGAATGGAGCCTTTGCTTTCAACGTCATGTCATGCTCTTTATGTTAATACTTCACTTCAATTAACATGTTGTTGGAATCACATCCCAATGATAGAAAAACATTAGATTATATATAATAGAGCCACATAAGATATATCATTTACATGTATCACATAAATTTGATAAGTTTTTATAGCATAAGCGTTTATATGCACTATCACATAACTTGTTTATGTACAAGTTATTTTTATAACAAATGATAAAATCAAATCAAATCAAATTGTTTTTATATAAGTTATAAACTGTATTGATAAGTTCTTTTCTATAAGCTCATCAAACCGTCTCACAAATATTAATTATCTCAATTAAACCAATCCAAACATGCCTTTAACATACATGCTTAAATTAGCATTTTGTAGGAAAGACAACCAGGAGTACTCCAACAAAGGCCAAACCTAACCTGCTCTTATTAATGTTCCTTTCCTGTCCATAGGTTTGGGATTGCCATACAGTGGCAATATTTTAGGGTAATATTACAGCTTCTGCTGTCAAATCAAATGAAGTATGCTGGTGAAAAATCATTAAGTAAGTTTACGAACATTTACTATTACCGTTGGAGTATTAATGAATGACCCAACAACGTTGAAAGGCAGGGTCTTTATATATGGTGACAGAGGAGGATTAATTATATTGCCAAGTTATTGTGTGTTTGCTGTGTATCTACCCAACTCATAGACACCGATAGATTTTCTATAAAAAGAAGTTGGAAAAGTAGCATCAGTAATTGCCATGCTATATCACATTCCGTTAATATGTCTTCGTATTTGAAAATAAATATAAGAATTTATATGGAGACTAGAAAAGACCAACAATAAAATTAGGATTAGATAGAACTTGGTGGGAGATGATACTTATCCAGGCAGGGTAAAGATGGACTAATCTGTCCTAGGATGTGACAAACTAATTTGCTTTTTTTGTGTTTGTCTCACACGTCATTGGAGAAGAAACATATTTATAAAATTATGTCCGAGTAGATATACACAGCAGCTCACTAAAGTATTCCATTTTATTTTTGTGATAATTTAAAAATTATATATTTTTTTTAATAAAAGACCAGACCGAATTCCAAACAAAGCGTAAGAAACCAAAACCAATCTTCAGCAAAAGAAACCATAAGACGTAATGCAATTAACTTTTTAATCATATATATATATACAAATAAATAATAAATAATAAATAATAGTAAATATACCATTTAACGGAAGCAAAGAAGAGTATAAATTTTAGAAGAAAATTATACTGAAAAATAAAAAATTAAATAGAATAAAAAGAAATAAAAAGAAATATCTCAATGCAGAATATATTAATGTATTGGTCCCGTAGCTCAGTTGGTTAGAGCGTTGGTCTTATGAGCCGAAGGTCGCGGGTTCGAGCCCCGCCGGGACCAATATATTATAAAATTTTTATTTTCCTTTCATTTTAAACATCTTTTGGTTTGCAACATATCACTAAGATATATATAAATTAATAATATTATACATTTTTTTCTATATTTTTTTCTTTTTTTTTTACATTCTTTTTTTTCTTTCATTTTAAACACTTTTTTGTTTCGAGAGTTTTGTTTTTATTTTTAACATTTTCCTTTCATTTTAAACATCTTTTGGTTTGCAACATATCACTAAGATATATATAAATTAATAATATTATACATTTTTTTTCTATATTTTTTTCTATTTTTTTTCTACATTCTTTTTTTTCTTTCATTTTAAACACTTTTTTGTTTCGAGAGTTTTGTTTTTTATTTTTAACATTTTTATTTTCCTTTCATTTTAAACATCTTTTGGTTTGCAACATATCACTAAGATATATATAAATTAATAATATTATACATTTTTTGTTTAGAGACTTTTTTTAAAAACATTTTTTTTGTTCTAGAACTCTATCTCTAGCTTTAACGCCAACTCTAATCGAGGATCATAGAATCAGAAACTCAGGAAAAAATAGTTGGTGTTTCCTTGGCCTATAATAGTTATCTAGTTTATTTTGCATATGAATTTTTCTTTTTAGCTACCACTCAAATATGAAATCTATTTATTAATAAAAACTACTTTCACATTAAACAAAATCTCACACTGATATATTAAAATATCTTAAAGACAGTATATTAAGAATAAAAAGTACCATAAATTATTATACAAAACTAAAATCAATCAATGGCTCTTTACAACAAGGCAAAATGTCATATCTAAAAGTTACAATATCTCAAACACACACAATGATAAGAGCACTAAGAATAAAAATTCTACACAAAACTAGCATCTTTAGTTTTAAATCATATTCAGAAAATCAAGTGCATCTTCTAAAAAAACTCGTGGCAACATTACAAAACGTCCTAATTAAATATAACCGAGTTGTGAGATTTCCACATGTACTACGTGCAAGTGAACCAAATTACTTCAAGTTTATATTGAATGACTAGTCCACCATAACCAATACCTAAAAAGTGACGAGTGTATGTCTCTACATCATTATGTAACGCACAACTCAACCTAAACCACTTCATAATAACATATCAAATTGATTCGAACACCGAACATGACATAAACAAACAAGAGATTGATCTCTCTTCACCACAACCCACCACACACAACTTGAACCAATATGATGTACTTATTTTCTAAGCAAATTGTCTTTGATAAGTAGACAACGTTGAAACAAGCGTCATTTGAACAAAAACACCTATTTTAACGATTGTGAATAATGTTTTATTTTCAATTATTTTGCATAATGTTTAAATCATATACCTGTTAATATTTTATTGACCTATATTATCTTTATAGATATATGTAAAATAGAGTTTAAGTAAGCTATAAGTTATTTTGGTCAATAAGTAAGCTGTAATATAAGGTCAAATTTCTGGAAAAAAAAAATAAGTTATGGTAGACCTAAAAAAACTATATCAAACGAAATAATAATTAAAATCAAACTTTATAAAATTTAACACGTTGGGTCATATAAAACAAGCTTGGCAGATAATTATAGATTATTTAATCTTTAATTTTTTTAAATTGGTTGTAGTTTTAATATCTTTACTATTTACAAAATTAATACTTCTATTTAAAAAGTCAACGATCTTGTCTTTCGTTTAGATTTTTAAACTAAAAATAACGATTTAATATAGTTTAAATAATGCGGCATACAATTTTATAGTATTGAATCATCTAGATACATTAATTATTAATATATTATTAACATACTGTCTTAAATATTTTGGAGGCTTTGTTATAATCTTAATAATCGGACCCTCAGTGTAATTTTAATAATAAAAAATAGTAAAATAAATTTTTAGTCCCAGTGAAATATATTTATTTTTAGTTTCTATAAAAAAATTATCAACTTTTTAGTTGTTGAATTATTTTTATAATATTTTTAAAAGAAAAATTGGAGCTCTTTCATTGACGAGACATTGTGCAGTTAGAAATATGCACATGGCCATCATCAGCCCGATTTATTAATTAAATAACAAAAAAAAAATTGAAACTGAGTTTTTATTATAATTTTATAAATATTAATTATTTTATATTATCGTATTATAGACTACATTATTTAAAATATATCATATTAATATTTTTAATTAAAAAAATATAATAAAAAATTAAATTATTATATTTTAAAATAAATAACTTAATTTGGGAATTAGTCCAAGATTAAAACTATATAATTTCTTTTAACATAACATGCCTATGTATGCAAATTGCAAAGGCAAACTCGGACCGGTCTTTCTCCACCCTCCTCATTCACTTGATTTTATGGGGCGATAAAGGGGCAAAGCTACTACTCCAAAAAGATACTTTTTTTAATAAATATAGCTTTATACCTAACTATATCAATAATATATATTTATCTATCTTAAATAAGTTTAATAATAAAAAATTATAAGAAAATAAAAAGTTAAAAAATATCATTTTAATAATATATTTATTTGTATTTTCTTAACACTTTCGGTCTCCACCGTAACTACAAATAAAATATTATTTAACAATAGAAATTATCAAAGATATAATTTATAAATTAAATTGATGATTTTTTTTAAATCATGTAGTTTTTTATATCGAAAGAGACTAATTATTATAGATTTATTTATGAATTAATTTGATTTATTAAAACATTGTCAATTGTTATTTTTCTAAATAATTATTGTCATTTTATATTTTTTTATTATAATTTTAATTTATATTTTATATACATTAATAACAATAGAAATTTAGAAATAAGATAAAAAACAAAAGACGATTGGACTCCAATAGAATATCAAATCTTACAAATTTAAAAGTTGTAAAAAAATATATAATAAAACATCAAAAGAATTAGATTATCCTTAATCTAAAAATATAAAAAACTCAATAACATATCATATAAAATTGCTATGCACTTTTGTTTATTAGTTAAGTCTAATATATAATTTTCTTACTACAACTATATAGGTTAAGGACGGTGACGATCATTGTAGTAAGAGAAATACAAAATTTTTATTACTAATACTAACCGTCGGGACAACTAATTATTAGAGAATTAATCCGAATACTTTTATATAGTAAAACCATAGTCACTTTTTGTAACCATAGTTACTACTATTTCATTTAATAAAATCTAGATATGACTAACTAATGGTGTCGCCTATTGTAATTTTTAGTCATGTAAATCTTGAAAAGTTTTTTTTTTTAATGAAATGAAGTGCGGCCATGAATGAAGGCGCCAAAAACAAAAGCCATACACACTCCTAGTCATGTGCTCAATTAATATTTGTTTACTCACTAGTTTAGTCTACCATTACGTTTCATTTCATTGTACAGTGAGTTTTCAACATTGAAGTTTGAACGGTCAAAAGTAAAGGGAACCAAACCAGACTTCATTCACGTTCACACAATATTTTTGTACTATGTATTTTTTATTTACCCAAAATATATTTTATTTTATAAAAAATAATATTGGAATGGGTTTTCTTCCTTGACTGTCACCAGCGCATTATAGCACACCACACAAAAAAGCAGAGAACTGTCCCTCACACAAAACCAAACAAGCCATTGCACATTCTCAACACATGGTTGGTTTTCGTTGGTATGTATATCGATCTAACTCCCTCCTAATTTCAACCGCCGTTTTTCCTTCATTTTCCATATCAACACAACACAGTATATTTTCTTCCTTCATTTTTTTTTTTTTTTTTTTTTTTTTTTTTTTTTTTTTTTTTTTTTTTTTTTTTT
>JBBPBP010000001.1:6074361-6109706 GCA_037974735.1 Cicer chorassanicum | reverse complement strand
TATATATGTATGGTTTTTAAAATTGATATAAAGTTATGTTAAAAGAAAAATAGATGTAAAAAGTCGTAATGTATTTACCTATTGGTCTAATTGTAGTACTACGTTAACTAAATAACCCAAAAAGACACTAAAAATAAAAGTATAAAGAGTAGCCCACGTAAATTAAGAAATTGGGCCAAACACAGATGTAAAAGACCCAATAGTATATTTTTTTTTTTTTTATAATTAAGGCTGCTATTGTTCTCTTTCTACCCAAATACAGGGTTACAACTTACAAATATGAAACAAGAAGATTACAAAACGCTTTCAACCAAGCATTATAAACTTTCGAAGCTACATACATTAACATAACTTTATCTGTATAACATGTGACCCTATATAACAAAGGATTATATGTGCCAGAAAGCATTGGCAAATGAATTTTATTTTAAGTTCATAAAATCAAACAGTAAAAGCGCGTATAATTTGAAAATCATTTTACTGCCTCAGTACTCGGTTTGAGCTTAGGAGTAAGTTTCCTATTTGTAGTATACTACCTCAATACTCGGTTTGAGCTTAGGAGGAAGTTTTCCTCCCCAGCAACAGTTGAATGTAACCGGCCTGCGGCCCAACCATTATTAGTAACTCGAACCGAAGCTCGTCCAGGATCTCCCCCAGCTACACGGGTTCCCTCAACTTGCTTTTCGAATTCAGGAAGGCCAGCAGCCTTCTTTTCTTTCCTTATTCTTCTATCTTCATCGCGTTCCTTCCGTAGCCAAACTTCTACTGTTCTCTGCATATTCAAAAGCAATAGGCTCAATTAATTTAATTGTTTATAAAAATAAAATTGTAAATTTCACAGCTTGGTCTACAACTTAAGTTGTTAACTCCACAAGCATAGGTGGTAATCAAGGTTAACCGTCGGTTAGCACTCATAATTAGTTAATTACTATACGATACAGTGAGTGACACAGAAATAATTGAATGATTGGTCGAGAGAGAGCTTCTTGAGATCAAAATTAGGAACAAAACCAACCATTAGTGACAGTTTGCTAGTTTCTCTGACTTTCTCTATGGGTAATGATAATTGCAGCCTTCCATGAGCTACATAAACCTGGTAAAAGAGCAATCAAATGACTGAAGGATTATGCTAAAACATTGACATAAAACAGTTCAGAAGGAATTAGACATACAATGTTTGTTGGCCAATTCTCAAGACCGTCAAATATATGTGTTGCATATATAATAGTGGCACCCCTCTCGTCACATTCCTTTCTTAGAAAGTTCAGAAGGTCAGCTCTTGCTAGAACATCAAGGTCGACTGTTATCTCATCCAGAAGAAGAACCTAGGCAAACAATGAACAACCTTACAAATATAAAACTGCTCTAAATTCAACAATGTGTTGCAATTTGTAAACATGAAGAGGCCATAAGGATTTCTCTAAACATCAAAAAAAGATATCATACCTTGAATGGTTTGAGGAGACCCATACAAATTTGCACTCTTCTTCTCTGACCATCAGATACTTTATGCAATCTCCATGAAAGATTGATATCTAATACCTGTCCAGTTGAGCATCAGAACAAAAACAAAGCAGCAATTTTTCAAAGCCACTACATATGCATAGCTTGAGAAAACAAAGCAGAAATTAGCCGTGCATAGTCAGAGAGCATGAACGTAAGAGTACATAATGATATAGCTTTGGTTCAATCTAGCATAGACACGCAAAGTCTTCATACCATCTACAAATATAAAGTATCATATATCAAACACACTTATGCTCTCCTTGTTCTTCTCCAACAAGTTTCCTTAAATTTTACTTTTACTTTTAGTATTAAAAGAATCCCCATGTATACATGTACAACCCACATACAGAAATGAACACAAAAGATGACCACAACGAAATAGAAATGGAAAGAGAAGGATAGCTTAGGAACTGAAGTGGTTAGTAGAATAGTATTTGTTGTGGTTACATAAGCACCAACATTTACTCCGATAACACCATTTCAGTGGCCATGATTAGTGATCTACTACACATATCTTAGCATGCAAAGAGAAAACATATGACCAAACAATCGAAGTCAATTCTTTTTTTTTTTTTTTGTCTGTAGATGGAATGGTAAGCGCCACCTAAAACTCACACAAACAACTGCGAGGTTTCAGATTTGAACTAAGGTGAAGATGTTCAGCCTAACAAAATTGACATTTGTCAGTTGAATTAAGCCTTACGAATCAATCGAAATCAATTCTAACTAGGCACTAACAAACAAAGAAAATGCTAAATGTAATTATTCACTTTGCTTCTTTGTTTTACAACAAATGTGTCCAACCTTCAGTAAACTCATCTGACACTGCAAAACTCATGAAAGGCATGTCTACATACATATTTAAACTAAGCAACGGTGCACAACATCAATCTTTAAAAGTTTAATTAAGAAAAGGTTCATCCAACCTTAATAAGCTCTGCTCTTCTTTCAGGTTCAATCCCGGCCACACCAAATATCATTTTCTCAGCAGAAATGTCCATCTGTATTGGAACTTCAAAACCTGCAAATGCAACATCTCTCCTCCACTGTTCCCCAAGCCCCCAAAAAACAAAATCAATCACCGACAGTTAGCAATTTTATAAAAACAAAAAGTGATAGACATATCAGTATAAAATTTCTGATATTCTAAATCAGTGCCTCACATTCCTAAGTCAGAGAAAGATCCAAAATTGTATATAATAGTTTAATTATCATAATAGAGTTTATAACTCTGAAACATGGGTACTACTAAAATGGAGAAGTATCCGTATCATTACTTGTACGGTACGCGTGAATTTTTTTTTTCTTCATTATTTAATTGCGAGTGAAATTGGTGATTTTTTTTTTATATAAGTATTTGAGTTTATTTATTGTGATTTTGTAATGTAAGTTGAACAATTTAACTCTTTAAGTAAAATTATATGATTTTTTATTGATGATTCAATATACCTATGCATCATGGGTTTATACTAATCCACATATCAAATGGTGCATACAGTTGTAAGTGCATTGATTAGGGTGATGAAAGCACTAACCTCACCACCAAGATAACAGAGATCACCAGAAGATGTTAAAGTTGTATCATGAAAAGCCGATCTTCCAAGCACACGAACCATTTCAGGATCCACCATGTGCTTACCTCCTAATATCTTCAGGATTGTGGTCTTTCCTAGTAGAATTACAAAAATGAAAATATAAAATATCAATAAGACTTCAACATTAGTAGTATAAAGGAAAATGCAAATGGTTGGTTAGAGCGAGAGAGAGAACCGGCGCCATTGGATCCGACGAGAAGGCAACGATCACCGGAAGAGAGTGTGAGAGAGAAGTCTTGAATGAGAGGTTTGGAACCCGGCGGAGGATGGCCGTCGATGCCAGGATAAGTGAATCTCAGCTCCTTTATCTCAACCGTTGCTAACTTCGAATCCGAATTCCCATTACTAAAGCCCATTTTCAATTTTCAATTTTCAATATTCAACAACAAAACCTAACACACTCACACACACACAAAAAGTAATTTCTCTTTCTTTTTATGTCTATGCTATGATTGAATTGAATTGAATGAATTTAAATTGGTGAGGAGTTGAAGGTTGGGAGGGAGGGGAAGCGTGGCTGATTCTCAAACACTCGCGCTCAACAACTACCAGCTTTTCATTTTTCTGCTACTTTAATTAATAAGCAGGCCGAGAGCCCAACTTCGTTCATTTTCATGGGCTGATTCCAACTCAGTCCTGCTCGTCGAAACTTTTGGGCCTGAAACTAGGCCCAACTAGTCGACGATTACGTGAACCGCAAGTAGTTATTCTCTTTCTATATTCTTATGAAGATCTTGATTTTACAATATTCTTTTAAAATTGATGTCGGCATAGGCGAAACTTGTTTAGAATAAGTGCGTCGCTTGGTCATTTTGAATAACCAACAGCGTCTTAATCAATCAATGTCGTTAAGCTTTGTGGAGATCTTTAATTTGAGGACCAAAAAGAATAAATCAAGAAATTGGGGATCGTGATAATATTTAAATTAAAATCACTATTTAGCAGCAGTGGGGCCAATAACGAAACCTGGACTAGCGCATATTCAAACCTAGATCTAAAAGAATGTATAAAGAAAGTTATCCCAAAGAGAAGGGCACTGCAGTTAGTATATTAGGGAAAATACCTATATCGTCTTTACTTTTTTCTTATTTATGTATGTGTTTAAATATGTGCCTAAAAATTTTGTGACTATCCAGGTGTTTCTCGTATATTAGTTAAAGAAAATGAGAGATTTTTTTTATGCAGAAAGAAAATACAAGTTTTTAACCATAAAAAATAAAAGCAATTGCGTAAACATATTTTTCTGTTTGTGATAAGTTTGTTATTACATTGATCAAGCATCAAATTATAGCATAACTATATAGAACACTGAAACAGGGCTGAAATTAATTAGTAATAAGATGTATAATTGTATACATTGTTTAATTTGTACAAGTTGACCTTATTGGCCAATACTCTAGCTAGGAAGGGTGCTTATGTAGGGTTTTGGCACTATGAATCGGAGTGTGCAAACTCCCAACTCTGACCGTAACAGGGGTGTTATATCCTTTATATTACAGATAAAGAAAAAGATGGAAAAAAAATATATACAAATAAAAAGACATATTCTAAATATTATTACAAGATAAGGTCCTCCTAATTATTACAAAATATAAAGCTTGATTATGTTTGATCCTCCTAGTTAAATATCCCCAGAAGATCATATATATATATATATGCGGTTGATTGATAAGGAAAGCACTTTAATCAAGCAGCTGATGGAGCTGGAACAAAGTTGATACCGGGAGCTTCCAAAAGTGCTGATGTTAAGCGATTCGCATTGATGGGTTCCTTGTAATCCAAACTTTCATCTTCATATATCTCCCACCATTTCTTCACCAACATCTTTATATCTTCTCTTTCCATATTCTCCTCCACCCCTGTGTACCTCCATGGCTTAGACCCCTGCATCATCACATAACCGTTAACCAAATCAAAGAAAATTCCAATTTTATTAAGTTCTATTTTGTTTCTTTGAAATATTGAAAAATAAATAAAACTTACAGCTGCACAGTAATGAACCACTTTGACTTTCTCAAGTTCAACATTCTCAGGGTGACGCCAGAGCATAGCCAGCACAAGATTGTAAATATTTGGTATAGGCTTATATTTGTCCTTGAAGTACATGTTCAAATAATCCTACAAAACACATATACATGGTTAATTATGTCCTATATACAGCAGTGTGTTTTTCCAATTAAGTGACAAAAGACAATAATACAATACAAGTTGATTACTCTCATATTTAGTTCAAATTTTAAACTATAAATGAGTACCTGTTCAGCAAAGGAAGTTGGCTTTGTGACTTTAAGTTTTTGAAGAAGATCATGGTAAGTAGCCATATTAGGTTCATAAACAAAAAAACCAGCGTTGAAGTAGAGTGGAGGCTTAGCACCAAAATTAGTGGGCCATTGAACCTTGTCAGGACACTGCTGACAGTAACCGATTTCATACTGCTTGCTGTGTCCCCAAGTGGCCTCACAAAAACAATCCATCACCGCGTAGAAATAGTCATTAGGGAGGTCAAATAAATGGTCAATGTTTTCAAATACTTGTATGTCACCGTCAAGGTAAATCATCTTGTCATATTCCTCAAACTGCAACATTGTACGATCAACACATAATCACAAATCAAACTTACACCAACTAATTTTAGTAGATTGTAAAACATTTTACATTGTGATTAAATGACAGTGTAAAAAAAATACAGCAGTTGTGTGAACCGTTAGATTTAAAGAGATAAACTCTTAGTTAAAAAAATAAAATTTGTATCTCTCTATATACAAGTATCTTGGAGATGTTACGTCATGCAACTAACTACTTTAGAGTATGGAACCTCTGCATTCATGCCATGCAAAATTAGCATTAAAATAAAAGTTGATAATAGAGAGATTTCTTACAGCCCAAATACGAAGCTTGGAGTAGTTGATGACATAATACGCCATAGCAAACTGAGTCTGGTTCTGAGGAGGGTAAACAGGTTGAATCTCTCTAACAATGCAACCTTGAGAAGTTAAAATATTCCGGTGTTCCTGAGGAACATCAGGTAACACTGCAACCACTAGAGGGTAAATGGTTTTGACTTTACGAAGACCTTTGACTAAACCAACAACACCTTTCACGTAGTCTCCGTTTCCGGCAAGGAAGGTAACAAAGGCGCGTTTTGAAGCCTTAGCTTGAGCGTCAGTGATGTTGGCTGCAGCAGTTGCTATATCAGGAGCCATTGTTTTTTGTTTACTGAAAAAAGGTTCAAAGTTGCGAGTTATTAGACAAGCAAAGGAATCTTAATTGGTGATTGTTTTGTTGTTTTTGTTGTGTGTTTAGTTGGAGGAATGGTGTGTATGCTTATATAGAGCTTCGAAGGCTATTGTTGTCATTACACATTTAGAAGTGATCCAACGGTTAAAAGATGTCATCTTGGAATTTGACGATCGTGAATAGTCTTCCATTGATTAATTAACTAAGGATTTAGCAATATACAAAGTTGTACTATCAATTTGGATCTCCTTTAATATTGCAATTACAGAAATCTGATTTCGTTAAATCATGGATATGTAATTGTTTATTATTAGCAGTCTTGACTTTTGTAATAAGTACTATTAGACTCGCATAAATAAAGTACTTCATGTAAAAAATTTATAGACTTGCATATTTTTTTTTGCCAATTGACCGCAAAATCTTTAGAAAAATTAAGCAAACAATTGGCAACCACGTTAAAATTTGTGATTTTTTATTTATTGATTTTGACTATGTCGGTAAATATTTATTTTGCCACATTTGAGATTGAACTCTATACCTTAGAATTTATAACACTAAAAAAAAATCACACATTATGTACATCAACTACTCGTATTATAATTTATAGAAAATGGTAAATGTCAAAAATATCATTTAAAAAAATATACAGTTCCATAAATAATCTAAAAGATTAATTAAATATTTAATATATTAAAGTGCGAATTTGGAGTTACACTACTATATTTCCCTATAATTATGATATATATGAATCAAACTGATTGATGTGTTAAATTATTTTACAAATATATTGATAGGAACTTAACATAATTATATAGTCCACAATATATATAAGGATTTAATTTATATATTATTAATATAATCTTTTAAATAATTAATCTATTATAATCATTAAATTATTAGTGATATTAAATTTTTACACATAATTATTTTTAAATTTATGTATATAAATAATTATAATATATTATAATATAAAAATTTTATTTAACAATACATAACAATTAAACTTTATATATAATTACAATGGAAATAGTATCTGCAATTTTATAATTCAGAATACGATTGAAAATATGATAACAATAATGTATTTGAAGTTTATTTCTCTCACATGCTCCACCCAACATACATGAGGCCACAGATTAGAAAATAAGACTTTAAAAAATATTTTAGTGAAATTAATTATTATATTTTTCTTTCCAAATTTTTTTAGGATTACTAACTTTATTAAACTACTTTATCTAATTTTTTTGGCTCTCGAAATATTTTATTCAAAATTATTTATTAAACTATTTTCATTAATTTGATTTAAATTTTTTTCTCAATAAACAATAAAGTGAATCATTTAATTTTTGTTGAGATATCGTTTCAAAGCTCCAATTAATTCTTTTGTTTAGGGTTTATTCATCCATGAGCACGTAGAGGAGAACCCTTCCATTTTAACCAAAACAAAACTAACAAGATTATCTCTAATATAATATCCAATCCCACACAGTTGTGTTGATTAGAGAGTTTATGTGGTACATAATCGATCAAAAAGAGAAAGTAGCACTCATATATTCTTATAAAAAAGGACAAAAAGAAAGTATATAATATTCATTTCAGGTTACCTGCCACCGCCCCAGTGGCTATCATAGTAGCATTACAATTTACCACCGACTGGCTTTGCGTAATTAAATCCACACGATGGTGACTCACATACACAATTACAAGACACGTGGCTTCCATCAAATGCACAACTCCTCATGTCGATATTTTTCTCGGACTCGTATCGTATCCCTCTGCGTGTGTAATGCAAGTGTCACGCAAGACACTCTGTTTGTAGAATAGACAGCCACGTGGCGGTTACTCCAGCTTCCTATGACCCACATTTTCTTGGGTTAGTTAGTTAGTTGGTCCAAAATCAACCTGCCTTATCTAATCTAATTTAATTTACTATAAGAGGCAGCAACACAAGGAAAGGATAAGGAAATTAACTTAGTAATATTCTACACCTCTTTTTGGACGTTTTGTTAGTTGTTAGTTGGTTGAAAATCGAAATGGAATATTTATATTGAAAGAATAATGCAAATTTTAATTATTAAAATTTTTAAAAATGAATATACAAACAAATACATACAATCAAGTTAATAATATAAAATAATAAAATATTTGTAATTGTGACAAAATCTACAAATATAATTAAAGTGTTTACAATACACATGTCCCGAGTTGTAATGTTGACCTACAAAAGTCATTGATTGAATTTAAATATACACTTTATCGAAATTAATATGTTAATTTGAATTAAAAGATAGTCTTAAATTACAATAAATAAAAGTTAAGAAAAGAAGATAAAAAATTTCAGGCAGCAGCTACGTTTTTTATTAGTGTACCATATCTCAATATCAACAATTATAGGGTGTACAAATGACGGGTTAAGTCAAGTTTTGTGTGTCTCTTACTCGGTCTCAATATTTGATCGAGTCAATTTTTAGGCTTTAACACGTCCCTTAACCCAACCAAACCCAATTAGTTGCAAGACCGAATTGATTCAAAGACGAGTAGCCAACTAATAATTCTTGAATTTTTAAATAAAAAAATTAAAATAACTCGTAGCAAGCCACATAGGTCACACCACTTTTCAATTAATTCAAAACTAATAACTCATAATATTGTCATACAAAATACAAATCATTTAATCAAAACAAGTAACCTACTACCTACTAGACCATAGATATTTCACCATCTAATAGTTTTACTCTTTCATTAAAAGTAGTATCAAAACAACATTATATTATAATAATAATGATTATGATGATAATAATAATCATAATAATAATAATAATAATAATAATAATAATAATAAGGAAGAAAATGTTTCAGAGATGAGAAGAAAAATTAATACAAAGTTGCATGCACGAGAAATGGTGTAGGGAAGAGGAGATTTTTTTAAATCATAAATTAAGTTAGTGCATCGAAATCAATAATAAAGTGACATAAAAAATAAAAATAAAACTTTGTCTTCATTGTATTTTAGGACGGACGAGTAACGTGGAAGATGATCCGAACCCGATTTTTTTTACCTTATTTCTGTCCATTCATATATTTTTGTCCTTATTGTCTTTTTAGATACTTTTTACTTGGTCAAAAATCAAAAGGCCAGATTATCTTAATACATGGCAGCATTAGATTAATATAACACTGTTTGTCTAATATTAAAAAATAATTGTATAAAAAATAATTTACTGATCATTTGTTTCATAAAAAAAATACTGATAATTAATAAATTAATGTTTGTTTATAATTATAAAAATTATCTTTACTGTGATTTATTACATATAACAAATTTACTAAAATTGGAATTATTTAGGAAAACATAAATTAATAACTTTTGTCAAAAAATTGAAGAATGTAATAAATACATTTTTTTATTAAATCCCGATGCATATATTTTTTTGACCGCACCGACAATCGCGTCGGGGCATTACTTTTGTATTCGTAGTAATTGGGGCATTACTTTTGAAATCAGTGAATGATAAAAGAGGAAAGTCAGGATTTTCGGCAAAAGAGATTGATAACAGGAAAGGAAGCAAGTAGGAAGCATCCACATGAGAATATGCTCTGAAATTCTGGATTCCTTTATTTTTATTTTTGTTGAGAATCCGGAATCCTTTATTGTTATGTGACCACTGCCCCATTTTGATGTGTGAGAAGACAATCAACTGGGGTATGAAGCCGTTGTGTTTGTTCAATTGTTGAAGAAAAATTGAAGATTATTACATGTTTGTTCCGGAACAATGGAGTTTTTATTAAATAATGTCTCAACTAACAAATATTGATATTGTTAACTTGAACATATTGTTATAGACTCCAACATTTTATAGTTATATGTGAGTTTATGGTAATATTTATCAAATCTTATACAAACAAAATAAAAAAATGGAGTTATTTCAAAATAGAGGAATAGGTGCATTTGTGCTAAAAGAGAAATTGAAGTTGATCAAGTAAAATTTGTGAGAGTGGCATAGAAAACATTGTCAAAATTTGGAAGAGAGTATACAAGAAGCAAAATCAGAATTGAACATATTAGAGATGAAAAGTGAGGTTATATGTCAATCGTCAGAAAAGTGCATTCTAAAAGAGAAACGATTTCAAACTTACATAATTGGTCAAATTTAAATTGCAGTATTTAATGACAGAATCCCAAAGTTCATGGCTTTAAGAGGGTGATGCCAACACAAAATATTTTCATTGTGTGGCGAATAGAAGGTTTCGTCGAAATGAAATATTGTGCCTAATGGTGAATGTTGAGAAAATATTTTAAGTTAGGAATTAGAGAAGGCAATTTTTGAACACTTTTAAGAGCAATTTTGGAATGAACGAAGAAGAACAACCTTAGAAAATTGTGTTTTTCATGAAAATTACAACAAATGAACAAAATGAGAGGTTAACTGGTGAATTTGCATATCATGAGGTAAGAAAGGTAAATTGGGATTGTGATAGTTCGAAAAAACTAGGACCAAATAGGATAAATATATCATTCGTGAAATAATTTTGGAAATATCTAAAGGAAAACATTCTGGTTATGAAGCATGTGGTGACGTGAGGACTAGACTAGCTCAAGTTGGGTGAACTAGTATACTTTTTGCGTATGATTTTTCTATTCATTTTCTTTTATTATTTGCACACACAAATCACATTTCACTATAAACTAATAATTTTTATTTACTTCTAATATACTCATAAAATTATGAATATTTTGTTTCAACCAAGATTGATGTTGAGTTAATTTAAATTAAGCACATGAATCAAAATTTTAAAAGAATCACAATTCAAATCCTTAGTTCTTGTGTTTGACATTGCTACTTCAAGATCTTCAATCTGACATATGGGATATACAAACATAAGTGTCATTTGTTGAGGAAAAAAAAAGGACGGTGAAACTTAATCAATGAGGTATTGCGAATTCATAAAGTAATTATCTCATGAATCAACAACTTTAAAGTTTTTAGACGAATAATTTAGGGCTTCAATTGAGAAAGTAATTATCTCATGAATCAACGACTTTAAAGTTCTTAGATGAATAATTTAGAGTTTCAATCATGCAATTACAGTTCCATCAATCTTTATCATTACTGGTGACTCGAGTGAAAGACCCTTATCAATATTTTGTGAACGCTTCAAGTGAGACATTGGATAAGATATTTCCACATAACTGATAGTAAACAATGTGAACTAGAATGAATCAGTCGATTTTCCAACAAAATCAATGAACCAATTATTCGAGGTGTTGGATCAAAACAAGTTTTTGCAATTTTTAAAAATATGGTAAAAGTGATTTAACTTATATATAATAGGCAAAATTGTTCACGCGGTCTCTTAACTTAGTTTTAGGTAACACTTCAGTCATTTATCCTTTTTTTATTCCTTCTCGATTTAGTATTTTATTTAATTTTAAGTAACAATTTGATCATTTATATCTTTAAATGTCAACAATATTATCCTTTCTTTACATAAACTTAGAAAAATCATCAAAATCTTAAAACAAAACCCATAAAATTCAATACCAAATTCAAGAAAACTCATATATTAATCAAATGCATAACTCAAATATTCAAATAAGCTCGTATTTTCATCTCCAACAACATCAAATTCATCAAATAAATAATGAAACTATGAATTTATTTGAAAATTTGAGTTGTGAATTTGATGAAATTTGCATTATATTGAAGATGATAATTAATTTTATGGGTTTTGTTTGAAAATTTTGATGAATTTTTTGAATTTTTATAAAAAAATGATAACATGGTTGACATTTTAAGACATAAAAGATTAAATTGTTACTTAAAATTAAATAAAATACCAAATTGAAAAGAAAAAAAAAAAGATAAATGACTAAAGTGTTACCTTAAATTAACTTAAGGTATTACAGGAGTAATTATGCCTATAAGATAAATGACATATGTGAAAAAATAAGATAAAAGATAATATGTCACTTGTTATAACTAAATAAGATAAAAGATCTTGAAATAATTTTGTTTATTTTCTAAGTGTAGAGCATAAGTAAATAAGATAAAGAATATTTTAAAATGCGAATATAAAAATGAACACTATAACTATAGATAGAGTTGGGAATAAGATGTGCCGAGCTAGACTTGAATCTGACCTTGAATTTGTCATGTGACTTTGTTGTAAGCTTGCATTTTAGTACGAGTCCTGTCTTAATGAAAGTTTGGTATGATCTGTTAGTTTACTTAAAAATCTATTTTATTTTAACATATTTGAATAACTAATCATACATATATTTAAATAGATTAACAATTTAATATGTCAAAATTAAATTATATTTTTCATATTTAACATTAAATTTAAAGAATTTGACTTTATATGACATTATACTTCAATTCTATTTTATAATAATATATATAAATATGTCAAAAATTAAAGAAAGTTTATATATTTAAATTACTAAAAGTTCAATATTTAATAAAAAAATTAAAATTTAATATAATAATTATAGCAGTAATAAAAAATATTATTTATATTTATTTAAATAGGTCGGTCTGATAGACTTAAAAGACATTTTATGTGACATGTAACATAATTTTTTTAATTAAATAAACTTTTTTAGATGCTTTACGTTGACTAGAATCTATGAATATGCCTGTTGGTAAGATTTATTTTGACTCCTAGTTATAGTACTTAGGCGATGCTCATCTAATCCCCGTAAGATTCTAGGATCCATTGGTGAAAAATTCAATCTAATAGTGAACAAAAAATTAATGATGTTACCAAAAGTTTTAATTTGATAGTAATTTTTATACATTTTAAATAAATATTATGAGGTGAATGACCAGCACGGCCCAAAGGGTGCCCATTAACATCCCTACGAGCGACCCAATGTTCTGACGAGTTCGACGAAAGGGGAGGTCCGGAAAGTAACTTCGTTTAAAATACGTGTAAAGCCCAATCCGCCGGACCAGGACACTGTTTCTGTGCATTTTCCTTAAAATTTAAGTAAAAAGAAAAAGAAAATTAAGAAAAATAGCCCTTAGTCCGTAGCAAGCAACAAAGAAGGAAGGGGGGTCTTAATCTGACATACTTTTGGATCGGAAACAAACTAAAATTTCAGCTGGTGTAAGATCTGGTATGCTCCGTCCTCTTTGATTCCTCTCAAGCTTCGTTCCTTCTCCTTCTCAACCTCACACATGGATCCCAACCAGGTAACTCTACTTTTTTCTTAGATCTGCTTTATTCCCATTACCTCTAGGTTGCTTCCTTCAATTTTTCTATTGATTCATTGGAATGCTCATGCTATTGCTATTGCTATTGATTCATTTTAATATTTATTTCATTAATAGTATAATTAATTAAGTTTTTGTTCTGAATGCAGTCTGTAGTTGAAAACTACGCAAATCCAAGGACTTGTTTCTTTCATGTTCTCTTCAAGGTTTACTTTACTAATTTTCGCACCTTTTTTAATATAAGTGTAATTCGCATTGTGAAATTGTTGTAATTTTGTATGTGACAGGCTGCGGCTTTGGCATTTTACATTCTATCGGCTCTCTTTATTGATAACTTTGTCATCATTTTTGTGGTGACTGTCCTTCTTGCTGCTCTTGATTTTTGGGTAGTCAAGAATGTGAGTGGAAGAATTTTAGTTGGTATGAGATGGTGGAATGAAATCAATGATCTTGGTGAGAGTGTTTGGAAGTTTGAATGCCTTGACCAAGAGGTAGGTATTCCTTGTTTTCATCACTTTCAGGGGTGTAATTAGGTTTTCCAAAAAATATCTCTACTGCATTGACTCTGCTCAACCTAACTAGCATAAGAATGGGTTTCAAATTCTTTCTACATGCTTGAATCTTGTATGTGTTTGTTTTGTTCCTTGTAGTCATTGGCTCGGATGAACAAGAAAGATTCATGGCTTTTCTGGTGGACCCTTTACCTTGCGGTAAGAACTAAGAAAATATATATAGATTGGTTATAGCATACGGTGATACTTCAGTTTTAGCTCAGATCCTTATGGTGTTACAGTCAATATGTGGTTGTTTCGGGAGTTTTATTAAGTGGGGATATATATATGATATTATGACCTGATCAGACTTATTCAGGAAATGTATGTATTACTTAGAAGAAAATAGTATACAAAATAAGTTGTAGTATTCCAACTTAAGTGATAAATTCTCTATATACTAGGGATCTGGATGCAGAATAACTCTGTCAATTATCACAGCAGTATCTTCATGTAGTTTTAATTTCCCCCACCCTGCAATAAAAGATGATAATTGCTTTCTCTGGTAATCATCACAATAAATGATTTTTTATTTGTATTGTTCTGCAGGCAGTTTTATGGATTATGTTGGCAATATTCTCGCTCATAAGGCTTCAGGCTGATTATCTCCTTGTTGTAGGAGTTTGTTTGACCCTCAGCATTGCAAATATTGTTGGTTTTACCAAATGCAAAAAAGGTGCACAAATTATTTATGATCTTCTTAAAATATTTGTCTTCTATTATATTGCAAAATTGGTTTAGGTTGGGGGGGTTGTCTGGAATAGTATGATATTGAACTTTTCAATGCAAGAATTTCCTTGATCTGTGACGTGTAACATGATGTGCCGTCTTGAAATCTTGTTTCACATTTTTTTTTCATTTTGAAAGATTCAAAATTATAATTTGCTGCATTTTGCCCTCTTTGTGTAAAGATGTTGACATATGAGGATGCTTAACTACTAAATGTATGAACCAAATGGAAATGTATGAGTGCATTTGCAAATTACACCTCTATATGACTAATTTAATCACCAGATAGTAATTTCTTAAGGTTGCGCTATGATATATTTATTATTTAAGATGCTTTGGATGCTGAAATATTGTATACCTATTTATTGATGCTTTGTTAGCTGCATTCTTGTATTTGTGGTGGGCAACACATCCACTGTGCTTATTTGGGTGATTATCTCTTTTGAAAAGCACAAGAACACCCTCAATTTATATTCACATAAAATTGGAAGATAGTATTGTTATTGCCATTGTTTTTTTAAAGGGTTATTGCCGTTGTTGTAGTAGTAGAAATAGTTGCAGTAGGGTTGTTTAACTTACAAGAAACATATTTAGAGTGAAAATGCAATTTGACCCTTATAATAGTACCCTGTTTATGGGATTGGGAACTTTGGGTCCTCTTTTTTCATTTGAAATGATAGAGATATGTTGAAAACATACATGCCTTAGGAGTTTCTCTAGCCTAGTTTCAGATCACATTTTGAAACTAGTGATTCTGCTCAAGCTCTGCCCCCGTCTCCTCTCCCTACCCAATAGGAAGGATCTCTCTTTGTTCCCCACATCAATTTACTAATTCATCTTTACATGCCATTCAATTGAATAATGTGCAATGGATAAAAATTGCTTGGTTTTCTTTCAGATGCTAAGAAGCAGATTCAACAATTTGCCTCTCAAACAATTGCCTCTCGGTTCTCATCTACTTTACAGTCAGCGTTCAGTGTTGTTTAATTATCAATGCAAGTGGAACCGTGCATTATTAGAAACATTGAGATGCGGTGGAGGTATGTACATGATGATTATTTCGGCCGGCCTCAGACTGGATCCTGACTACCTATCAAACTTGCGTAGTTACTGATACAAAAAATGCAAAATTTTGTACTTCTATAAGAAATGGCTTGCGTGAGACTGATAATCAGATTACATAGTTTTAGCTAAAGAATTGTTTATTTTCATGTGTACATTGTGTTCTTGTATTCTTTTGCATTAATTGTCAGAGATTTACGTTCCATGATTGTTTGCTGCTTCTTTCCTTGCAAATTGGTGGATAATAAAATTGATGATGTTCTATCCTCGCGGAGAGGGTCACGATTAACCGACCACGCAAAATATGTGTATAGCTTATATCAGAAATAGAAAGGTTTAACCACGTCTGATATTGGACAATCCATTGTTATCTTTGAGGGCATATTATTGTATCTGAGGACATATTCATCTCAAATGCTTTCTTTGGAGTCGTAAGTTACCTGCTTTTCTTTACTAAATGAGCCGTGCATTTTTCTGTTGTTTACCTTCTGGCTGTATAATGTTGTTTCTGTAATTCCTCTACCAAAATGTTAGTGACTAAACTGACTGCCAAAGTAAATATGCTTCATGTTAGCTTATGTTTAATCAGTGTCACAAATACCTATGTTTAGTCAACGTCAATGTCACAAACCTATGTTTAATTTAGTCTCAAGTTAATTAAGTTACCAACTACGTATAATTGATCAATACTCTAATAGCTGAATTATCCCTGTGCATCATTTATGCAAAGACATTGTGATTTGTGAAGTGTTCTTGTTTGTATTGATGTAATTTGTTATTTTTCTTACTGATAAAATGGAGCTTAATTGATGTTTGCCGTTGTCAATTTCTTCTACTCCCTTGCTTGCATTCCTCTTGGAATTTTGCCCCCTTTGCTTATATGGTTTTCCACATTGCTCTTTGTTGGTTTGCTCTTGGACGAGATGATAGACAACAGCTTCAACTCGACTACAAAACCTGAAGTGATACCTTTCTGTACCAGTGTACCTACATCAATTTTTGTTCCTTAGAAAACATCAGAGCCAGAAAACACCACTAATGAAGTTTATGTAGAAATGAAAGTTTGTGTAGACCTTTTTTGAACAAATGGGCGTAATAATATACAGGTTATTTTATATGCACAGTTCCAGTGACCAAGGTAGCATGTAGTGATCGTTTTTGTTTATTTATTCTTGTATAAACACATGGATGTCTATATCATTTACGACTATGATCAATATTTTATTTTAGGTAGGTGATTTTTCTTCTACTCCTAATATTCTCAAAAGCTTCTAAATGTGTTCAGCTAAAGGTGTAAAATACACATCTAGATTGATAATATAAATATTTTGAAGCTTTATAGAACATTGGAGCTAATAAAAGAAGTCACTTTTTAGATATTAACACATGGATTTGCTAATAAATCCAATAAAGCCAAGTGACAGAAGAACCAATTCTGTTGTATTTAAAATTAAACTGGAAATATGAGATATATTGCACATGGAGGAAACTTATTCAATCTTAAATTTGTATGTGGATAAATTTCTTTTCTAAAAATATAATAAAATATTTAAAATTGGGAACAAACTCAACAAAATATTTAAATAAAAATATAAATTATATATGCTAATAATATTTTATTATTATATTATATTAGCTTTTTATATATTATACATACTAATATTATCGCATGGAACTTGAAAGAGAAGTTTACCAAAAAAAAAAAAAATCCCTCAAAAACTAAAAGGAAAGTTTATATAAAAAAAAGTGATCATAAAAAAGGTTATAAAAATACAATGGTTGACCAAGCTTTATCCGTCAAAAAATAAATTGTTGAGCAAGCTTTTTTGTACGCCTGATAGCATCACCTTTATTTTATCCTTCCGCGCCGACTGCAACATCTTGTTTATTCTATTTCCAAAATTTGAGGTAAAGAACTAAACCATCGTCCAGTTTTTTATCACAGAATAAATTAGATTTAGTTGAACTTTGCTTAGTTCACCCATTCATTCTAAACCCCAATTTGGGAAGATTTGGTTTCTGCTACTAGCATTGCAATACCCTATTACTTTCGTCATGAACACAATCACTCTCATTCGCAACTGCGCTATAAAATCCGCGCGTAGAACTCTCATTGGTTTAAACAATTCATCGTTGTTTGGGTCCTCACCACTCCGTCACCATGCTCTTATCTTGGCTAACGATTTGTCACAACCACGTTTCAATCGCTACCCTTTTCGAATATTTAGGTTTCAGCGCGAATTGAATGGTTCCCAGAAACTTTTTAACTCGCCCTCTTCGAATTCTACCACTTCAAGGTCTTTTAGTTTAAGCTCAGAAAATAGGGTTGTTTCAACCATTGCAAGAGTTGGATTCAAGCTTCAAAATTTCTCAACTTCAATCGAGACACGTGTCAATGACAATAATTTCGAGAGGATTATCATTCAGGGTGGCATGAATGTGAAGCCATTAGTGGTGGAAAGTGTTCATGAGAATGTTGTAAGAGAAGAAGAAGAGTCTCAATCGAATGCTGAAAAACAAGCTTGGAAGTTATTGAAGGATGCTGTTGTGACTTATTGTGGAAACCCTGTGGGGACAGTGGCTGCAAATGATCCTGGTGATAAGCTACCATTGAATTATGATCAGGTGTTTATTAGGGATTTTATTCCTTCAGCTCTAGCTTTCTTGCTTAAAGGAGATAACGAGATTGTCAAGAATTTTCTTCTTCACACTTTGCAGTTGCAGGTAATATATATACATATATATTATATACCCTTTTAGTGTGACCTAATAATTCAATTCAATCATTGCTTTATTTGTCTAAAAATGGCTGGCTTGTCATCAATTGAATTTAAGGCGTGTGTATTTTTATTTTTAATAGTGTCAGTGTATATTCATTAAACTCTTCTTCGATGTATGTTTTTCACTGTCGTTTATACATCCTAGTTATTTAATCAATTGTTAGACGGGGATAATAGCGATCAATGGTAAATCCGATGCTAAATGCTAAAAGAAAATGTATAGTATTATGATGATTGAGTGATAATTCATCCAAAAGAAAGAGTTGTTATGCTTGCAAAAGTTACAAACATTTAAAACTTTGTTGTATATTGGTTGCTAATATTCTACATTTTTCCCCCTATTTAATTGTGAAAGAGTTGGGAGAAAACTGTGGACTGCTACAGTCCAGGACAGGGCTTGATGCCTGCTAGTTTCAAAGTTAGAACCGTAGCTCTTGACGGAGATACCCGTGAAGAAGTTTTAGATCCTGATTTTGGGGAATCAGCTATTGGTCGAGTTGCACCTGTAGATTCAGGTTGGTTTTTCAGCGGTTGGTTATAACTTGCCTATAGATAAAATCAATGCTCTTGGAAACTGCTTGGAAGTTGTAATGTAAACCAAAAGCATTCTAAGAAACGAGTAACATAAATAACTTTCCTCTTTTGTTTCTTTGATAGGATTGTGGTGGATCATCCTGTTACGGGCTTATGGGAAGCTTACTGGTGACTACAGCTTGCAAGAAAGGGTTGATGTTCAAACAGGCTTGAAAATGATACTTAAATTGTGTCTAACAGATGGTTTTGATATGTTTCCGTCTCTGCTAGTCACCGATGGGTCTTGCATGATAGACAGGCGTATGGGCATTCATGGTCACCCTCTTGAAATCCAAGTGAACTTTACTACCCTATGTTTTCTCATTCTTATGTTTTTTGCACTAAGTGCTTTATGCATTTGGAAATTATTTTGTTTCTGTGATCTGTTTTATTTTGAATTGAAGGATACTCTATTTTAATTGGTAACAATTGCCCTGGTCTCTATAGGTATATGCTCCTATTTTTATATATATGTTGTATTTTTGTATATACTACAAGTGTCAAGTGACATAAAAGTATATTTGCTAAAAATGATATGAAACTCTGAATTCAGGTGACACTTTTTTAAAAAACTACTCTATAAGTTTTCTAGAACTGGTTGTAGAACAACAAAACTATGTTTAGGAATATTAATTTGTAAAACATTTAGAGATGAGAAAACAAAACAACTTGCATCATATATTTTGAAAGTGGAGAGTTTTAGGCTTTGGCGGACGATGCCTCCAACAGTGGAAAGTGTGCTCATGAGTCATGAGTAGGCAGAGATAACAGTGGAAAGTGTCAAACAGCTATAGACTTGGACAAAAATAACTCTAGGTTATTCTTGTTTTTTATTCTGAAAATAGAAAACATGAACAAGTTTTGACAACAAGCAAAAATAAAACAGCTACTCAAACAAGTTTTATTTTTAAAAAATATTTCTAGAAAATTCTAATCAAAGAAGCTTGTGTCTTCTGAATTCTACCTCAATTGTTTCACTTATTACTATGTGTTTTCCTTATTTTTGGCAATTTTCACTCGACAGGCATTATTTTACTCAGCTCTTCGCTGCTCACGGGAAGTGCTTGCTGTAACTGATGGAACCAATGATCTCGTTCGAGCCATTAACAATCGACTGAGTGCACTATCATTCCACATTAGACAATATTATTGGGTGGATATGAAAAAGATTAATGAAATATATAGGTACAAAACAGAAGAGTACTCCATGGATGCCATCAACAAATTCAACATCTATCCAGAACAAATTCCTTTCTGGGTAATGGATTGGATTCCTGAAAAAGGTGGGTATCTAATTGGGAATCTGCAACCAGCTCACATGGATTTCCGGTTTTTCACACTGGGAAATCTTTGGTCTATTGTTTCATCTCTGAGCACCCCAAGACAAAACGAGGCTATTTTGAATCTGATAGAAGCAAAATGGGATGATCTTGTAGGGCATATGCCTCTTAAGATATGTTATCCTGCCTTGGATAATGAAGAGTGGCGGATTATTACTGGTAGCGACCCAAAGAATACGTAAGTTCTATCTATAGAGTTTTATTTATCTTGTTTGCATATCTTACGGTCGCAAAATTTATATCATATTATCGTCTTTCTAGTCAGAATTGTTTCTAGGGTGTTCATCTTAACTGAAACAACATGCTTAACCTTTGCAGCCCTTGGTCATATCACAATGGTGGATCCTGGCCAACCCTTTTGTGGCAGGTAATGTATTTAATGTGTCCATTTTATATATGAATGTTTCTAAAATACCCTTTTGTATATAGGTGCTTAGTTTTGACCTTTCATCTTCCGAGACACTTTAGTAATATAAATTGAGGTATATTTTGGAAATAAATAATAAATGCATCTAGTAATTTGTAATGAGACTTATATTTAGACATGTTTTTTTCAAAAGATACTTATAATTAGGGACAAAGGTAGTAATATTGTAGAAGACTGGGAATTAATCCAGAGACATTATAAAAATCAGAAGAGACTATTTTCTTGGGTTGTTTGTGAAAAACGAAAATCTTCAAAACCAAACTGGTTATGTCTTTTCTGAAGCAAAATAATTATGTGGTAATTTGTTTGTGAGACCTTTTATATCAACTACCAAGTAATGAAGTGTTACTTTAATTTCTAATGTATTTTTTTTTGTACATCAATTGCAGTTCACACTGGCATGCATCAAAATGGGGAGAATTGAACTAGCCCAGAAAGCAGTTGATTTGGCTGAGAAAAGACTACCAGTTGATTCTTGGCCCGAATATTACGATACTCGATCTGGAAAATTTATTGGAAAACAAGCCCGGCTGTATCAAACATGGACCATAGCCGGGTTCCTTACATCTAAGATGCTTTTGAAGAATCCAAAAATGGCATCCATGTTATTCTGTGAGGAAGATTATGAGCTTCTTGACATATGTGTATGTGGACTTAGCAAGAGTGGAAGGAAAAAATGCTCACGCGTTGCTGCCAAGTCTCAAATTCTTGTATGATGCAACTCTGCATTATTTAGTACTTCCTTCGGTCTTAAATATAAAAGAAAGTTAAGTCAACAAAAGTTGATGCACTTGGTTCTCTAATCGAAGGGAGTACAAAAGAGTAGAAGTTAGATTGGAAATGTAACAGTATGTTACATGTTGTAATTATAGTTATATATTGGTTTTAAGATGGTTTTCATATGTATATGGAGGGCAATTATATTCCTTAAAAGAAAAAAAAATCAATAAGAGGTTTACACTTGGAACCTCTTAAAAATTATTTAATACTCTAGGGTAGTTCATTGCTTAGGATAGGTATATTAACATTGTTCACTACTTAGGATTTCCACTTACAATAATGTATACTAACAAAGTAATGATTATATTGATTTAAGTTATTATACAATTGCTCTTTTTTTTTTGGTTTGTTTCTTTGTTTATGTTCCAAAATAAGTGTAAAATCTCCTTCTGATATATGAAGAAAATCACAATTTATTTTGGACTCTTACTTTGTGGAAATATTGTTTTAAGTTTTAAATTTTTAAAATGTGTGTTTATTTTATTGGCAAAACAATATGTAGTTAGTTCAAGTGATAAGAGACTCAACACTTTATGGTTAAGGTTTGACATCATACTTATAAGAAAATCTAATTGTAAATGAAAGAATTCACTTTGTGGGTAACATATTTTCAAATAAAAAACTTGTGAAGTGAGCCGTTGTTATAAAAAGAAAGTTAAATGTTAATTAATTGGAATGCATTTTTAAAAAATAATAAAAATAATTTTTTGACATTTTCATTATTTTTGTAATAATTATAATAAGCAATTTTCAAATAAATTTAACATAGTTTTTTAAAAATAAAATTGAAAACATTTCTTATTTTTTAATTATTTTTACGAACATTAATTGAGTTAATTTTAATAAAAGGGAACATAGTGTATAAAAAAAATATTTATAAGTATATATGGCCACGAACTGTAGTTAAAATTGTCACCAAAAAATAAAAATCATGAATCGAAGAAATCAGCCGTAGGAGCAGAACCGAGTTTGTCAACCCAACCAAACACTAACGACTAACGAGATTGTGAATTATATGAATGAAAATTTAATGTTAATTTGTTCCATTTTTCCATTTTAACAAGGCAAGCCAACGTGTATTTTGAAACACCATAGTTGTTATGGGCATTTTGAAACAAGAATGATGGCATTTTGTAGGAATTTACTATCCCCAACTGATTTCCTACCCCTTCCATCATCTGTCCAAAACTCTCTCCGCTGCATCGAATTGAACTCACCCTTTAGTCCCAAAGGCATAACCGGTTTAACCACTGATCTCATCAAGTCCTACTTTGATAAAGGCTCCATCGAAGAAGCACACTCACTGTTCGACGAAATGCCTCACAGAGATGTTATCGCCTGGACGGCCATGATCACTGGCTACACCTCATGTAATCATCACAACCGTGCTTGGGACATGTTTTCTTATATGCTCAGAGATGGAGTCAAGCCCAATGCTTTCACTGTTTCTTCTGTTTTGAAGGGTTGTAAAGAATTAAAAGCTCTTTCACGTGGTAAATTGGCTCATGGGTTGGCTATTAAGATCGGTACTCAAGGCTCATCCATATATGTTGATAATGCACTCGTGAATATGTATGCTACTTGCTGTGATAGCATGGACAATGCAAGGTTAGTTTTTGAGGATATCGTAACCAAAAATGCTGTTTCTTGGACTACTTTGATCACTGGGTATACTCATCGACGCGATGCCTATGGTGGTCTTCAAGTTTTTCGCCAAATGTTTATGGTAAGCTTATTTTTTATATCCCTCTTTCCTTGTTGCAATTACATGATGATTTTTTGAGTCGTTGAATGAATGGATGAAAATAAAAATCATTGATATGAGATGAAAACTTTTTAACATAGTTTCTTTTTTGTTGCAAACAGGAGGAAGGAGAGCTGAGTCCCTTCAGCTTCTCAATTGCAATTAGTGCTTGTGCTTCAATTGGCTCAAGTAATTTGGGAAAACAGGTACATGCTGCAGTGATTAATCATGGGTTTGAGTCCAATCTTCCTGTCATGAATTCCATATTGGACATGTATTGCAGGTGTCGTTGTGCATCTGAGGCTAAACAATTATTCGGTGAAATGACTCAGAAAGATACAATCACGTGGAATACTTTGATAGCTGGATTTGAAGCACTGGATTCTAAAGAGTCTCTCTGCATATTTTTGCAAATGGTGGCGGACGATTTTAGTCCAAATTGCTTCACATTTACTAGTGTCATAGCTGCATGTGCAAACTTAGCAGTTCTTTATTGTGGGCAACAGCTTCATGGTGGGATTATTCGTAGAGGCTTCGATAACAGCTTGGAATTATCCAATGCCCTTATAGATATGTATGCAAAGTGTGGAAATGTAGCTGATTCGCATAAAATATTTAGTCAAATGTCGCTCACAAATTTAGTCTCATGGACTTCCATGATGATTGGATATGGTGCTCATGGTCATGGGAAAGAGGCTGTTGAGTTATTCAATGAGATGGTTAGATCAGGTATTAAACCTGATAAGATAGTGTTTATGGCAGTTCTCAGTGCTTGTAGCCACGCCGGACTAGTAGATGAAGGCCTGAGATATTTTAGATTAATGACCAGCTATTATAATGTTGCGCCAGATCGAGAAATTTATGGATGTGTGGTAGATTTGCTTGGTCGTGCGGGAAGGGTAAAGGAAGCTTATGAACTAATAGAGAATATGCCATTTAAACCAGATGAGTCTATATGGGTATCCCTTCTTGGAGCTTGTAGAAAACATAAACAACCAAGTATGGGAAAATTAGCAGCTTTGAAGGTTTTGGATATGAAGTCTAATAAAGCGGGAACTTATGTGCTGTTATCAAATATATATGCTGCTGAAGGTAATTGGGCTGATTTTGCAAGCTTGAGGAAGCTTATGAAAAGTACTAAGAATAAGAAAGAGGTAGGTAGGAGTTGGATTGAATTGAAAAACCAGGTTTACAGTTTTGTGGTTGGAGATAGATATGTTTCTTCGAATGAGGAAATGTATGAAGTTCTGAAACTGTTGATTAGACATATGAAAGATGTAGGATATGTACTTGATTTAGATTTAGATTTAGATTGCTTTGTACATGACTTGGAAGATGAGACTTGAATATACAGAATAGAAAATAATCATGTTATTTATGAATGCTTGTAGCAGATTCATAAACCAGTACATGCATTCATGTATAACATCATCTTGCAAACCTTTAAAAGCCTTGTATTCAATGTTATTTGTTCATGTATAATTGTGTATAACTTGGAGGATGGCAGGGGGGGATGAGATGTTCAACCCACTATCCTAATTCAACTCGCCATGCCTTGCCCTTTTTTAGACAGGTTGATAGTGGAGCAGGGCGAGCCGGATATCTTTTTGCCACATTTGGTATCAGACTTTAAAATATTTATATATTATTTGTATTTTAGAGAGAAAATAAAAATAAACTGTGGCTAAAAAACTGTGACTAAACTATAATTATTTAGACATTTTTCAATACATTGTTTAGAAAATGAAAGGAATATAAGTGGATTAATACTTTTTAATTGATCTATAAACCTTGGAGGTAATTTGAATTGGCCACAATGGGTGTTTGGAAGAGTCATACAAAAGTTTATCTACATTAATTAATTTTAATTATTTTATAGTATATAAATATATCTATACTATAAACAAATAGGACTTATTTCATTAAAAAAAAGTTCTGCACATGGCGCTTCGATAGACATTTTTGACCACACACCTCTGCACAAAATTGTATTAAATACTCTTACAAAATAATATTAAAATATTATTTATCAAAATAAAAATTAAAAAACATTTTATCAACAGAAAGGTAGAGGATGAATTGCATTTATTTTATATAGCAATAATAGCATTTAATTTCACATATTATTTATTAATAATACTTAAAAACATATAATATTATATGAAAAATAAAAAGAATTATCCATGAATATGAATCAATATAAAAGTGACATGTAGGATGAATCTAAATATGAAATAAAACATGCTTTATATACAGTATTAGTGTAAATCACTGCACGTGTTAGTATTCACTAGGAAAATATGGATTAATAAAATATTGCAGTTACATTGTACATAATTAGTTAGAAGATATTTTTAGCGAAATTTTATCAAACCATTTGAATTCATATTTATTATAATTAAAATTCATAAAAATTTATATAATTTTATATTTAATATTGTACACTATAAAATATCTCATCACATAAGAAAATAATGTAATTCTTTTGTTAATCAAAATTATATCAAAAACATTAAAAATCAATCATTTCTAATATTAATTCCGTACGTATTATATTTTTATTTTTTTAGTGGGTCACCATTGCCGTATACATGGAAATATATACATTGTTAAATGGTTTACACCAAATATCGAATGATGTATCCAAAATAGAGATACTTTTTATAAAAAAATTATTATATTGCGAATTTTTTTTTAACTTGAAGATATATGTAGACTAATATTAGGATGTTAAATATATCAATTTTGATATACGATTAACAATTTTTGTAATAAAATAATGTATCTAATGTAATTTTCTCATATGTAATTGTAAATTCATCTTCCGTGTCTTTTAATTGTAAAATGTTCATTCCGTGTTTTTGATAAATCATTCTTTTTTTTTTATGGAAACCTCTATGGTTCCGTGTTAAATTATCCGGAAATTGTCTCATTTTTTTGTTTAATTTTAAATAAAGTATATTTATATTAAGAATATTAAATTTATATAAAAAGAAATTAACAAAGGGCTGGAGACATACATCTAATTCACTAAATCAACAATTCATAAACATTAATTTTGGAGCAATTCTCTTTGAATTTGTTGCCTTAAACAGTAGTAATAGATATTATAGATAGATAACAAATAATAAATTCTCATCCCCAACCATTGTCACCATTATCAAAGTCATGGTCATCCCTCCAGTGCCCCTAAAATGCTCATGGTCTTTACTTCTTTGTCCGTCCCGTCAATTTTCTCGATTCTCACGTGTTATGTTTTAAAAAAGTCTTTACTGATTTATAAAAAATCTTAGTTTGAAATAATGTGATATATAACTTTATAGTAGTATGTAGGTATGCTCATGTGCGGAAAGCTCACAATTGGTTAAACATAGTGATAAATTTATCTAACAATTAATGCTCAAGATATTTATGTGTCAATACATTTTATGCGACAAATGGTAGGTGAGGAATAATATGATATTTCATGGTTGTAATTTCATTCTTCTGTATGGACTTGATTAAGATTATTGGGTTTATTGCTAGAACAGATGAATCAAATGTTTTGTTTTCACTTTTTATATAGGTTTTGTATCTCCTTGAATGCATTATAATCTTTTATTAGTTGTTTTTTAGGTTGTATATATTCTTTGTATTTAATTAATATCTATATTTGAGATGCGATGAAATTGAGTATCTAGTGAGTTAGTTATGGAGTAGTTTTAAATGTATGAATTTTGATTATCAAAATAGATGAGATGTGAGAGTTTAAATATTTTGGTGGCTACTCATTCATTCACCAATGTTTACTAAAAATTTGTAAAAATATTATCGGATTAATGCTTATAGTAAATTTAAAAATCTGATTTTAACTACTGGATCGACATTTTTCACCACCGGACCGTGGAATCTGGTAAAAAGGCGAGAATCCTGAAAGCTGAAAAAGCATTTGCAAATATTATTACTATGGATAATGTATGTTCAATAGTAGGATTTGGTGTTACCTGCCCTAAATAGGAATAAAATGCTCGTATTTTATCAACAAAAAGATGTGCTCGTGTTAGCAAACCCTAATCCCACTAGCTGGCCTTGTTAAAGGATCGCCCTTAAGGAATTTGCTATATATTGTTTCGATCATCTACGACTTTGAATCTCATCTATAAATACACTATTTTGACACAATTCATATGCACACTTCTTATTTCAAAACCTCTACTTCAGTTCAATCATTTGTTGTCTTGAGCGTTTGAGTGTTTGCCAGTACACACCACCTCATTCGACGATACCTTACTTATGTGAAAAGTGGGGGTCTAAGCCGCATGCAAGGGTTATAGATCCATTAGCTCCTTAGTCTCGACTAAGGGGATATTGTTTCGGTACACCAAAATAGTCCTACATTTTTTGGGCATCAAGGGTAATGGTGATTTAAAACAACATATACATTTCTCTATCCACCGATGCACTTTTTACTATGGACAAACTCAAAGTCGACAATACCTCAAAAATATGACTTGATGTCAGAACAATGATGTTGTCTATGGATAATGAGAGACTAAGACACCCCAAGAGCTAATAGACCCTTTAGTTGCTTTGCTTTGATTGAAGACTACAATTTTCGGTAGGCCAAAAAGTTCCCTAATGCTTGGAAATCGAAGATAAGATTAGTTTATAAACAACATTCACACTCTTTTATCTACCAATGCACTTTTTCTACAATACATTGAAGTTTACGCACAAAATCTCAAAGTAGACAATACCTAAAAAATATGGCTTGAAATAGGAACAATGACGTTGTCAGTGTGAAACGAGGGTCTAAGTCACCCATGAGGGCTAATAGACTTTATTCCCTTAATTTCAATTGAGGACTATTTTTCTGGTATACCAAAAAAAACCCATAGTTATTAGAAATCAAAGCTAAAGTTAGTTTACAAACAATATTCACACTCTTTTATTTACTGAAACACCTTTTACCGAGGAGAAAATTGTGGGGACTTGCACACAAGTCCCTAAAGTAGAAAATACTCCAGAATATGGTTTGTGTAATAATTTCATCATAAAATTAAGCGATCCAAACTATTGAAAATCTCACTTGATGATGATTCATGAGTTATGCATATGAAATGTCATAATTTTCATGTATATTATCATAGTGACAATGAATATTCAATGCATTTTTTTTTATAGTAGAATGTATATAAATAAGTTATTGGGCGCTAAGCTTTTCACTCAATTTTTTTATATACACTATCTACAGTGGGAGAGTAAAAAGTTTGAAGAATTAATAACATAAAATTTGAAGTTTTTCCTCTTTACAACAATAATCAGAGATATTATTTTAAGGACCAAATTTATTCCACATTAAGTGACTGATATTTCTGGTTTGTTTTCAAAAAAAGTAAAGAGATGTTGGTAAATTTACTTACAACTTAAAGTTAGAATAATGACACTGTGTATAAGAAACGAAGTTTTAAGTCATGCACAAGGGCTGACAAATCTTTTAATCTCTTAATATTAAAAAGTAAGTTTCACTTTGTTTTATAAAACAAAGTAACAATCTATTTATAAATATAAATGACACACGACAATATCTTAAAAATGTAGCTTAAGTTAGAAACACTTTAAAAAAAAATGTTATTGTTATCAATTCACTAAATCTTGTTTTTCTGCTTGGAGGCGAAAATCATATTCCAACAAATTTGCCATTATAACTTACAAGTTATAAGTGCTATTGAACCTTGAACATATATTAAATAGCAACTGCAAGAATTTATATATTATTAGATATATCAAATCCAAAAATATTTGTCTTAAACAAACAACTTGGACATAATGCATAATTAATTAAGTGTCCGATAATCAATTATTAAGCCATTAAGCATTAATGATAGGAGAGATAATAAGGTTGATTAGATGCTTTTGAGTGAGGGAGCTAAAGAGAATAAATGATAAAGAATTAAAAGTTTTATCTCCCATCCAAAACACTTATTTGTTTTACCATCAATGTTGAACTTGAAAACAAGAATGAAGAAATGTTAACCGTGAGTCTGACAGATGTGAAGAACACTGAACAAAATATGTTACAGGAGTTGGATTTTATTTTATAATTTTAAGAAAACAAGGGTACATTGGTAATGATAGATTTTGAAAATGAAAATTAGCCGAGCATAAACCCGCTCTAATTCCCGCCAAACACACTTTTTTATTTTTATATATAAACAAAAAATAACATTCTCATTCATTCATTCATTCATTCATTCATACACACACTACCTTTTCCATTTCTGTGATCACATCGCTTGAAACCCTAATTCCATTTTCAATGGCACCCAAATCCAAATCCGCCGCTTCCTCTGCCTCCTCATCCATCTTCAAACCAGGCACCTTAGTTGAAATTAGCTCCGACGACGAAGGATTCCGCGGTTCTTGGTTCACCGGCAAGATCATCCGTCGCGTCTCTTCCGACAAGTTCATGGTGGAGTACGATACTTTGATGGAGGATGAGGAAGGCACTAAGCGTCTGAGAGAACCCCTCAAGGTTCACCAGCTCCGGCCGATTCCACCGAGGGAGACCAACCGGCAATTCAAATACGGTGAAGAAGTTGACGCGTTTCACAACGACGGATGGTGGGAGGGTCATATCACTGAAGTAGTGTCCGATGGAAGGTTCGCTGTGTATTTTAGAGTCTCCAGGGAGCAGATCGTGTTCTCTAAGGAGGAACTCAGGCTTCACCGTGAATGGGTCAATCAAAATTGGGTCCCACCGTACCAACAACAGGTGTGCTTTCATTTCCATTGTCTTGTGGCTTTTAGGTTTAAATATAGGTCTGAATTGCTTGTCTTAGGGTGTTAAATTAATTAACTTAATTTGCTTTCAATTTAATTAATGTTCTGGGGGGTGATGTTGTTAATGCTTGTTAATTAATTATTCATTATTATTATGATAGGATGATAGTGAACTCAAGAAAGATGTGTTGGTGAAGGCTATTGAAACTGTGACTGAAGAGAAGGAGGAATTTGAGTTGAAGGCAGGGACCCCAGTTGAGGTGTGTAGTGATGAAGATGGTTTTCGGGGAGCTTGGTTTTGTGCCACCCTTGTTGACAAAAAGGGAGCAGACAAGTTTGAGGTGGAATATGAGAGCCTGCTAGACGATGATTTGAAGCTATTAAAAGAAGAGATAGATACACTGCACATCAGGCCATGTCCACCGAAAACTGCTGATGTTGCTCAGTTCAAACTTCTCGACGAAGTTGATGCTTTTTACAATGACGGTTGGTGGGTTGGTGTTGTTTCTAAAGTTCTTGGGGACTCCAAGTATATTGTTTATTTCAGGAACTCTAATGAAGAACTGGAGTTTCAGCATTCCCAGTTGAGGCTACATCAGGACTGGATGGATGGCAAATGGGTCATGGTTTCTAAGGTATGAATATAACTGCAATGTTTGTTCTTTGGAGGATGCACATTTGACACTTTCTTTTAAAACTAGTTTGGAGTTAATTTGCATAACAGCATATTGTCATAGACAAAATAATTTGTTGCCTTGTGAGGATTGGCTTCAATACTCTTTTCATTGAATGTTTGTACTGAATTGCTGGCACTTTGTCATGGTACCATTTCTTAAAGGAAATTTCTTTGAATTAACTAAAGCATGAGTTTGCGGCAAAAAAAATCTTATAGAAACAAACTCAATCTTTTGGAGTATGTTGGATTTGATCCCTGCTGGTTGATGTTTTTAAATTGATTGCTTCTCATGAAAGTAGTTTTACATTTAATAGTAACACATTTAGATAATTATTGACTCAAATTCTACTCTGTGATTATTAGTGAGTTAGACTTGCCTGTTTTGTCACTTGCTTTTGGAATCTGGACGACCAATGCTTTTTTCATTACTTACCCAAACTTGCTATGCTTTTTTTTGTGTTGCCTTTAATTGTGTTGTGGTCTACGTAAAAGAAGGGGTTAAGCATAACGATAACATTTGAGCTAGGTAGAAATTTGAGTTTGAGAAAACAACTACAACCAAGTATTTTCCTTTTGGATGAGATCAACAATATGAATTAATTGACACCATAAAATCATGTTATATATGTCATGTATTTTGCTGAAAGATATATTATTTGCCACTACATCACTCTTAATGTTGATTTATAGTTATTTTGTCTGTCTTCAAAACCATTATATTATCCCCTATCTAGTCTACTCATTATCAATACTTACAGCCTTTCCTTTTTTCATACATATCTACACCACCTAAGACAATATCCTATCATCTTCACTATTATGGGAGTTATTATTACATTTCTAATTTTATCTTTTTTCGCATAACCACTCATTCAATCCTACTTGTTGGCTCATCAATACTCAATATTTAGTTTTTAAGTTTTATATAATACTGTTGTTTGTCTTGTGAAGTTGTGACTGTGTAATAAAATTTTCCTTTAAGCTTAAGAGGAATTTTGATATCACATAACACTCAAAGCATTCCTTTATTTCATCCATACTATTTGGATCCTATGGCTGACATGCTTTTATCTTCTTTTAACTTTGTATGATGGACTTGAGGTAAGATTTGTTGAATCATGTATTCTCCAGTTTTTACCTTTACATTTTACATTAAACTTCATTGGTAGTTCTCTAGACTTGCCTTGAATAATTTGTTTTACTTCTACCTAGGCGGAGATCATTTGTTTCTTAGGCTTGTTATTACATCAAACTTTTTATTTATCCCTTATCTTAACTCTCAGTTTAAGTTTATATCATCTGTAATAAAAGCATGCATTGTATTTTATGTTGATCCAAAGAGTAGTTTGAAAATATATTTGTCTAGCTTGTCAATGTCATGTATTGAGTCTGTCAAAACAATAGTTTGATTGCCACGTGTGTGGATGTGGAATCAACGATAATGTTGGGGCAATTGTAACATCAATGGAATTATCCTATTATACACAACTACTAGTTTTCTAGCATTTGCTCATGTTAGTGACAATATTATTGTTGATCAATACTTAATGTTGACATGATGGCAATGTTTTAAATTGTTATCTGCCATTGCAATTGTGGCTACATCAAGCTTTGTGAGGTCTCATCAACCACTTTATGACCATAAAAATGAAGAGCAAAGGACCTTGCCTTTCCAATTTACTAAACCATGCAGTCTTGACTCTTCATAATGCAAATAATATATTTTTATTTGACAATCCTAACCTCAAGCTTTTGGTTTGAACTATTTCAGGCGTTGAAGATTTGAACGCTGAAAGTAGCAAGAGATTGAAGAAAAAACCAGTCAGCCCTGGTATCATGAAAATAAAACCTATGTATATTTGTACTCAGTTCTTAGGAGTCAACGCTTAGAACATACAGTTCTCATGGATCAAAACTTTGGACTTGTAGTTTTCATGAATCAAAACTTGAACTCAACTTGCTGAGTTAAATGGCATTTTAAGTTCCGGATTAAGTAGCTTGGATTTAGAGGTGGACCTTTAGATTCCAATTAGTATTAAGTGCCCCGAACTTGCGTTATATACTTTAAGATTCCTGTTTGTTAAAGTTCTATTTTGAGACTTCTTATGATTCCTTTCATTCTTTTAATAAATGTAAGTTTTTAAAGCAGGTGTTCTTACTTATTTTTAGAGAATGTGCTTTCTTACATGGAAATGCTAACATGTGCCCTTAGGGCACTTGTTAGTGTACTAAGGATATAACTTTGTATGAGAAATTGTGTATTTCATTTCTTGAGAAGTTAAAAATTGTGTTTTTCAAAGATATAATTACTATTTTTAGAATATGTAACATGACCCTTATTTTATTTGGAAGCATGAGTATCCAAGCATGCTAAATTTTTAGCTGCTTTGCATTGTTCTCGACCTGGAATTGCAGTAAGCCAAAGTAAAAATATTATAATTTTATATATTTTTAGTCTTTAAGTAAACCGCTCCATGAGAGCAGCAAAATCAAAGACATAACTAGCATAGCTGTGGAGCAAGAAATTGAAAGGATTACAATTTACTGGAACATAACATAACATAACCAGCATTTTAATAAACTTATGAAACGAATTTTTCTTCATTCAGAAACTGAATCACACCTCTTTGACTTCAACAGTAGCAGTAGCAGCAGGTGCTGCTTCTTTGACTTGATCTTTGTTTTCTTCCTTCACATCCTTAACTATCTCTTCTATTTCAAAAGCTGAGACAGGGAATGTCCTGAAAAGCCCAGCGGGGGTCTTGAACGTGATTTTGTCAGTGGGTGGATTATCTGCATAGATATCACTCAAAGAAAGCCAAACCAACAGCTCCTTCACCTTCACACCAGTTAGCTTCTTGATCTTACCAACCTCAACAGTGGCAGTGACTTCAGTACCATAAGTCACAAGCTTCCCAATTTTCTCAAACTTGTGTGTATGACTTTTCTTCTGCTTAAGCCACACAAACCCACTCTCCCTATGATAACCACATTCTTCAATGTCTTTCAAAGGCAAAAGGCCATTGGGTAGGCTTATTTCCTTGAGAAGTTCCTTGGACTTAACTTGGCAGATTTCATCTCCATGGTATACCTCTGATTTGGCTTTGATCTCCTCGGTAATCAGAGACATATTTTTGGTTCTTTCCTTTTTTGCGATGATTAGATCAATAGAGTTACTAGATTGTGAATGATTTTATAAGGGAAGTGGGGTTGATATATAGTTGTGATTATATGACATTGCCCTTGTATTTCCCATTAACTTCAACAATGCCATTGTCCTTCTGACACTGCCCATTTTGAGGGAAGATTAAGCAAAGACAGTTGGGTGAGCCAAAAATAAATGAACCCATCAATTTTTTTCTACTAATTTAGTTGCGGAGAGAGGCCAAGAAATGTGACCCACATCAACATTTTCTCTCATTAATAGGAGGAAAAACATACAATCTTCTTTACGTGAGGGAAAAATAAAATACAAATTACAAGAAAATAATTATCTCGTTCAATTTTACATATTCATATCACTTATTCCTTATAAACTCAAATATAGGCACACAAAAAAGTCATAATAAAGTAGATCAAAATATAATTCATTTCACTCTATTTAATGCTATTATTATAAAATTAGCATTCGAATATAATAGGTTTGCATACAAAATTAAATAAAAATTAGGGATAGTTTATAAACGAAATTTCATTAATCTGCCACCCCAATAGACATTCTATAAAGTATGGTGGATTTTGATTTTATTACACCACTAGTCCCAAGTTTCGACCAAATTCAACTAAAAATTAAGGATGTGAGAAGAACTACAACCATGTGTCATCTTAGAATACAGTCAATGCACAACTCTGGAAAGCCTTTGCTCCAAGCAATCTCAAGAAAAGTACGAAGACCACTTAACTCAGCCATTAACAAATTGGATAACCCCAAATTATTAGTGAGAAACCCAACCACCATATATAAAGATACCTTAGCGTATATGACTTAATTTTTCTTAACTTATAAAATTATCAAAGTATAATTTAAGTAAACACTGCCTCAAAAAAGAACAAGTAAAAAGAATTAAGTAAATGTTACGAAAGACAAACCTTTATTTTTTTTATTACAAGCCTTTATAGTAGCAAATATTGATTTGATATTTTTTTAGATTTAATGAATTATTAAATTTGAATACGGACTTAACAAAAACTAGTACTTTAATAAGTGATTAACAAAGCCGCGTCATAATTTAATAACAAAAAAACCATCACCAATATGTTAGAAGACAACACAAAGAAATAAGTGATTAAGACCAAGCGATTAATAAGTTTTAATTAAAAATGAATAGTTGGAAATACTCATATTTTAATCTTAAAATAATTA
>JBBPBP010000001.1:6054370-6068399 GCA_037974735.1 Cicer chorassanicum | reverse complement strand
CAAATGTAATACTTGTTAACTATCGGTTATTAAGTCATTGTCATAATATATAGTATAATATATAGTGGAATATAATAACTTAAATATAATGCAGACAATCATAATTTTTCAATAAAAATAGAAGAAAAAATAATTAATGTGACGTTAAAAGAAACAAAATAACACTTATTTTAGAATAGAGAAAATATTTATTTGAAAGGTTACAACCACTTTTCTTAGACTAATATTAGCAAATGTCCAAAAAACACCTGCCAATGAATCAAATAAATGTTATTTTGACATTTGTGTATTCAATTCCTTAAAATTTTAAAAACTATTTTTAATTCATTAACATGCACTATACTTTAAATTGGTAAAAAAAAAGTGTCCTTGGAGTTTTTACAATACCCCTTCACTTCTTATGATATCTAAACACAGACTTGTGTTCTCTCTGGTTTTTTTTTACAGGACAAAGACTTGTGTTCTCAAATCGAACATTTCATTTTTATTGATTTTGCAACCAAAAGTTGTGGCTCAAATTGACTGCACAAACTGTTGTATTCAAAGGGTAAAATTTAGCTGGACGAGGAATGTGTTTATTAATTTCAGCAAAATGGGTACTTATAGCCTTTACAAAACAGAAAGGAAATAACAGACCACCTATTTCAAGCCAACATGGAATTACAATTTGAAACTAAACAAACTCTAACAAACTCTCCTAGATATTAGGACTTATTAAGTCAAACAAAGACTAATTCAAACAAATAATATCTAACACAAACTAAGCTTGTTAGAGACCCCTTCGGTTCAACTTCTACAAAACACCCTCTAACAGAGAATCAAATCAAAGAACATAGAATGCAACTAAACACCCTAAATATATATTATAATTACACAGTTTATAACACCTCAATGTATATTAAAAATATAAGTAAAATACCCCCAATTAAGCCCAACAAAAGCCGAAGCTCTCGTTTTTAACTCTTAAAAGTAATTGAATTGACCAAAAAGAGTAATTGATTCCCTGTTTAAATGAAGCCGTTATACACTTTTTTTTTAAACCAATTATTTTGTTGACTAACCGACTGGGACCATGATTAATACTAGTAACCGACCTAACTGAGTATTTTTATCAAAAAGTAGTAGCATTTCTATCTTCATAACAGCACAACTATTTAGTGCCAAAAAAAAGCATGAAGTGGCGAAAAATAACTACGATTATTTAATTTGTGTACACATGATAAGTCTCATTAATTTCTTATATTTTTCCTTATTAATTGTCCACCTTTTTATTTGGTGGGAAGAGAAAGAATACAGGTGAGTGGTGAAATAAGAAGAAAAAAAAACAAGTTATATGTGATTATAAAATTCATTCAATGATGATATTATAAAATGACTTTAAAATACTTTTACACTGAAAATATTATAAAACTATTTTCATCGTCAAAAAGCCTGTGTAAAAAGAATTAAATTCCAATTTCCAACTGCTGTGAACCATTTATATGCAGCTGATCATTTTATTAATAAAATTACTAATTTACAGCAATAAAATACCAAGCAGGAAATATGCAACAATTACGTACAAGAAACCTGCTACTTTATCAGTCCACAAAAAATAGGAGAACAACCCAACACAAGCAAGGAAACCCTGCTCTATCTTCTCTCTTGTTATTTTGTCCCCCCCTCCCTACCAAGATTGTAGAACACATGTTGGAATGTTGCACGGTTAAAAGTTAATATGTGAGAGGCAAAAAAATAAGCGATGAAATTTTTTTACCTACAGTTTTGATTTTGACTATGCAATGCTTGTCCCTGTTCTTGAATGCACATGTACAATATCAGCTAGATGTAGCTCTCAAGTTATTTTGGCTATCTACCCCTATTCCATGGCTGAAGTTGTTTAGCAAGGACTCAATTTGCTTCACTTCTTTAGGAATTGATGCTGTTAGGACCTGTGTTGCGTAATATTAGTTAATAACTTCAGGAGTGTGCACGCGTGCGTGTGAATGAAAGTATATAATATAGGTTATATTTTTTGCAGGTATAATTTTTATTTTAGTCACTTCATTCTCTTTTCTAGAGTTATCATAGTTGGGGTGTTAAAAATAATACTCATCGTACGTTTGTATTTTGAGAACATAACTGCAAGAACCTAAGAAATTTTGTCCACATACAACCACACACCAAGAAAAAGTCATTGTAATATTTTTGCCTCTATTGTTACTATTTTAAAGAGGTCGTTGAAGCAATTTAGTTGTAAAGAAAAAGTTGGATAAACTATACCCAATTTGATAGCAAGTATTTATTGGTTTCAGATTAGACAACAATGGCCACCCAGCTTACATGCATGATGGGACACATTTAATGGTACTGTACACAACCAGAACCAACAACAGATAAAATACTTCACCACAGTTACTTCCATCATTTAATCATGCACTGGCTCTAGCTACTTTTTTTAATGATTTGTTAATAATGACTAAGGATTAAAACTGCTACATGTTTGAAATTACGATCATGCACTCATGCAAACAAATGCCCTTAAGACATTGGTTAAGAAAAAAATAAAAACTTTCCATCGAATTGGTGACTTAAAATTAAAAGGCTGCTCTTTGCAATGAATATTTTCTATTTTTAAAATGATGGATCAAGCTTCTGTTTAAAGCTAAAGTCTAGGTGAAACCAAAAAACCGTAGCTGATGCTGAGTAAAGAGCCATCCTCTTTTACAGCTAGCAAAAGTTCCATTTTTAAATACAAAACAAGGATAAAGTATTTACTTGATTTGTTATTTGAACAATCCTCTCTACGTTAAAATTTTATAAGATATGACAGTTCATTGAAATTTTTTGCCAATATCTTTTTTTATAAATATGTATGGGACCCTAACAAAAAAATTGAGGAAGTTAATAAACAGATAAATCAAAACAATTTATAGAGAAAGAAATCACAACTGATAAACTAATTTCAATTGCAATACTTTTAGAGAAAGAAATTACCTCATAACCTGTTTCTGTAATGAGAATCTCATCCTCAATCCTTATCCCAATGCCTCTGTACCTGCATTGAACATCACATACGAAACTGAAACATTTAATGCCAAGATTGAAGACCAACTTAAATGCTCACATAGAATACACGGTGAACAAATGATATGAGATTGAGATCAATCAAAATGACGTTACAGAAGTTAAGGAGAGTGAATGACTAAAAGGGTCAAACAAGTAGAATACAAACGAGATTTGATTTATGTCCTTTAACTCTTAACTCAAACCAGTTGAACTACCCCTTTAATATGTAATAAATTATCCAAAGGGGCTTATAATAAGTAATAAGGGACCGAGAAAGGACAATTTCATCCAATTTTGGAGGGAATGATTGTTCCCTCTTATTATTGAATAAGAACCCCCATGGGGAAATGATTAACCTCCATCGAAAATTCCTACAAAACAAACTCTAAACTCAATTTCATTCCCTTCTCCCCCATTAGATTGAATAAGCTGTGAAATCAGTGCTAAATATCCTTGAAAATAAGAAGCAACCAGGGTTATCCAACTCAGATTTTAGCATACTGGTGTACACAATCAAATTCTGGGAAAAACGAATGGTAAGGTTTCTGAAGCTGGTGAATGGAAGGAAACTCCCTTGAATTTGAATATTTTGTAGAAATAGATTGTAACCCAGGAAAATATGCAATAGGAACAAGCAAATGAAATTATTAATTTGTAATAGTCAATATGTTAAAACAAGTTCTTCAATCAATTTCAATAAGTACCTTTCTGGACAATTAAAAGAAGATGGGATGTACACTCCCGGTTCAATAGTTATTACCTGCTCACAAATTAAAAAAGAACACACCATCAGTTAATATGGGTATAGATTATTATGTCCATATGAATTGGTAAAGCTTATTTGAATGCCAAGTGCAAGTAAAATATATTCCTACTAGGTTGTCTTATTGAAGGAGAAGGAAAACTTTTTATTGTATTTTCATAGATTTGCCTCCGATAAAGTAAGAGGTTAACTTTAGATGATAAAGTGCAATTATAACCATCAATCAAAAATCAACATTAAGAATGTGATAAAATATACGCATGTATATAGCAAACTATATATGAAGTTATTAAGTTATCAACCATTGACTCTCTAATCAACATTATCCTCTAAAGTGCAACCCTTACTTTAGAGAAGCAAAATCCTATTTTGATACATAAAATGTGGTGATGATCATTGGCAAAATGTCCTGGGTCTAAACTCTTAAATTTCCCAGCTACTGGTTTTAAATTCAGATATTTGCATCTACCAGAATTTGTTTATGCCGATGGGGTGAGAGCTTTTTCCTTTTAACATGAAGATTTTGAAAATACAGAAAAATATAAGTTGCCATTGTTGCACTACATCTATGAGATGAAATTTTGGAACAAAGGTATTATTCAATCAATCACTCAACTTAAAATCATATATATAACAAAAACTACCATTAGCATATAATCACTTGAGAAAAATATGTCTTTCAAACTTGAATAGAAACAAATTACAAGTACCTCAGATGAAACTATTTAGAAACACTGAAAAACATGCATTTTAAACCATGTTTATTTAACTTAAAAAGACACTATGATGTCACGCAGATGAATACAAACTGTAGATATAACAAAAACTACCATTACCATATAATGATTTAACGGGAACATAACCCTCACCCACATGTGACAAGTATGTGATATCAAACTGTAGCTTAGTCAAGGAAAACACTTACAACACCTGGCTTCAGAGGAGCGTCAAGGTTGACCATTGAACAATCATGAATGTCCATTCCTAGATAGTGACCTGGAGCAATAAAAACATGACTGAACATATATCTCCACTCTCTGTTAGCTATCATCATATTTTTTATTTCAAATGTCAAACTAGTTTATGAATATCTGTAACAAAAAACAAATCTGAAGGACATATCTGGCATGCTTTGTCACCTAAAACATGGGTGAACAAGTTACCTATAGAAGTTGGGTTCAGCTTATGGTAGGCGCTGCTTCCAACATCTCTCAAAATTCCAACCTCCTTGAGTCCTTTTTGTAGCATTTCAACCTATGCAACCAGACCATTTCATATGTGTTTAACTGTTTTATAGAAATAGAAGCTTCAAGCAACTAGTAAGACGATGCTAAACACAGAAGGATCAATCAAGAAGATACAAAGGTCACTGGCTCGCTCTAGTTACTGATTATGAGATAGTGTTCATCATGCATATGACAAAATCAATATTAAAAGCTTTCTTTTTTGTTGAATCGGGGGGACTAATGAAAACACACTACGAAAAAAATTGCACATCAAATAAGCTAAATGTAACATCTAGGAATAATATTGATTCAGTTCCATAAAAATCTCGACACAGAATTTGCAATTAGTCGGTACATACACTATTGAACATTTTCTATAAGCCTTTGAAAGAAACAAACCAGAGAGATAAATTTCTCTGCTATTCATTTTATATCTCCATAACTGATCATAGAATAAAATAAGAATTAGTCTAATGACAGTGTTGAGAATATTTACAAGTTTCCCATTAAAAATTAAGGCCAAGAGAACTCTGTTTTTGTACCCACATAACAGTCAGCATCCAAGTTATGAGGCCAACTATAATCTAGTATTTGTTTGTTAATGCTGGAATAGAAACAACTGCAAGTGTTGTTCAATCAGTTATTTTTTAAAAATATGAAGTTGTGAATGTTGTGTTATTATCAAATATATGATGCAAGTTGCTACTAGCTAAGTGATTTACTTTTACTTTATTAAAATAACATTCTACACATATTTAAATATTTTCTAAGTAATTTCATAGTTTTCACAATTTACTTGCAAAAGTACTGCTTCATAAGGTGGTACTCAGCTAAGTTTTTGGGATAGAGAATGACTTAGATATAAAGGATAGTAGTTCCTATCAATACCCTCTTGCACTGGAAAAAAAGAGAGCAAGCAAAACAAACACAGCTTCTGATAATAATGTCTAATAATTGTATCAGTTATCAACTATCCTTAAAACTTAAGCTGTGGATGAAGGCTTGTGATTTTATTGTATTAGTATATCTCTAACACACCCCTTATGTTGAAACTTGGACAATTGCTGGCCTATCCTACCTTACATTAAAATCCAATTTTAATTATAAGTATGAGAACAACAAGGATTAAATTCCTAAGAACTTAAAGTGTGTTTGGATTGAAGTTTGAAATTTTGATTTTAGATAAACTTAATGTTGCAAAATTGATTTTGGTTAAAAGTGAATTCAATACATTGATTTATAGTTGTAAATATTTAATTGCAAAGCGATTTTTGACACAATAAAGTTTGAATAATAATAATAAAAACCTAATTTAGGTGTGTAATTACCGATTCTTAATTTTATTAAAATAGTCATATAACATTTAGTTAAAAGACATTTTTGTCAATACACACAGTATTTTATTACCCGAAAAAGCATTTTGTATAGGGGTTAACATCAAGTTTGGAATCCATAGTTGACCTTGACTCAATTGCCACATATATTAGGCACAAATCTAAGACAAATTTTGTTCATCAAACTTGATTTTTGGTTTCCTAATGTGGAAGCAAATATACACTTAATCAAAGAGGATCCAATACCATGTCAATCACAAACTCCTAAAAGGTTAAGGTGTTAGATTAAGTCTCATGAAGGACAATGACTTTATCACATCTCTATCACACTGGAAAAATGATAAGAAAAAGGAGATACCGAATGGTTGTGTATTTGTCGAATACTAGCACCAGGCTTACAGAGTTCCACACAATGCTTGTTTGTTTCCAGTATAAGCTCATATAGCTCTTCCTGAGATATAGATAAACCATAAAAATTCATATGAAAAGTGATAAAACTAAAAGGATAGAGCAACAAGTGGAATAAGCAGTTTTATTTTATAACAGATTTCATTGGCATGAATATGGAACAGAAACCAAGTTTCAAACATTTATATGCCGCGAGATAGCAGACGCAAAGAAAGATTCTGCCGACATAACATGATAACATGCCCTATGTTGGGCATGTGCAAGCTTTAGGCCCATCAGATCCCCAAAAGAAAGGGGCTATGAAGAGGCGGAGAATTTATCACAAATTGAATGTCCATGCATGAACAAATTATTTAGAGTATATTCCACACATTCATATAATTTGGATGTCCAAATTTCATAGAAGAATCATATATTTTATTTTCTACTCAAGGTATATGGACATCATAGCTTAGAAAATCATATTACGGAATCAAATCATATAGCTTAGGAGACTCACTGTTTAGTGTTTTATGTACAAATCATTGAAAACAGAAAACAGACTGAAATCAAGGTATCAATTTTGTAATTAAACATGAAAAAAGGAAATGAAAACAAAATATTTCCAATTTTCTCAAAGTAAATGGGCCCTAAGCTCTCCTGAATACCTAGACAGGATTTATAAAAAGAACCAAACCATGCTAACCTGGGCAGAAGAGAAGCTACCACACGGTGGCCATGTGCGTGTGAGATCACTAGCATAGCCATGTAACTCACATCCAACATCCATCAAAACAAGATCTCCATCTTTAATCTGCCAAACATCATCAAGATAAAAAAACATGAAATTACACATAATTGAAGATGGCAGTTAGTACTAGAATTTACCTTCTGATCATTCCTAGAATAATGTATAACACTTCCATTAGGCCCACCACCAACCACGGGATTGAATCTGATAGAGAGAAGAAAAGAGAAAAATTGTCTTATTAATTGTTAACGCAAGTGTACTTAAACTTCCCTTAAGTTTTCTATATTAATTAACTTCTCTATCACTCTGGTAGAAGCTTTGTTAAGATATCAATAACAATACACAAAGAACCCAGATGTGAACAAATTGCATAAGAGGGATAGTCACTCAATATAAAGAAATGCTCACCCCATTCGCTGGGCACCTCTCACTTTGCATTCATATTCAACCTTTGCAGCTAGCATACCTTCAAAAGGGTGTGTTTTTGAATGCATCATTGTCAGCAAAAGAGCCTATTCAAAACCAGAAAATGTTCAAACCATCAAGTTCTTGTCATTTTGCAACTATGACCTCCTAAACAACTGCATATAACAGCCTGACTAGGAGTTCTAGATTTTTAGTCATCAAATAGTAAGCCATCCAATAGAGTTGAAAATACCTGACAAGCAATTGATGCTGATTGCTTCATCAGCGAGAGCTCCGAAGGAGACTTTATCCATCGCAGCTGATGGGTATAAACAGATAGATCCCTTACATTGCTGCAGTAAGCTAGTTTCTTGAAGGCCTCCAGTTCCGTATATGATGGTGTAGCAGTCTGAACATTGTGATACAATTTTGAGGATCCCCTTATCATATCTGGAAGGATCTGAATCAATAATTAAAAAGGTTAAAATTGAAAATATTTTAAAGAACAGAAGTAACTGTTTGACCGAGGAGACTTAAATGCATATTTTAGACAGAAAAGCTATGGCAGCCTTGGCTGCAAGCCACCAGCAGGCTTGTCGATGAAAATAATTCAAGGTATAGAGGACAAAATAGATGACTAGATAGTTACTGTAGAAGTAAGAGTTTTAAATTTGTGATAATGGTGATTCACCTCATGCAATTTTCTCATTGGATATGCTTTGTCAGCCTTGAATGTATCCAATGCTGCATCAACTCCTGCTATATGCCCTTGCCAAGTCACATCCTAGACAAATTTATGGTTTCAAATTTGTGTTAGCTTCAAGATTAGTTACTTCATATCTTATAACTCTAGAAGAAATGGCAAGAAAAATTACACGTGCAATAATCAAATTCATGAATCGTTGACTCTAACATGAAAAACAATTGAAATACCATATAAATTTCGAAATAAAAGATACTTATTGATAATCAGATGAACGTCCAGATATTTATGGCTTAAATATGTTTTTTATCCCTGAACATAAAATGATTTTTTGAATTATTCTTTTGAACAAAAAAATTCCTAGTCCTTATAGTTACAAAAGTAGTGTTTTAAGAAGCCCCTTACTACGGTTCTGTAGGGATTATACTACATGATTTTTGGATATTTTAAGGACTGAAAAAAAATTAAAGGGCTAATTCAAAAACAATCAGACTAAAAATATTTAAGGTGATATTATTATTTTCAGCAAACACAGCAGCAGATGATGATGATAATAATAATAATAACAACAACAACAATAACAATAGTCATAGTAATTACAATAACAATAATAGTAAAATTTGAATTTATGGCATAGATAAGCATTGCATAACATATTCCATTACAAACAACAATAGTGTTTAGTTTTAAGAAATAACTATAAAGATAACATATATCAGACTCACAAAAGGCTTGGTTTCTGGCATGAACATGCATAAACCAAAGTCATGCCCTAAAATGGCCACACCACCAGGTTGTTGGCAGCCTGTAATATACAAGTAATCAGCATCTTGTCGAAATGTATAAGGCACGACATCTGTCATCATCTTTACTGGGGCAGCAGCAATGATAGCCAAACTTTTCTCCGGGAGAAGTTCCAACATCTTTTTTCTTCTTAGGATGTATTCCTCACTAGATATGCCTGGTGTGATCTCCCCTTCTTTTAGAAGCTACAATGCAACATAAAATTATGGGGGAAAATGCAAATTAATTTTAACAAATAAGTATTCCAGTTAAATGCTTGAAAATAGTCATTAGTAAGCATGTCAAAGTCAAACACTTGGTGAATACTTCAGACACTCTAAAAGTCTTACATTTTACAATTTTTCATTTTTACTTTTTAAATTTTTAATTAAATATAATGATAGTATTTTACCAACTAATGCTAACTTCTAAAATTTAGTTTTCCCTTTCAAATAAAGATTATGTTTAATAGTTATGCGGTGACAGTTTAAAAAAAATTACATACACGTTCAATCATACTTTACCATAGTGTACTATCGTAATAAAAACTTCTACTTCTAAAATATTTGAACAAATATCTACATAGTAAAAATAATTAGATGTGTGTATAAAACATTTTTAAACTACTATCAATGCATGGTAATTAAATTCTTAAAGATTTGTGTTTTCATGCAAATTTCATATTAATTTATACATTCTCATTGGTGCCAAAAAGAGGATGTTGTGAAATTACTGTACCTGTGGATGAGATGCAGGGGTTGGTTGTCCAATATCAAGAGCAACCCTATCATTGCAATAGGAACGAAAACCTAGAACCTGCAAACGAACCTTGCAAATTAGTGAAAGTAACTAAAATGAATGACATGATTATTCCCTTGTTGATTTAGTAGCCAAACAAATAGAATATAAATATGACATATCATTAATCATATAGCTACTAATGCCAAAAAAATGTAGTTGTGATATGTGAATAGAGTAATTAGCTGAATTTGAATTTGAAGAAATGAAACTAAAAATCGGTTTGGAGTGAATACGAGTACAAAGCGATATTATACCCGTCTTTGTGAAAGTGTCTTGGTTAGTTTTCTTATAACACGCTGCATCTCCCTTATGCTTCTATCTTTTGTGTTCAACTCGCAAGAATAGAGGTTTAAACTGTAAGGAAGGGTTTAAGAGTAAGAGGGCTTCACTTCACCCACTTTTGCACTTTGCAATCGCTTGATTTGTACCTCGTCGTTTTTGTTCAAGTTTCCTTCAAATTAATTAAGCCTATTTTTGAAGCAAATACAATTTTACTGCCAATTTTTTACACAATCTTCTTGAATTTTCATATTTTATCAAAATATTTGGAAGTTAATGATAGAATATGCAATTAGATAATTTAGTTATTTAAGTTATTGGTTTAATTTGTATATATACCAATAATGTAAAAAAAATTAAACATACATTCAATTAAATTATTCTATGATGCCATTTTTTTATGTTAATTATTAAAATATCTCTGCAAATATTTATTTGACATTTTTATTTAAAGCATGTGTAAAACAATTTACATTGTCGGTTGGTGCATATAAATTAATAGATTAAGTTATATGTAGAATTTATATTAGTTCAACTTTTATTTTCTCTTTGAGACATCTAAGATTATTTAATTCAAATTCATAGTCTTGGTGGAAAATATGCTATCAATTGATGTGTTTTGAGTCATAAAATAATTTGAGATTTAAAAATTGAATATTTAATGAAAAATTGATTAAATTTAAGGAAAATTGCAAAATGTAATATTATGGTTTGAAAAGGAAGAAAATGTGATATTTTGATGGGTAAACTTTAAGTAGAAAATTGAATAAAACAATTTAATCCGTTCAATTTGTTTAAATTTTGAATAAATAATGAGAATTTGAGATATTTAAATAAATAAAAGTGACTTTAAATTTAAACAATTGAATAATTGATGGCTTAAATTCACTCAAAAAAATACCGGGAACAAAATACACACTCTTTAATTGAATTCTATTTTTGAAAATCATTTTTTTTATATATTTTTTAATAACTTTCTTTCCTAAATCCACACTTAAGCCAAGTTTTGCCTACCCCTTTCAAGATGAAAAGATGTCTACCATGCTTACCCATTTGATTCACGAAAAACAAATCTCAAATGTACAAACCACCAATAGTACGTACCAAGCAACTTAGTTGGTGAACTAAGACATCAAAGAAACAACGATGAATCTCCTCAAAGTAGTTTAGAGGAATGACAATAGTCACCATAGCTAGGGTACACCAACGGGTTATCCAAGATGTTTTATTCACAAGATTTAATCACTGTATTTTTAAAAATTAGGTATCTAAAAAGGAGAGAGACGATAGTTAGGGAAAGAAAGAAATGAGAGGCATAAATGCAATTTCCACTCCAGCTTTAAAGTCAACAGCATTCTTGATATCCTATAACTAAAAAGGCGTTAAATTTTCCATGCAAGAAACAACATAAGAATAATCTAATTCAAGGCAAAGGTGGCAAACTACAAACCCTGCCCCTTGATGAAGTGATAAATGGCTGTATGCGCATCCTCGGCCACTCTATAAACCACACAACATTCTTAAAATGATTACAAACTCACAGTACAACCTAGTAATTTCTGCGACCTTTACTAGTTTAAACTAGGCAACTGCATAATCATAGGGCATTGTACAAATATTTGGGCAAGGTGCATATAAGACAAGACTTATCAAGTTACAAACTAACAGTGAAAACTTCAAATAGTATCAAAAACTTGAGATGATTTTTGTTAGACCTCTTACAGAAACCGCCCAAGGAAAGCCTTGATCTCATCAATATATGGTGACCGGGTAGGAATTATATGACCACAGTCATGTTCAACGATCACAGAACAACCGCTGTCATATAGAGAAGCAAGGTCCTTGCTTGTTTGGTTGGCTATCTGTCTGTCTTGACCATGTTCATTACCAAAAATATGAAGAGAAGGGCACTTGATAGGGCTATACTCCATCTCCTTCAATTTGAGAGCAAAGCCTGAGCACAAGACAACAAATTTGAAATCCATTTTACCTTTTAGCTTTTCTTGTTGTGATGAGATTATAGCAGTCATTGCTGCTCCCTGTGAAAATCCCAAAATTCCATCGAACGGCCCTTCTTTGGAGAACACATTCTCTAAGTGTGATAGTGAAATATCATATCCGGCGGTTTGCTGCTGGTATTGAAGTGGATCAAATGGACCATCTGCTACCATCCAATCAGCACCATTACTTCCATCAAAATTGGGTGCCACGAACCATGCAAACTTCTTCTTGCAATTCTCCAAAGGCGGAGGAGGACTAGCTGGCAAAGAGGACAATGCACCATTCACATGAGCCACTGGCACAGGTGTTTGATAAATGAAGGGCACTTCGTGAGGTGCGTCTATAAAAACAAATTCAGCAATTTTTTTGAGTTTTTTGGCTAACGATGCTGTTCTTCCCTTAAAGCTGGAAGCATTCTGCCGAAACCCATGCAAACATAAGATTCTCAGTTTTCTTGAGGTTGTTGCGTCTGAAACATTATTCATCATGATGTTAGGAATTGCACACTTCTGGTAAATTATAGATGGGTTTTCAATTTCCAACAATTCAGATTTTAGGAGACTTGAAAATTTTCAATACACTGCAACAATTGTAAAATTAACAATCAGTAACGTTAAATTTGATTAAAAAAAAGGCACATAAAAGCAAAAATTGTTTAAGAAATATGGATCACGGACCTTACCGTCTCCCCTAGGCACTTGAGCCAACAGCATAGTATCTGAAGAAAAATTCTGGAACTCAACACCTTGCAGTGATTTTTCTGAATTATCATTTTCAATTAACTGCTTTGACCCAACAACCTTGCCCTGTTTTTGGCATAGCTCACAAACGTACAGTGTAGATTCATTCTGGTAAACCACAATAACGTCAGAAGCAAGAAACCAAAACAGCAACAGTCTAAGTAAAAATAGTAAAATACTAAGGGAAGAAGGAATGTATTTTATAGATTAGTACTTCAGGATCAAGTATATAGTTAAACCAAGTTTTAGGGGCCAAGGCTTCAGCATAAATGTTACTCCAATGTAATTATGCAACCATGATTGATGCTCAACTTTGATGATCCCTAATGAGTAATGACCTTAGTAAATAGTAATAGCTGGGGGCTTATGCAATCAGCTTGTTGAGAAAATTTCAACTTTTTCCTGATAACAAACTTAAGTTTTTGAGTACTATTATTATCTAGAACCAATTACAAGTAAAAGTTAAAAACCAACACTCGCGTTAGGCCGGTTGGCAACAAACAAAATCAGAACCAAGCTCTTAACTAGAATTTCATGGGAACTTCATAAACTAGTATATATAAAAACCAAAAACAATTCTTAGTTTAGTTCTCCAAAACAGCAGTATGTTTGAGGCCACTAGATTCAGTATATAATTTCACAATATATTAACAACTCACTTCTATTTCCTTTTAAATCCCACCCCCCCCCCTAACTCCCTTTTAAATCCCCCCCTAACTCTGTCAGAATAGTGTGAGTTTCTAGTGGTACGAAAACAAAAGTGGAGGCACAGAGAATATAACAGATCATACCTGGCAACTATGACAAA
>JBBPBP010000001.1:6037639-6049758 GCA_037974735.1 Cicer chorassanicum | reverse complement strand
TTTGTCGATAGATGAAATAAAGATGGTAGAATAAATTTAATTTATCGTATTTTCAATATATATATATATATATGTATATATAACTACTAAAATTATTATAACTAAATAATTATAATTTTATAATATTTGATTTATTCTAAAATAATTAGTATTTAATATCATTTTTTATTTTCTTGTTTTTACGTGTCAATATTTTTTATATTTGATAAATTTATAATGCGATGAAGTAAATAGAGATATTTAATTTATAAAAAACAGAAACTTAATTAAAAATTAAAAACTCAAAATTAATAATGATTTTAGTTTTTTAAAAATTTCAGAATACAATGTGAAAAACCACTCGGAATGTTGTTAAGTTGGTGTGACTTTTGTCACTAATTTTTAAAAAACGAAAATTGTTTAAAATTTAAAATCTCCCTCCCAAATGAAAAAGAACTTTAGACCGTTCATAATTTTGTTTTATTATTATTAAAAAAATTATATGCTTGCAACTTGGTGTGGTTGCAAGCTATTTGGGTTGAACGTTTGTCACAATGTAACTGTCCAATATTAATATAACACCTAGCATGTTTGAAAAGAAGAAAAACTCCACAAGCAGCAGGCGCAATTAACGCCGGCAACCCGGATAACCGTACACATAGCATCTACTTTGAGTAAACAATCATTGATTTTCTGTTCTAAGTTTTGAAATTCGTAAAAACTAAGACCAAATTTTATGTTTCAGTTTTAAATAAATTTTCATTTTTATAAATTTGAAAAAATAATAATTGACAGATAAAATAACGATAGTTACAATTAATAAAGTTTTTTTTTTTAAAATTAAAATGTTTTAAAAAAATATTTTTTAAATAATAAAATGATTTAATTAAAAGTGGTAGTTGCAAAAGTGATAATAGATAAGTGGTGGTCAAAAGTAGTCAAAGTGACTATTAGTGGTGGATGACAATGTTGAAGTGAAAGTCAATGTGGTGGTAAAAGTAGGGTTCACGGAATGATTGATGTGATGGTTAGAATGGTGTTTCAAAATAATACCGGGAAGATAGTCAAAGTGGTTAAAATGACAATCAAAATAGTGTTGATGTTATTTGATAGGTGTGTTTGATCTAAGTGATTTGTATGTATATTTAGTTGTTTTGTTCACCGTCTTAATGTAACATTCGTGTGGTTCAAATTAACATGTTAGTTGTAATCGAGTGCAGATTCAATCAATTATTTTGATATTGTCAACATTACATATTCACGCGAATGATTATTCTGAACACTTTAGTTTTATCATATTTAAAAGTTTTATTGATTTGTGATATTAACTTAAATGTTGTGAATTCTTTTTTATAAATTTATAATTTTTCATATTAGAGACTTTAGGTTTTTATTGTTCTCAATTGTCATATTCTACCTATTTTAACGAATTAATACCATTTGTTTAATAAAAAATATGAAAAACATACAACAAATTTTTAGAAAAAGATAAAATAACTATTTTAGGCTGCGTTGCAAGCCCAAGAAGATTGATATAAAGATATTTAAGTTTGATATTGAAATTCTCGGAGGACAAAAAAATATATTACTAAGTTTGTAACCCTACTAGTATTCCTAGTTAGACGGGAGTGAGTAGCGCAATGTGATCAAAATCTTCCAATAAATAACTGAATCTCATTCCCCGATGCTTATTTTATTCGACACAAAATAGAAGAAAGGAAAGGAAGGCGGTTTGATTTGAAAGAATGGCGTCAGTATTCCATTGGGTTTTGTTGAAGTTATCAGTGACGACGCGGTGGTCGGAGCTGATGAGCATCTCCATTGTGGACGAGTTTTTGTGGGGAATCGTGACGGCGTTCGAGTCTGTTGCTCTCGTCTCTATGCTCTGCTTCTTCTTTTTATCCTACGGCTGCACCATCTGATCTCATTAACAACAACACCAACAAGTTGTTGTCCAGTGACACCAATGCATGTGAATCTGGCGGACAACTATTTATTCTATTGACTTGTTTTTCCCTTTCTAATTCGTATTAGGGGAATAGTTTTTTAATTTTTTTTCTTATCTTGTAATCGTAAATTTGGATGGTGATAATAGAAAATGTTTCGCACCAGTAATGCCTAAAATTGTTGCTACTATGGGTTTGAGTTGTTTTCAAATTTCTGATGACAACTTTCTACTCTTTTCAATACTTTATTATCAAAAACAGAAGTACAATATTGTGTTTGAATTTGTCCGAAACCCTCAAAACCAATTTCTAATCCAGATGCGTCGTACTGCTTTATTTATGAGATTCATGGATTTTAGGAGGGATCTCGATTGGCCGGACAAGACAATGTTGAGGAAATCTAGGGTTGTTTGAATGGATGGATGTATGCAATAGGGAGTACTTCAGCAAATAATGAAGTGGTAAAAGCCAGCTAATTCAATGTTTAAAGCGTGACCTCACTAAAAAACTCAAGAGTTAAATTGGTATTTTTTTTTGAAAGGAAGAGTTTAATTGGTAATTAGTCAATTTTTTTTGTTAATTGATGATAAAAATGTATAAATGCCTAAACAGGTCTTCTAACATAATATAAGAATTTTTTTTATAATTAAAGATAGTTTTGTGCGCAGCTATATAAATTAACTATTTAAGGTGATTGTTCATAAAGAAGTAATTTAGTTGTTTGATTATGGACATCAAAGGAGTTACACCGATTACAAAAGTAATTTAGTTTTTTTTACGAATGATTTTTTTTTTAAAATCCATAAAATATAATGTTTCACCGATTAGAGTGTTATATGCTGACACATATTTTTTTAATCTTTTTTGCAAATAATTTCTCATAAAGATTAATATTTTTCTTATTTAAATATTGGACACCTTCTAATAATTCTTGTTTTTATAGACACTCATCATATGTGGCATATCACATTATCAAACAAATGGATGAAATTGTAATATCCATGTCCTTAAGCTATAGTTCAACTGGTTAGGTTGAACGTTTTGTCTAAAGTTTGAATTCGGTATCTTGCAGTTGTGTGTGAGTTTATGGTGGAATTTACCATCCCTTCTACAACGAAAAATAAAATCATAGTATCTATCTACTTTCTATGGAACACCATGATTTTTTATTATAAAAGAAAGTTTAGGAGAATTTGGTCTCAAGCGTTGTAAACTTGTCCACAGATTCACCATTTTCAATTTTAGCGACATGAAATTTGTGTTTAATTTGATAAGTCAAAGTGAAAAGAATAATAATAAAGAAGTAAAGATTGAACTGTAATTTTAAAATAATTTAATCCATGCATTTTTAAGGTAATACCCTTTCTCATGACAACTTTTTAGAAAAATATGAAGTGGTTAAATAAGAACATTATCACAGAGAACGTTCTAAACAACTTTTCTTTTAATCAATGTAAAATATGTATGAATTTGTGGAATAAAGAAATAATAAATGAGAGATAGATAGATGGCGCATAAATATTTTTAATAGTTCATCCAGACAATAGATTACATTGAGTACTCAAATTTGATGAAATTTTCTTCTCTTGAAAACATTATATTCTTCAAAGTTTTTCTTTGGATCAAACTTGTTCTCTTGCAATCAATAATTTCTCAGCCACATCACACTTACAACTTATTGTTTGGAGTCTCAATACACTTACAGCAATCTCACTCAATTTAACTTTAACACAAGAGAGACCGAGGATTTTAAGGAAACAATGTAGGGGTATAATATATTTTTGTGGGGTACATTTAACAATTATCCGTTATGATTAGCGGGCCTAAATGTACATTTGGGCCGTCATAGCAAGACCTTATGAAAGATCCATATATGGAAACGACGTGATTTACTATAAGAGAACGTCGTTTAATGTAACGGCGGGGTTTTGAACTCCATATCCCCTGGTTTAGCCTCCGGCGTCGAACGACAAGCAATATTAGGTTGAAAGATCAAAATCAACATGGCCACGGCATGGTTGCAGTTACAGAGAGTCCTCAGAAACGGAGGTGTTAATTCAATCGCCACACTCCCGTATTATTCGAATTACTTTTCTTGTAGATCCTTCTCCAAATCAAAACCCTACGTTGGTAATAACACTTCTTCCTCTTTCCTCTTACTTTACACCCTTTCTATTCCCTCTTTTGATACTCATCGGTTGTTACGTTACGATTTGCAGTTAAGGTTGGAATACCGGAGTTTTTAACCGGAATTGGAAACGGAGTTGAATCTCATGTTGCTAAGCTTGATTCCGAAATTGGTGACTTCCAGAAGCTTCTCGATACTCGAACACTTAAACTCAAGAAGCTCGGTATTCCTTGCAAACATGTAATCCTTATTCCTTTCAAACTTTCTATGCTATTCCATTCTTCTGCATAATTATTTGCTGTTGTTGTTTATTTACATTATTACAACTTACAAGTGCAAGTGCTTTTATGATTCTTCGTCCTGTCTCATACTTAGTAATTTAATTAGTTTTGCATTTCACTTTAATCGTAATTATTTCTTAAGTCATATATGATGAATTGTGATTTATTGATGGTGCAAAACTTTTTACACCAACCGTGAATCAAAATTAAACTCTTTTGTTTTGCTCATTGTATTATAAATTGTGGTAAATAATTTAGTCTTGCCCAATTTTGTAATCCTCGTGAATAGGGTAATTTTTTTGCGTATGTGTATAAAATTTGGGGAATTGGGAGTTAAAATATATTTTGAATATTAGCCACTATAAGAACTAGGCTATTCTTCCTGAGTAGGATCACCTTTGGAGAAGAAGATACAACTTATGGAGCAAAAAATGCTAGTGTAAGGGGGCCTGATAAAGCCGTTGGATAGGATTGTTAACTGTTATTAGTTTAAGCCGTGGTTGATTGTTGTTCCCTTGTTTTCTCCTTAATTAATTCAGCAGGCGGGGCTGTGTTATAACTATGGGGTCGATAAATCTTATGACTGGCATTGTAACTTAAAAACAAAACTGGATGACTCTGGTTTTTGTATTTTATGTTGTAACTAACAACGAAATTGAATGACTCTGCCTTATGTATCTTATGACTTACATTGTATTGTAACTGTAAAATGGAATTGGATGACTCTGATTTTTTTTAGAATTATCAAAATTGAGGGTTTTGATGTTAAGATTATTAAAGGCATGCAGAGAGTTTATGACTCTGTATGTTGCTAATCATGTCTTACAAAATAAATTGTCGTAGGCATGATAAAGTCATTCAGGAGCCCTCCCTTAACAATTTAAGCTTTTAATAGAGTTGATTTTGACAAAATTACGTTTCTGAAGTATATCTCACTTTTGAACCTGCAGCTTTTTCTTTTTTCTTTTTGGTTCATAGATGAGATGGTAAATACTATCTGAAACTCACACACACAATTGCGAAGTCCCGGGTTCGAACCCGGAACATGATGCCCAACCTAACAATATCGGCATTTTACCAGTTGAGTTAGGACTTATGGACACCTGCAACCTTTTCTGTTTAGGTCAAAAAATCCCATCTCAAAGCCTACTGCAATTTTTTATTTCTGCACTCCCCTTCTTGATATTTTATTAAGCCTCTATGCTGGTATTAAATTGCTACAAGAAAATTACACATGTTAGTGCTAATATGGAAGATGGAGGATGAATTCCTCAGTACTATCCCAGCCCAAACCGCTATCGGACCTGCTGTAGGGCTTTTTAAAAAACACAGACTTTTTTATTTTATTTTTTTATTCTTCATTAAGGATATTTGAGTCATTTCGCACCCACTTAAGCCCTAATTTCTTCTTATTATTATAAACCCATGAAGGGGTTGGTTCAACATCTTGATAAAGAAACTGCTTTAATTACCATTAGAACTTGATTTTAGTTACTATTAGAACTTGATTTTGGTTATTAAGTATGATCACTCCTTTAATTGTGTATTTTGCTATTTTTTTTTAGTATTTTTGTATACTGTTTGTATTTTATGTTTAGTTTATATACACTTTTTTGGCCTTCGCAATAGCGGTCATCCTGCTATATGCGAACCCGCAATCCCGTTTTTAGGGTTCGGTGCTCCGCTATCTGAGTAAGACAACATAGGTAGACTATGGATGGAGAGAATTCTATTGGAGATGGAAAAATAACATAGAAAGCACTATCTCCTAGAGTAGGGATATTTCTCAACTGACGTGAGAATAATCCCGCTGCTCAGTCTCTCTTTCTTACTTCGCGCACAACCTGCCATCCCATTCCGTCACTCCCCTGTTTATGCACGAGTACCTCTAATTCAATATTTCTCTCTCCCAATCCCATGCTGCCACCTATCCTGTTAGTTATTTGTGCATCCCGCATTTCCTCTCCTACCTCCTTAACTGCCATCTATCCTTCACGAGCCTCAATTCCTTCTGCTTCCTTTCCTATTTTACCCCTTCTATATAAATGCTTTATGGGCATTTCATGTACTCGTATGCCCCTATTTAATCTGCAGGTATATAATTATATCACCAGCAACTTAGACGTCTATAGCCATATGATTCTCATCAATTACAGCAAGGATAGAATATGAGCTTAAATTACCATTTTTAAATAGCAAGCACAAGAGAATCTTAGAATTAGATGCCAGATTATATCTTACAATTGTGCATCCAGGATGCATGTGCATCAGATAAGTCCGAAGCCTGTTGTTGACTCTAATGTCGTAAATAAAATGAATCCATGCCATAGCAGTCATTTCTTGTGATACAGTTTTGTTTTTCAATCCCAAGACTTGTAGAACGGGACACCGGGAGTACAATGAACTTTCTACTTTTGGTAGGATTGGGGTTTATATAATGTTACATTAATTTTAAGCTGACATTAATTTGATTGTTTTTGGCCACACATGGCATGCAATTAGCTAATCCACTTGCAAACTTCTCACAACTAGTTTCTGTTTTGCAGAGGAAGCTAATATTGAAATATGCACACAAGTACAGGTTGGGATTATGGAGGCCGCGTGCTGAGCCCGTCAAAGCATGATTAGTTCTATGTAGTAAGTAGCCTTTTGTTGTGAAAAACCATATTGGAAATGTTTAGCCAGTGCAGATAACAGTTCTTGACTTTACATGAAAAGAGGAACTCATTGGCTCTGGATACCTCCCATCCTTTTTCATCACATTGACGTTTGTCATTTGCACCAGTCAAGTACAATGGACTTATTTTAGTTTGACTGTTTTTTTATTGTCATTTCATATCTCCAGCGATATCATTTCATTTTCTTTTTTCAAAGCCAATAAATTCAGGGCCTTTTTTGTGTTGTATCACTTGTTTTTGGAAAAAGAGAATTAAATGAGGGGCTAGAAGTTCACTTGTGTTGCATCCCATCCTTCCCTATATGCAGCAATGGTTTTTGTGAGTTGCTTGGCAGAGTTAAATACAATGAATTATCTGAATTTGAATATGTTTAAGTAGAAGCCCATTTGCTAATAATATTGAGACGTTTCTTTCAGCTATGGTTCTGCTTGACATATGCAAATAATTTGTTATCTTATGAATCAACAACACTTAAATTGCCAAAAAATTAACCAAGAACTGAAATTAAACCACTAAATGTATACAAACACAAGTGAGTACAAGCATTATGCCCTCTGCATGGGGTCACTGACACAGCCGACTAGGGAGTAATACCGACTCCGATTGGTTTTGATGGTCATACTGGAGAATCGGGAGCTCAAGCTCACGAACTGAACACGACATGCGAGTCATGTTGGAGAACCCCATTGTGGCTCCATCGAACAACGCGAGCACTAAAAAGCCATTGAACCCATATATGTAATTGTCTAAGCCTCACACTTTGGGATTGGTCTCCATCACTTAGTTATAGTAGCAACCAAGTCTTCATATAGCAAAATCACACCGTTGATAAACAACTGTTTGTTTCCAGCAGTGCTACATGCAATCCCCTCTTTGTTCTCCACGCATCTATGCTGTTCTGTTTAACAAAATTTTCTCGTCGACAACTAGAGTACGCGGGGGAGAGACAATCAGACAAGGCTAAATGGATTCATCTGCAATTTAGGACAATCAGACAAGGCTAAATGGATTCATCTGCAATTTAGGACAATCAGACAAGGCTAAATGGATTCATCTGCAATTTTGTATGTTTCATTGTATGGTATTGCAAAATGTAAAATACATACATTTAATTATAATATTACCTCTGAAATTTCCTGTGTCTACCTGTCATATTTTGTGGTATATACTCGACTGGTGAGAGATTGATTGTTATTTACCGCGTCACCCCCACCCCACAGTTTTTTAGCCTGCACCTGACTGTCTAGTCTTTGTTAAACTCAGTTCTAGCAGTGTCTTATGGGCCGACAAGGGACAACCTTGCTTCTTTGTCTTGGTGAAGTCCTATATCATAATACAAGTTGTACAATTTATTTTCTCACGTATGTCTTTTTAAAAGTCTCTAAATTTTGTTTTTATTAGTTAATTCAAATGTGTATATTCATATCTTGATTTATCAATATGGACGCATATTTGAGTACATAGGAGATGGGAGAAGAAACACCGACACAAGTTTGACCTAGACTAGTACCAATGTTGTGGAATTAGATACCTGTTTCTTGATCCTAAAATGTCAATGTAATGATCTTCTGTTTCTTTTTTTTTTCTTCATGATCTTATATTATATTTATTTTGAAGAAATCTGGTATATTTTTTTTGGGACTTATTCTGGTTTATTTTTATATGAATACCCGATAATTTTATTTTTGAGATTAGCATAATATATACTAGGAATTTCAGACCAACACCGTTTTATTTCTTAGCAGCAATTGTAATCCCAAACCGAAAGTCCCGTTCTGTTTAATTATCAACACTACATACTATTCTGTTACCTAAAGCACATGGGCACCGTTATGTGTTTAATATGAAAGGGATATTACGGTACCTCTTCCTTTTGACTAAATGTCTTATTTTGTTTTAGAGGATCGCTAACAAGTATTCTCCTTCCAATATATTTTGTAATTGGTTAAGATTCAAATAGACTTTAAAGATAGAAATTTTGTGCTAATAAAAAACGACTTTTAAATTAAAAAAAAAATTAAATTCATGATTTTAACATGTAGTCAGTACTTATTAGCATTATAACATTTGTGATATTAATAAGTGGAAATATGATTATAAAAGCGGATTTACGAGAAAAAAAAAGGAGGTTGAATGGTACCCTTTGGTTTGAAAGCTTTTGTCCATTCTCCAAAAAGACCACGTGTGGTAAGTGACACTTGAGGCATGGTCCCCAAAGTAGTTGTTGTTGTATCTGTATTTCCATTTGTTCGTTTCCTTATTTTTTTCTTTTGCCTTTTCTCAACCACCGTTAAAAACAAGTAACAAAACAGCCACCACCAACCAACAAGCTTCGTTTATTTTATTCTATTTTTTCAATATTTAATTTTTTTTTGTAAGAAAATTCCTTTTAAACAGATATTGTACGAAAACTTCCAAAATAACTAAACTACATAAAATCATATCCAACAAAAAGAGGCTCACAAAAATTTAGAATGAATAAGTGAAAATAAAAGTTTGCCAAACTACCATTAAATACCGACTTTGCGTGTTACTAAGTTAGTTTTTCACTTTAAAGCTTCAAAACAAAAAGAAGAAAATATTTTACTCATTAGAAGTTTAGAACTACAGATTTTGCGTGTTACTAGTTTCTTCGTTTATTAAAAATAAATAATTTAATTGTGTTAAAAAAAATTAAAATTTACTATATTTTATATTTTTAGAAAGTGTAATCAATATACAAACAAAATTGTTAATTTAAAATTTTACATTATTAATGTTCATTAGTAGATTTCTACGAATAAATTTTTTGATGTATTTTATATTTTTCTTTTTATTTTTACTTTTAATAACATTTTAGAGTAATGGATAAGTGATTATCTTGAGGTGTCAATATAATTGAGATACACTTCTTCTTGCTTTAAAAATGTATTTTCACTAAGTTTTATGTTTTTTTAATAAAAAGTTTATTCATTGATGAATTGATTATGTTTTTCAATTAATATTAAACATTGCAGAAAATGAAAAATTACTTCTTAAATATTTTTATAATAAATCAATCAATTTTTATTTAAATAATTTGTAATTCAATTTTTTATTATAATTTATAAAAATATCCATAATAGTAAAATATCTTTTTTTTTTGACGTCACAATAATAAAATACTCCCACCAATCACTATTATAAATAAAAAATTACTTTCACAAATATTATAAAATGTAGTTTAATGTAATTAGTGTTATAGATTTTATATAAAATACAAATCAAATTTATTAAATTATCACTTAACATCAAGTAATAAACTATCAATATTAAATATTTTAAAATAAATAAAAAAATATATTAAAAATAACGATATTTAAGTTATCCTTTAATCATGTCAAATCTATCTATAAATGGGTAGTGTTGGGTGCGCCACGGCGTTGCCACGACACAATGGTTTATCTCTTTTTTTAGGGACAAACGACACTACGTTCATTGAATGAATGACACATTTTGTTGCATAGTGGGTTTGGGCCCAATCCAATGTGACTGCTCTTTGCATATGAGAGTTGTTGTTGGACCCTGACAACTCAAAAGCAATTGTTACATTGTCGTTTAGTAGTTGCACTATTTTGGGTAACATACATAAATACTTATATTTTATTTTATATTTTTAAATTTTTTTTTATATTACATCACCAACATATCACATCACATTTCTATTTTACCTCTCTTAAGTGATTGATAGTAAGCATAAGTGTCTATCAATTATTTTCTTTCTTCAATAGTATTTATTTTATTTTTTAGAATTTATTTTAATTTGAAATCAAAATTTCTAATTATTCCCTCTAATTTTTTTTCTCAAATTTATTATTTAACACTCTTTTTAAATTCATATATTCAAACATAACTTATAGCATAGTATAAATTATACATTTGAGTTTCTAGAAATTATAGTGAAAAAATTCAAAATCTAGTCACCATTCAACCAAACACACATTTTATTTTCAACTTATTTTTAATATAAAATAAAATTTACAAAATCAATTAATTTAAATATATGCAAAATGAAACACACACTTACTCTTTTACCATCTAAAACATTTTTTTTTGACTATTTTCGTTAATTTGGACTCAAATATATATAAAATAAAAACATATTTAATGGACCCAAATCTAATGAATTTCACGCTATTTAATTATATTGTTCTCGAAATACTATTCAATAACTTTCATACAATACTAAATGAAAACAAATGATAGTTTAAAGAAATGTAGTTTTTAGAAATGGTAAAACAAATTAAAAGATCGTCTTGGCTGTGGATTATTAATGGCGATGGGAGAAAGAAAAATCTGGTTTTTTCATATTCGTATAATAATAATCCATAGTTGTATTCAAAACGTGTAGAGTTTAATTTGTAATGAATTTTGAGTAGTCTTTGTACTCACGTCAATATGTTTTGTTTACAAATAAAAATATAGTTTTTTAATTATATCAACAAAATTCAATGAAGTTAACAATTAAAATTTAGTAGTATATCTAATAAAATAGAGAAACATCGTGGGTTTTTTACAGCAATATCCCTTTTTTAAAAAGAATTAATCAAAATGCCCTCTTTTTAAAAACATTTGGGCTTTTTTACTGGTCGCAACGGGGGGTGCGACCTCCTGAAGTGAACAATTTCGCAGGCCCAGTTGGAGGTCGCGGGCCGGGGGTGCGACCTCCTTCTGGGATTTTTTGTTGTTGTCTTTTTCTGCTGTTTTTAAATTTTTAATAATTATTTAATTAAAATAATAATAATTAAAATAAAACATTAATATTAATAAAAATAATAATTATACATTGAAATTAATAATAATAATAATAATTAATAAATAATAATAATATTAATAATAATACATTAGTAAATATTAATAATAACAATAATAATACATTAAAAAAATTATTTTCATATTATTAATATTATTAATATTATTAATAAGTTATAAACCAATAATAATAATACATTAATAAATAATAAAAATAATACATTAATATTAATAATAATAATAATTAATAAATAATAATAATATTAATAATAGTACATATTATTATTCATTAATGTATTGATAATAATAATAATAATAATGATAATTAATAAATAAT
>JBBPBP010000001.1:6022787-6037547 GCA_037974735.1 Cicer chorassanicum | reverse complement strand
ATTAATAATAATAATAATAATACTGTTATTTATTTATTTATAAATTAATTATTATTATTATTATTATTTACTAATGTATTATTATTAATATTATTAATAATAATAATAATTAATAAATAAATAAATAAATAACAATACATTCATAAATATTAATCGTAGTACATTAAAAAAATTATTATTAATATTATTAATTAGCTATAAACAATAATAATTATTTAAAAATTTCATTTAATGGAAAGTTTCGAAATGGGAAAGTTTTGAAAATTTCATTTAATGGGAAATGAAATTTTTAAAACTTTCCATTTCGAAACTTTCCCATTATTATTATTATTATTATTATTATTATTATTATTATTATTATTATTATTATTATTATTATTATTATTATTATTATTATTATTATTATTTATAATTAATTATTTATTTAAAAACATTTAAAAACACAAAACGAAAAAAAAAAAATCACACCCCTTCAGTAGGAGGTCGCACCCCCAGTCAGCGACCTCCTGTTGGGCCTGAAAAAAAAATTCTTCAGCTGGTCGCACCCCCATTACGAACTCCCACTTGGCCAAAAAAAAAAATTACACCTCCAGTAGGAGGTCGCACTCCCGCCCAGCGACCTCCCATTGGGCCTGCAAAAACCCCTCTTTAGGAGGTCGCACCCCCCGTTGCGACCAGCAGAAAGACCCAAAAAGTAGGGCAATTTGGTAAACGTTTTCTAAAGTGTGACATTTTGATCAAATTTTTAAAAAAAAGGAAAAAAAATCAAACATCGTAGATAATATATTTTTGTATGAACACTATTTAATGATCGGTTATTCACAAAGTCCAATCTAATTCAACGTGGCATATTATTTAGAGAGGCTTATATGTATATCATTGGATATTGTGTGGTAGAATGGTTGCAATATTTATTTGTTGATTGTCTTTTTTTGGGAAAGTATGCTCAATTATTTTGAAATTGTTTAACTGTGATGTGACTAATTAGTATTTGGCGCTAGAAATCTTTATGTTTGTTTTAAAAAAAATACAAAATATAAACACAAAATGAAAAGTTATGTAATTGACACACCGAGAGCAGTGGCGAAGTATTGTGCAGACACAAGAAGACTGCAGCCTGTCCACTCTGCCAGAAAAATTATTATTTTAATAAATGAAATAACTAAAATACCCTTAGTTAAAAAATAAAAATGATAACAATACCACATAAACTCACCTATGTGCCTCTGTACATTCTCCCTCTCGCGACTCCAAATGCAAGGTGATTTTAATTATGGGGTTTTCTAATAGAATATGATGACAATGAAAATTAAGATGTGAATTTAAAGGGAAATCAGTGTTAGTATTAGTGTCGATGGTTTCAAGTTACTCAAAAACTATAGAGCATTATTTTGAGATATTTTTAAATAATGTAATTTAATTTGTATAGATCAATTTTATGTTTATTACAACTTAAATTTTTGTTTTGTACAATATAATTTGTATATTCGATTTTTAAATAATAGTTTAATTTTGTGGTCCTTCTAAAATTTTTAGTTAAATTTCGCCATAATCAACAAAGTGATAAACACATGAAAACAATTTATGTAATTAGATATAAGTTAAAAATACAAGGCATAGTGTGTGTTGTACATCTCGTAAATCGTATTAGGTTGTCGTTTTAGTCGTGATTCCAATACAATATCAAAGATTTTCTAGTGTATTTGTCTCGACTGTAGATCAATCTATTTGGTTGCTTCCAAATCATTAATTATGAATAGTTGATTTTGTACTTGTTAGATGTCTAAGATGATGTTAATCTTGACCCTCGATAAATTATGAAGTTTTACTCAGGATCTTAAACTCTCTTGCTATTAATGTTTGTACAGTATTTTCTTATTTGGATCACATATTATAGTCTAAATAAGTATTATTAATAGATTTTGGTTTATCAAAAAACATTATCACGTGATTTTTGACTACACATAGATGTTCAATAATTAGGGTGTTGAATTGAAAGGGAGATTGTTATCTTTTTGGTTTATCTTTTGGCCAATTGGTTGATTTTGATAAGACCAAAGAAGATGGAAAAAAACAAAAGAATAAAAAATAAGTAGAATATTGGATATTGCAACTATGGTAGGCTCAGGATTGAAGAATATGCGATCCTTTTTGATCAAACTGTGACATCCAATTTTGGCGACACATGCATCCAGTTATACAATTCTTACAAGTTCAGGTACATCATCTCATTTCAATTTTTCAACACAAAGCGACACCCTATAAAACAGGACTATTTTTATACATGTATATCACCACGATTTGTAACTTTTCATCCCCAAATTATAAAATATCTAATCCGATAACAGAGACAGGATTTCCTAAAATTTTGGAAATACAATTATTTGTGCGTTAATTCAATAATTTGTTTTAGCCTTTTAGGTTAGTTCAAAAATAATAATTTGTTTTAGGACTAGACATTTTATTTTAATTTTTTTAACTAATATTAAATATGGAATTTGAGTTTTTTTACCAGCTCATGTCCAATACTATTAAGTTTGGTGTGTATATATAAATAGCAGGTGATTCAATTGAATAATTTTAAAATTTTGGTTATAACTGACACAACTTCATAAATTTAGTAAGATGATAAAATATCATTTTTATAAAGTCTCTATCTCTTATCAATATGAGACTTCAATTTTTTTTTTCTGTAAACAAAAAAAATAAAAAATAAATCGCTCGGTAGATTTTCTTGGATGACTAACTATTAGCTTGTTTTTGGAGTACTTTATTGTGCACCAATATTCCTTGTCAAAACTTCAATGTTGACTTGGTACACAAGATATTGGTGTAAAATCACACCGGCCAAAATTAAAACCACTTAAATAAATAAACATAAGAGAATAGTTGTCATTTGTTGATCCTCTTTAGTGAGACAGCAAAAACACCATGGCCCAGTAACCAAATTATTATGCTTTAGGCTACAATGCTCATAAGCACATGATTACTTCACCTACTTGAATGAAAAAAATGTGTTCCGAATTAAAGTGAAATGCTTGAAAAACAATTCAAGATTTTGGAATTGTGACACCAATGATTATATTAAGCTAAGCTTCTTTTTTAATCTAAAAAAGTAGATCATCAAAGAAGCCATGGTCCATTTATAACCTTGTTGATCAAGGTTTATAACCCTAGTTTTCAAAGAGGCATATATTAGTGAACTCAATTTTCAAAGGCATTGATGTAACAAGGTTAATTTTTATTAAGCAGAAACTCCTAGTATCTAACTATATGTTATAGTTAAATGGATCACACTTAATTTATATGTTAAAAATATTCATGTATATTTATTCCAAAGGATCATACCAGTTTTTCTATCAAACAATTTATTATAAATGAATTTTTAGACTTCTCATATTAATGAAAATAGTTTAATGAGTTACTCTCTTACAACGTGACGAATTTTACTTAGAAGAGATGTACATATTTAATGTCTGATAATATTGTTTGAATTAACAACACCCTTTTCGATGAGGAGTATATGTGGAAAACTAAAAAAAAAAAAAATTCTAAAATTTATGATATCCTCTGAAATGTAAGGACACCTTTCAAGCATGCACAAACAAAATTGGTCAATAGGTGTATCACGTTGAGAGAGGTAAGATCAAAGTTAATTAAATCTCACCTCAACTTAACTAGAGGAAAAAAAATCTCATTGCAACGGATTTATTACAAGAAAATCTAATAACTTTGTAATTTCAGAAATATTACTGACGGCTACAATACTTGTTCCGTAGGAATTATTAACAGAAAAAACCATTAGATATTATGGAATGAATTTTTTTTACATTACTGACATAAAAAAACACTCATAAATAAAAAATATAATTTATTGTAATCTATAGATTTAATGACAGACAAAACTCACAAAGTTTCGGTAGAAATTTGTGTGATCTAGGCCTTCACAAAACTCCATTAAATAGTTGTAGTGGTCAAAATTCTGACAAAGATTCATTCACTTCTTATAAATAATCATCTTCATATTTTTCATTTTCTCATTTTATTTAACACTTGTATCCTCTCTCTAAACTTTTTCTACATCTCTACTCTACTTTTTTTTTTCTTCTCTTAAATTTTTCTTTACTATACCTTTATTTTCCCTTTGTTGAATTTCAATAATGATTTCATTATTTTTCTTTTGTTAAAATAATAGTTTTAATTTATACAATATAGTGATTTAATACTTATATTGTATTTGTTATTAAATTTAATAATAAATATTGTATAAATACTTGAAAGAAAATATTATTTTGAGTAAAATGTATACTTAAGTTTTTTCTCTAATTGTGTATTGTCAGATAATCAACTAAAAGTACAAAACACATCAAATATACTAGAAGAGATAATAATTATCTCTATTGAAAATTTAAAGAACTTTGACCAAAGAAAATTTAAAGAAATATATGTACTAATCTTTGTGTGTGTATCTGGAGTGGGGTGAGGGTGTTAGAGCCCACCCTTGTATCATGTCTCCTCTGTATCCGTCTCTAGTCTTAATTATCATATTCTTGTGAAAGAAACTAATAAATCAATATCTAGTTAAGAGATATGTAATATCTAATTAATAATTATAATTATTTTATTTATAAATTAATTGAAATTATATATTTTAAATTGATTTAATCTTAACTATAATTTATTTAAACATTTAAGTTAGATGACTTAGTTCTTGGCCGCCTCTAAAATTTGAGCCATGCTTTGGCGAGAAAAAGTAAGAGAGGGAGATAAAATATGAACGAGGACAGAGAAAGAGAGAGAGAGAGAGAGAGATGGCTTCTTAAATGAAGGAACATGGATGCCCACAAATAAAATGTGGTGACTAATGGGAATGAATAAGAATAAATGAAAGCCCACAAATAATGTGATTTTGTGGAAGCTAATATAGGTAAGCAACCAAACTCCACACGTTAAACGTGTGTGTGGTCCCCTCCGATTTAAGAGCGAATTGAAGTTATCATGGACATGTCATTATTTCTTGAAAACAACCTATGTGTAATATTCACAACTTAGATAAAGTTTAGACGTGTCTCTGGTGCAGTTGGAATTGATTATGAGATAAAAATTTATCCAATTAAAAAAATAAATTATTTATAGTTGAATTTAGTTTGGATGACATCTTTTAAAAAAAGTCTATATTGATATGATATGATTTATGCAATTTAAATTAGATCAATTTTCAATTAATACAAATACAAATTATAAACATAATTCTATTTCAAATGATACAAAGCCACAAACATATTATGTCTGTACTTTTTACTTTTACTTAGCAAACATAGACCAGTAGTTGTTACTCAACTAAGCCTAGATATATTTGGCTTTTGTGTCAAAAATTCTTTAAGACCCGTGAGAATTCTTGCCGATGGACTTAACACATGAAGGTTCATGAGAAAAATTAAATTTCTTGTTTAGTTGAGATGTCACAATTCAACCCTAACTTGCAATATTATGCATCATCGTCGTATTTTGCAATCTGATACATGTACCGAATGACAATGAACCTTTCTTATATTGCATTAGAGATTACATTCTCTCTCACAAATATGATGTTCTCTTAGTTTTAAAGACCTAAAGTTTTTCAATCAAATTAATGCTTTTAATTTTTTAAAGTCGAATGCTTTTGGAGATTATAGTTCTCTTTTTCTTGCTGGAATTTGGTAGGCGTGGAGCGCTAGGATTTTTATTAGTATCGCTAAAGATTTTTATTTATTTTTTTTTTATTTTCAAGCTCACTTCGGTTGTTCATTATTTAAACTCTTCAATTAGAAGTTGTTACCGGTCTCATACTCATCAAAGAGCCTATGATGATGTTTTGGCATGATTCTAAAAAAGATGTTACGATACTTAATGTTGATGACAACGCTATTGGAACCTCGATGTTTCTGGTTTTGGTGAGATATGGAAATGGCAATTGTATCATTGGTTTTCATGGTCACATTGACTATACGTAATAGCATCCATGCAGAATAATTAGCCATTTGCCATAAAGTTAGTAACTCTTAATCTTGATGTTACTTAGAGATTAGGAACTCTTAATCTTATCTGTTATTTGTACTCCTTTCTTGCTATAAAGTTAGTAAATGAAATGGTTTAGACATTCCATAGATTCGTTGTTGTATTGTATTACATTAAACTTGAATTGAGGAAAAACTAGAGTGTGGAATCGAGACATACTCTTCGATAACAAAATTAATGCGTTGACTTTTGTCAAAAAATATTATCAACTTGATTCTTTAAAGATTGTTTCATCTTCTTCGGTGGAGTCCAATTTTCGTTTGTTTGTATGCTTTGAGAATTTCTTTCTCAATGGAGTAGTTATTATTATTTTTTTCTCTCGTTTTCTTATGCAATATTTTCAACCACATAATTTATACTTAAGTGTTCAAATCCCAACTTCCAAATCTAATAAAAGCGAAGCAATTAAGTAATACGGTCATGAAACTGCAGCAAATATAATAAAACTGAAGCGTGATTTCATATAATTTATTAAAATTGAAGCATCGTTCCATTATAAAGCAAATATAATATGAAACAGTAAAATAAATATTACAGTATATTTTATTATTTTAATATATGTACACTTTGATTTGGTACAGTTTCTAAGTTGATAACCGAAAACCGAACCAAATAGATCGTTTCTTGTTCAAGGTAAGTTAAACACATAATAAAAAAGTTTTGAGTGGTTTTAGATTATTATAAATCAATTTCCATATTTTTTTTATTGATTTAGATCTAAACACCCTAAAGCAGCGTATAGTGTGCATGTGATTTCAAATTTATTTATCTATATATTTTTATATAATAAATCATTTATATATTATTTTTCATTTATTTTTGCTTCTCTTCCTCTTGATCAAAACTTCTCTTATTTGTGCATGGTAAACATGACATGAAAACCATATTAGTATCATTTTCTTACGAGTCTACATATACAATCAGTATAAACAATTTCACTTTTAATATATTATATTATGTGTGATTTTAATAGGTTTTAACTTGATTTTTTGTGTATTCATACTTAAAGTATAATTTCGGCTTGTATATATGTATACATTTTTTTTCAAAACAGTCTTTATATCAATATTATAATTAATATAATTAATATAATCAGTATTATTAATATTTTAATAAAAGTCAAAATAAACTCACGATCATTTAACTATTTAACTTTGATACGTCATCTTTATATATATCTTGTACTTTTTTCAATTTTATTCAACTCTTTTTAAAATGTTTGTTTCTTCATTTTAGTCTCATTTAATTCATAAAAAATTAGTCCTTAAAGATAGATCCAAATGAAAATATATCATATCAGTATACTATAATTAAAATAAGATAATGAGAATTGAATGAATACATATATATAGTATCTAGAATTTTACAGTACTAAAATAAAAAATATATATATATATATATATTAAAGAGAATAAAAAGATATTTAAATGTAAAATTTATTTAATTATAAAAATATGTATATATAAAAAAAATGAGAAATTATATAGTCCTTGGATGAAAGTGGTAATTATGGACATGTCACGATCTAGTGATCTGGTACTTGGTAGTTATTATATTGTCAAGGTTCCACACGTGTCAGGCTTTAATATTGATTTAATTAGGAAATAGGAAAAAGGTATTTCCATTGAAAGTCGCTAATCACCCACTAGGATGAGGTGGGTCCCAGGTGTAGAGTTTTAATCCATGTTCTGACACTCAAGTGTCTGTTTCAAGAAGAACAATAAGGATGCAAATATGTAAATACAAAAAGGCAGTGAGAGTTTATGGTTCTTAAAATAGCATGTGAAACTCCCTTCCCTATGCTTACATAGTCACATGCAACCCAATCTGAAAGTGTTCGGTGCACTTCATATTGTAGGTCCTTCAACGCACATGTATGTATCAACCTTAGCTAAGCCTATTTCAAACTTTTGCCTTCTTCACTAACTTTTTAATATGTTAGCCTCTTTTCTTACTTTCTTTTTTCTTTCCATCGTTAACTTAGGTACTAATTTTTTGAGGTAAAAGACTGACCTTCTACCAGATGTTATTTCATATGTATCGATTAAAAATCAAATTTGTAATTATATATTTAAGAGATTGAATTATTTATTAGTTATATTATATTATGAAGTAGATTTTAAATTATTTTTATGTGTTGATTTTATATGTTAATTTCAATGTGCCAATGTGCACCGGAATCCTCCACCCCAACAAATCACAAAATTAAACACATGAAAATTAAAATAAAAAATACTTCAAATGAGTAGTTGTTTTTAGCTTTAAGAAAATGCCTCTTTTCTAGCGCGGTGACTAGTAACCCCAAACCTTTTCACTTCTTGAACTTAGATGGAGGGGTGGATTTGATGAACTCGGTTTTATTTTCCTCATGTACCTTTCAAGTCGTCATAGTGAAAGAGACACCAATCAATTATAATCTTGTATTTCCCTCAAATTGAGACTAATTTTCAATGGATCGTCGATGAGTCACTAGAAATATTGTCGATCTTCACATTGAGGAAGCCAAGAGGTTTTGTTGATGTTTGCACGAACTCGGAGAATATTGTTGATTTCAATGTGTCAATGTTATAATTGGAATATGGTGAGTTTCACGTGTTTTTTATTTTCCTAAAATACCTTTTATATATATATATATATGAATGTATTTAATTTGATTTGTTGTTTTAGTACTATTAATAAAAAATATGTTTGAATAAATAAATACTTATAATAATTTGAAATGATGTTTTTATTTAGGGATAGTTTTTTTTTTTTTGTTTCTAAATAATGCTTATAATTAAAGTCAGAGGTAAGTTGCAAAATCGTTCTATTATTGGTGAATAATTTTTTACAAAAGTGATTTCAAATGCAAAATAATAATAATATATAGAAAGAAACTACATTATAAAATTTTCGTCAAATAACTATAATTTGGTAATTGAAATGATTCTAGTTTGCAACTTATGCAAAAAAAAAAACAGAAAGTTGCATAAAAAAAATTGATATTGCAATTTCATTTGAGATTAAATTAATTGAGAGTATGGAATTTGATCTTTGTCAAAGTATATTTTTTTCCGCTTCTATTAATTTCTCATATGAATTATTAAATTAAACCAAATTCTCTTGAAAATCAAGTGATTAAGACCATGGACAAATCTTCTCCTCACTAATTGGGGCAGCTACCCTGCAAAACTTTTTATTTGGTAAGTATTAGATATTTAAATTATTGCCTCTTTTAAAATAATATCTTGCCCCACTAAAATGGAATTTCGGGTCACGTAAGGAGTTTTTCACATGAAATTTGCAACAACAAAAAAATCAAACGTATAAGCATATTAGAGACAATTTTTTTAATGTTCTAGTCACATACATAGAGAAACATTTTTTAATAAATATTCTACAACACTATCATAATATGAAAATGCATAAAAAAAAGTTTATAATTCGTATATATTAATTAAGATGTCTTTAACATTTTGAATAATGGTATAGTGTTTATAATCTTTGATGTTTGCTTACGGATAATGTTGTCATTATTTACCATTTATACATCGATGAATTTTTGGTATAAAAGTTTATGATCTTGCGCCAATTAGTCGAAATATATGGATCCCTCAATGATTAAGACCAAAAGAGATAGTAAAAGATAAATATTGAGGACTTAGGTTTAAAATAAACAGATAAAAGGCTTAAAATGACAATAAATTAATACAATGTTATACTACACTTTTTATCATTTAAGATTTCATTCTAAAACTAAAAGTGTAATTTAACTTTAATATAAAAAGAGGAAGAATACAATGTCAGTTATTTATTTTTCAATGTTTTTTCACATTGATAATGTTTTTTCCATTTTGTTATTGAATCTTTAAATAGTGGACCTTCCTCCCTTTCTTTGGGAAAAAAAATGCGGGCCAGTTTTGTTGTTTCTCACAAAATTTTGATTGAACTGGTGATAGATTTGTTTTACATAAATGGATATTAGGATATTGTAAATAATAAAAATGAGGGTCAAGCCATGAGCGATATCAAAAAAGAAATAAAAAATTAATTTTAAATTACATAATTTCAATTTTTTTTTTATTTGAATTTTTATCAAGTGTCTTTAACATTTTCCTAAAAGTTATACACAACATTGAATTTCTTTCATAATAATAAAAAAGGTTCCAGGGAAATTTTTTTTACATTACAATTAAATCCAAACCGTTGAAAGTCAATCCAAAATATTGATTTGATAATTATCTAACGATGAAAGTTACAATTATTTAATGAGATAATCAAATTAAATTTTTGTATTTACTACTGTTATTATAAAAATTGATTTATATTAATAGTGTATGATTTTTTTTTTCTAATAAATTTTTTCCACCAGTTTATCATATACTTGTTTTCTAAAACGTGGCTAAGAAAAGAATCAAAATAGGTTGCATATTCACATTGAATTAAGTATGATGAAAAAAACAAGGGAAAGAAAAAGTTATGATAGTGGAAATTAAAGAGAGGAACAAGCAAATGGCATGTACAATGTACACGATAATAAAATACATGAATCTGAAAAGTGAAAAACCAATAAAAATGAAGAAGAAAAAAAAATTAAGTAACACCTGGCGCAATATAGCCTAGGCTCTAGACAACGCGTGCGGATCACCTCAGCACTTGTCCGGCAAGTCCCGCCGACGTTCCTCCGGCGAGAAGATCGACGATAGCTGTCATGGCACGCACTTGCATCTCCAAGGCGGAGATATAGTCAGTAGTTTCTGCTAGAAGATTCGGTAAAGGAACCTTCCGGCAACCGGGAACCAACTGGCCTAGAACGCGCGCTTTTACCTGCACAGCCGGTAACCGTCTTGTCCTCTCTCTCCCAATCACCGCTCTGTTCAATCCGGTGGCTGCTTTCTTCACTTTCCTGTGATGTCTTCGGAGCTTCTTCCACCGGCCGAGAATCGCACGGCTCCATCGTGTTCTTCCTTTGGCTGTGGAGGCGAGGACTCGATCGGCGGTGTCGCGGACTTGACCGGCGGCTCTAGGTTTGGTCGTCTCCGGTGAACGAATCCTGCGGAGAGCCTCAACGAGTTTTCGGGAGTAGGTATTCTGGTCTGTCTCGGATCTCCACGGCATAAGATTTAGGGAATTTTGATCGGCGGCGAGGTCTCCAATTTTGCGGCGTTTCTTGTGATTGGATTCTTGCGACGTTTCTAAATGAGTTGAATCTATGTTTGACTCGAATGGATCCATAGATAATTATAAGTGGTTTAGTTGTTTGAAGATTGATTGATGAGAGGAATGAATTAATTTGAGAGTTTGAATGAAAAATGGTGAAGAAGAAAAGGTGTGCGAAGTGAGAAGGGAAGAGAAGAGAAAAAAGAGTATATAAACGCAATTTGGAGTCACGGGGAACCACACGTTCTTACCTTATACACATTTCTTGCCCTTTCCATCTTTCAATTTTTTTTAAAGCTTAATTGTACTATTTTTTTTTTTAATTAATTTACATAATTTATCATCTTATTTTAAAACAGTTTTTGTTTGTCTCTTTAATTCTTGAATTAAAAAATAAATAATTTAATATATTTTAAATTATGTGTTATATGACTTCATGACATATAATTATTTATATACTTTAATTATTTATGTTACTAATTAAATTATAAAAATAAAATCTTAAGTCGTAGCTCAACTGAAAAATGTCGATTATTAGGTTGGATGTCTTATTTTGGGACCTTAAAGTTATATGAGTTAATTGTGGTGAAATTTCTAAAATAAAAGCTAAGTTTTTTTTTTGATGATTTTATGGGTGTTATTATTTTTCATTGTATCATATGTCATGTTATTTAAAACATATCATATCATCATTTTTTAATCTATAACATTTTTTGATAAACAACAATTTTTCTAATATTAATTAGTTAGAAAAAAGTAGTTTTTTAATATTTAAAATAATTATTGATATGGGATGAATAGAGAAACATGGTTGAATCGAAGATAATTTGATAGGACAACGCTTTTGTCTCTTCATATGTGGTGATGTAAATCACTCTATAACTCAAGTCACTATTTGAGCGAGTAAGAAATAGGGATATAGGACACATAATGTGTTTTTTTTTTTCTATAAATGAATTCAAGGCTTTGTTAAAAAGTGTAACACCTTAAGCATATCTAGTGTCGCAATCCTCGTCTCTTGTCTATTCCCACTCATTATGGCTAGAGCCGAGAAATAGAATAAGAGTGTTAAGAGTTACATGTATGCACGAGTTTAGACTTGTTAGATATGTGGTTCGTGATGGATTGAGCTTTGTCCTAATCAAGGCCCAATCTAGAACAATTATCGCCAACAAATTTATATTTTAAAATTATTCTTATAAAATAAAGGCGTGTTTTGAATGAAAGTTAGTTTTTTTAATTAAACTATATTTTTTAAAATATTTATGTTTTACTTTTTTGTTTTAATTAAAAATGAAAATATTTATATTTCATTTTATTTCATCAAAGCCCAACATGGTTTGGTAACCGGGTTAAGTATAGATTATAAACTACTCTTATAATCTTCAAACCACTAAGACATCTTTTTCACAAATGACAAAAATGTGGAAGTTCATAGGTCTGCCACACAACTGACATACCCTTTAGTCCCTTAGCCTCAACTGAGGCTGTTCCAATTACACCAAGATCCCACACCGTTTGATGATCGAGATTGATGATAGTTTATATACTATATTTCCATATTCTTCAAAACACTAAACTCTTTTTTACAAAGGACAAAATCTTGAGAGTTCATGATAGACTCAAATTAACAATATCTCATAGATGTGGTACTCATGATTTGAGATTGAAACAATCGGAACATTTTCCAAACTATCATCAATCGGAACATATCTCCTAAATTAAATCTGTTGCGGTTAAACTGTTTTTGGATTTTTCACAAACTAAAAATTATTTTAGGATTTATAGAAAAGGTGGAAAAGTTAAACGTGATGAGGAAGGTTAGGAAGGAAATTGGCTTTGATGTTTCGCATAATTATTGGTTTAACGTATGCGGATTTGACTATTATCATGAAGCGAAAGATTAACATACCACAGTTTTTTTTTTCTTTCTAATAACTAAAATTCGTGAAAAATTATTTAAGTCATAATTTAAATTTAAATTTTTTTGAATGGTTATTTTTTAACTGAAGTTTATTAATAATTTAAAATCAATTACTTATTTAAATTTTTTGACATGATATATTAGCATAATTAAATAATATAATCAATTAGATAAATTAAAAAAAAATATTAATTCGATATAGAAAGATAGGGACCTCAGGCATTTCTCATGAGGAAAGTTTAGGTTTAGTTGATTAAACAAGATGGACTAGTTGACAACTTGCCTAATTCATTTATTGTATTCTCGTGCAGTCCTAACTAATTCTTGAATTACTAGTATTAATTAATATTTTATTTCTATGTCAGCCCCCGATCAATTAATACTCTGTTTTTATTCTAAATTTTGGCAATGAATTTCCGGCTATATGTTTACATGATTTTATTAAGTAATTTTTTTATAGTATATTTATAGTTTTTGAATCATGGCTTATGTCAAGTAAAATTTTGTCTAATTAAATAATTACAAAACTTAATTTTAAATGAAAATATTTTTTCTGGAATACTTTTATGAGTAAAATGTAAAGTGAACAAATCAAAAAACAATATTTTTATTATATATACATATAAACAATGTTTACACTGTGAAACAATCACATCAATCACAGCTCACAAGTTACATGATTGTTTATGATTTTTTAATTATGTAAATTTTTTTATATTGATAGTGTGTGAAAATCAAACTATTTAATAAATACTATTTTTGAATGAAATATAAACAAAAAAAAATAACTGTAAAGTTGATTTATCTGAATCTAATTTTAATATTTAATAAGATATATCTTTTTCAGCTATTTCTTTTTATATTTTATTTTGGATGAAGTATTTAATTTTTTATGACGTATATACAATACCCATCTTTGATTTATAAATAAATGAATAGTAATACTCATTTTTATACTCTAAGTTAATTGCTCAATCTACAAGAGTAAATCATTAATTTGAGTTAAGAAAAACACAAAAAAGACTGCTATTCAGATTGATTAGTCACGGGAGACACAAAACCATTTCTAATTTTTTGAACAATAGAGTCCACTTTATCAAAACATGTCTATCCTACCCCTAGTTAGTACAAAAAGAACATGGCTATCTAATTAATCACTGTTATTTTGTACTAATACGGATAAGATCCCCCATGCTGCCTCAATCATCTTAACTTCCTTGCAAAGATATGGAAACCAAAGATAGATGGGAGAGAAAAGGGGAGAAAAGATTAAGAAAATATTAAAGCATGTTCAACTTTCATTTGCTCCAAACATACAATAGTTATCTATTGTTTATCTATGTAGTGGTTGGTAGCTTATTTTTTTCATCAATCATACATGTTGATCCCAAATTTGTAATGGAAATGATATTTTAACGCAAATTTTCTGTATTTTTATATAATTTTTAGATTTTATATTATTTTTTTTCTTTTTATATGTTTGTTTTCACATTTCAAATTTAACGTCTATATTCATTAATATATAGTGTTAATATACTATGTCGATATTTATATGTTCTAATAACACAATTAAATTTCAAAACAATATATATATATATATATATATATATATATATATATATATATATATATATATATAT
>JBBPBP010000001.1:6003022-6019982 GCA_037974735.1 Cicer chorassanicum | reverse complement strand
TTTTCTTTTGTAAGAAAAAAAAACTTATATTTTTCTCTGACTCAATTAAAAAACTCATCAATTGATGAACAATTACAAGATCTTTTTTATTAAATAATTTAATAATTAGACTTAAACACCTTAAGTTAAGATTTTTTTTTTTTTAATTAAAAATTGAGATATGTTAAATTTCAAAAACATCTGCATATCGATATTTTTAGAACTATCCATTAAACTATATTTATGAAACAATTACAAGACCCTAAATACAACAAAAGATTAGTTAAATCATCGGACCGAATAAGACAAACAACATTATGAGTGAGGCTGGTATGCATCCCGATATGGTTTTCTTACAATAAATAAACATAAACATGTCAAGAAGTTTCTCATTTTTTTTATATGTACATACAACTTTTAACCATTTATTTACTTATGTTTTTTTGGGTACATTATTTTCTTATGTTTTATCAATGGAATGGTTGACCTGATCAATAATCAAGTCAACATCTGACTCGTCGCAAATTTGATGTTACATATTTTCAAAATTATTCAAATAATGTGAACCAAATCACACGATCATAGCACCAAAATTTGCGAGCTGCGACCAATTATTGTTCTCATAACAAAGAAAGAAGAGGAATAATAACAATCATAGATGCAAAAGTAAAGTTCATCTTATCAAAGATTAAATATCCAAAAGATAAATTCCCACATGTGATTTTCTTTGACCTTTTTGTGGATTTCTTCTAAAGGTGGGGCAATGCTTATTAATGTGATGTTGCAATCAATTTCTTTGCTAGCATTAGTTTGAACCAAATTATGAGACAAATGCAAGGCTGGAATTTAATTTTGAGATTTGGTGGAACTAACTTCGTTTACTGAGTCTTATGTTAAATATTATAACTAAATAATATAATTAAAAATAAATACATTAAAAATTGAAATGACCAATTATTTTAGAATAATTTTTTTTTTACATCAAACATTTTAAAACCGATAGAGTATAATAATATGTGAACTATATACACACTAATAAATTCCTTCGTAAGTTAATCCCTATAATACACTTTTTGGAGGGGACGAATGAAACATAGGAATCTTGAATTATTGATCACCTAACATCAATATCAATATGTTAATCAAACGCAACGGCGCGCGAGAGTTTGCCTTGCTACCCAATCCATCCCTTGCTTATCCACAAAACAACCATCATATATAAATAAATAATAACCTCCACATAATATAATACTAATAAGCATCATTTTTAATATCATCACTACACAACTTCGTGACATGGCTGCTTAATAACAGCGAGGAGAATGCCAAAGATTTATCAGACCAAAGAAAATTATTATTATTATTATTATTATTATTATTATTATTATTATTATTATTATTATTATTATTATTATTATTATTATTTATTGCTGCAGCAATTGTTAGAGAAATACCGAGTCCACGCCTAAAGTTATTAAAATTACCAAAAAGTGTATGGATCTATAATAGCTTAATGGTGTAGGTCATGTAGACGTGTAGTGGAGTAGAGACGGTTTAATCTACTGCGACAAAATTTATCTCAAATTTATCTATTTTAATTTAACAATTTCATAGCTGCTATACTATGTAAGTGTTACAAGATCCAAATTTAGACAAAAGTGACTTCTACTCTAGTGAGTTTGTAATTTTTTTGTAAAAATTTTAATTTTGTACTTGTACCTTTTAATTAGCTAATTTTTCAATTTTTTGAAAGGTTATATCTATGAAGAGTGAAGGAGATATAAAATTAAGTTGATAATTAAGGCAGAAGAATTAAAAAGTGAAGTGATAAAGAAAAAATACTAACATTATTTACATTGACCATCGTTATAAAAATCTACGGAAGAATACTAAGGTGCTTGATTGATTTTGCCACCTGTACTACCACCGAGAAGTTAAACGAGGTATATCCGGGCCGTTTTCAAGATAAGCCCAAATATTTTTCTATTTTGGGTCCACATGTAAATCAGCCTGATCCTTTACTTACTCTGGGCTGCGCTTGCTAACTACACCAGTGACACGTGACGATTCAAATTTCAATATAAAAATTTATGAAAATGTTGATGTTGAGGTGTAGACATTTTTTTTCAATTTATGAGACTCATATTTATAGCGTTGAATTGAGTTCACTTAAAGATAAACACTTGGAAAGATGACAAATTGATCTCCCAATAAACAACACAAGGGCTCTAGACCTCTCTTAATTAATATTCTCAGCTTCTTGACTTTTTTTTGTTTGTTAATATTTACCATGTGTATACATGATCTTTGATTTTGCCTATCTGATATTGTTCAACAGAAAATATAAATTTTGTGGATAAGTATAGAAGTCACAAAATAAGGTAGTTTTCTCAATAGGAAATTGGCAACCATGCCAACAAAATTTTGCATTACAATTTACAACACAAGCAGTTTATAGTTAGTTATATACACACTTCACTAAAGAGACTTGGAACTTACTCTGCTGCTATCTATTCATCAAACTTGGTTGCTGCTGTTTCATCAAAACCATAATTACACATCACCTTAGCTTTGTTTGAGTCAAAAAAAGATAAAACCTCTAGATGCATAGTCACTTGGACGAACGATAAGTGTCAACACCAACTAGAAATAAAGGATCCTTGGATGTTTTTTCAGTCATTTTAAGAGCTGCTGCATTGTTAACAAAAGAGTAATTTGCTAGAGGTTGTGAACTTACATAGTAATCACCACCATACACACTAGGCCCCTTTTCATCCCTCTTAAGATCTTCATGAGTGCTCTTCTGTTTATTTTCAATGATCATTGCTTCCTTATTTTTTCCCCTTATCTTCTTGCTTTCCTCCAAATATGGCTACATGAAAGTATAATTAATTACAAGTTTCCAAAACATATATATTATTTCGACATTTGATCGATTTCAATTGTAGTACCTGTTTTTCAATGTCAGACAACTTCTTCCATGCATCAACAGCCATATGCAGGATTTTCGTGCCATCTATTTCCTGAGAATAAGCTTTTAATCGTGCACATTCCTGCTTGAGGAATATTTGATATCCACTCTGTCCCCGTTTCTTCATTTCTTTGTTATTTGATGGTGCTTGTAGAAGCACCTGAGGTTCTTGAGAACTAACACCTGCTTTAAGTAACAATTCAAATTGTATATTATCGCATAAGAGCCTCTGAATTCACAGTTAAACTCATACAACAAATCACTGAGTTCTAAAGAAAACTTATGTCCATGCAAATAATAAGTACATAAAGTAACATAGGCTTAATTAACTATGGTAACTGAATTAACTATAGGGCCAATGTTAATTGATCAGTTACCAAAGTTAGTTGTATTATCTTATCAATTCAGCTAGTTAGTTAGTTGCTAATTTATTGGTGTACAAAAACACTTGAGTATTCAGTTTCCTCCCATCAATATTATAGGTACTTATAACCTGTCATTTGGCTAGAGTAGTCCTTGGACATCTTCTCCACCATCAGATCATCTTCATGCTTTCTTTTAACTGAAAAAATTGAGGGTGTGGAGAAAAGAAAAGAGTGTTTAAGGTTTAACAAATAAACAGTACATATTTAACTTAATACCAAAATGCAATAAAAACATAACACAATGAAATTGCTAAAATGTCTTCTGCTATGTCCAATAATCAGTCAAGTAAAATTGTAAATTAAAACCTTATATGTAAAAACTGCCTAGAAACATCTCTTTATATCATTATCAAGTATACATGAAGTGCCAGACTAAAAGAGTACTCCATCTGAAATTAAATATAAGCAAAAAAATATATTTGAAAAGTTGGTGTATATGGTCTGAATATACATCAACTTTTTGAAAACATTTTTTTTTTTATATTTCATTCTGGAGGGAGTATATATCTAGTTGAAATAACCATAAATTGGTCAGTTAAATTAACCTTTGGTGCTGCTAGTTGCAGGGCACCTGTAGAAGTACAATTTCTCAAATTTGTATAAAAGATGAGCATAGAGCTTTTCAACTTGAGCACATAACTTTGCATTACTGCCTTCCAATTTTAGTGCACAAACAACTTCACCCCATTTCTTTTGTTGACCAACCTGTAAACATTCAACAGACTCAAATTCATATAATTACTTAAGCCTCTCTTGACTAAGTGTAAGTTTGGTTTTGCGGTGACATGAACAAAATCCCGATACAAAAGCTACTTCTATAGTTTTGCAAAATCATAGTAGCTCACTGTAATTATGTGACTCCCACCATGAAATCAATCATACACTAATTATAGATTATACTTTATAGACACAACATCTTTGGATTGGATGGATAAATTTGATGTTCAAATAGAAGCTACATAAAATATAAACACACGCATTTATGAAAAATTAATATATATATATATATATATATATAATAAAAACAACAAAATAATGTCATCATGTGGGATAAATGTGGACAAATACCTGGTGAAATCCTCCTCTTCTAGTGACCTCCAAGTAAAACAGGTATAAGTTTAAGGATGTTTCTCGGACATTGAAACTGCCAAGTAGAATTGGAACAGAGGTGCATGATTAATTTATTATACATATCCATCCTATTTTTTTTATCCAAATAATTTCATAAAAAATTATACAATATATAATAACATTTAATGTTTCATATTTCACATGAGAACAATTTAACTGACAACAATAACACATGCAAACGAAAAAAGTAAGGGTAAAATGGAAAACGAGAAAAAGATTAAAGAAACTGACATGAGACTGAGGCCAGAGGAGTCCAACAAGTCGGTGAGTTTGGCGTAGAAGCTCTCAGAGTCGTCAGGAAAAGATTGTTTGACGACAACATTCATGAGTTGGGTGTTTGATTGTGATGGAATCATCGTCTTGTTTTGTTTTCCTTCCAAATTTAAGAAACAAACTAAACTCAACCAATTCTTAATTATTTGCTTTGTGTGTGATGTTTGAGTGGAGATGGGAGAGTATGTGTATTAACTTTCGTACAATGTAACATGCATGGACACCTCGTCGACACCTATACACTCTTCCCAAATACGTGCCACTCTTCAGTTTTTCCCTTCTCTTACTTCTATTTTACTATGGCAAACAACCATTTTGGTCTCTAACAAGTCCTATCAAAATTACAAAAAGATATTTGAATATGATTTTTAATTATATTAATAATTAAATGTGTTTTTTATTAGTCATTAAATATATTTTTCGTAAGACTCCAACCATAACTTCATTAGATACCTTCAAACTTAATATTGATTCAATTCTCACATTGTTATCAATAACCGGACTATCACACCATATTAAATGAGCTTAAATCTCACTCCAACTGTCCGAAAACCTTAGCAATATAAAACTTCATTAACTTTTCATCTTCTCTATTACAATTATTTACTGTATTAGTTTTCCATCTCTTTGTTAGTAACATAGATTTAGAAAATTAAAAACATAAAATATTTTAAAAAAGTAAACATTTACTTGTGAGGTAATGTAATTTTATAAGGTAATTTAACTTCTTTTCATGTAAACTACTCTATTTAGAAAATAATTTTGGATGATTTTCAAAGTGATTTTTATAAGTATTTTCTCAAAGGAAAATTTAAGAAATTTCAAATAATAACGCAAATTAATAACTTAAATTTTTAATTTTAATGTGAATCTCAAAATTATGTATATTAGTTTGTATGTTTTAAATTTTACACATAAATTCCTATTTTATTTTTCAAAGTGATCCCTATAAATTTTAAAAATTTGTAGATTTTCAAAATTTGCAAATTGGTCATTAATTTAAAAATAAAATAAAATAATCAAATTTGTCCTTGTAGTTTTAAATTTGGTCCGAAAAGTATAAAATTCTCATTTTAAACCCCACACACACACACACACACACACACATATATATATATATATATATATATATATATATATATATATATATATATATATGCTTTTACTCCAAAACTATTTAAATTTAGAAAATTGTCCATACAAAGTCTAACAATGATGAATTATAATTTATCTATCCAAACTAAAGAATTATAAATTAAGAAAATCTAATTGAAACATTTAAACTGTCAAAATTTTAATTCCATTCAAATTTCAATTACCTATTCAATCCAACTCTTAGTCTTTTTTGAAGGAATGAAATAAACATACATATAAGTAGTATTTTCTTAAACTTGAATGTATTATAAAAAGTAAAAGAGATTTAAGAAAAACACTCTAAAACCCTTCATAACCCTCTCTCAATGTATCTTTTGTGTTCCTCAGGGAGTTTTTGTCAAAACAAAAATAAAATTAAGATGAGAGTTGATTTTTGTTCCTCATTCTATTTCCTCCTTCATTTTCTTTACCTTGACAATTTTAAAACACAGTTCTTGTACTTCAAAAATTATTTTGAAAAAAAACTAAAAAATGTATATATATGTATTGCATCTTAATGGAAGCTGAAAAGGGTTAGAGATATATCAATGTTATGTTAAGAATAATTACAAAAGCGACTTAGATATTATGTTTTCATTCAAAATTTTAAAATATTAGATATATAAATTATTATACTTATATTCTACTAAACACGTCTAAATTCATCTAATATGACTTCTTATTTACACTTAATGTACCAACAATATGCATATTTGATTAATGCACCAAACAATATACATATTTGATTGATGTAAATGAATAAAGCTAAATTATTATATGCTTGTGTAATAAGGTCCCACAAAGATTGTTTGATTCCAAAGTCAAAGGACATCAAATAAGTTTTAAGAATAATTGGCCTCACACATATACTTTGAATGATAAGTTAAATGACATTAAATAAGTTTTAAAAATGAGGTATAATTTAATAATTCAAAAAAGTTCGAGTTTGAGTCATTTTATCCTCATTTTCCACAATTGGCCTAAATGATTTTCATGAACACGCTCTTTTTCAAGAGTTTTTTCTTCCACCTCAATATTTTTTAATTGATCAATCTAAAAATGTATTTTGACAAAAAAAAATCCAAATAACTAATGTAAATATATTTTAGAGATTTTTAACAACATAGATGTGCTACTTTCTTTTCCAACTAATGGACTTTCAAGCTGTATTATATTCTTGAGATGGCCCTGTATTATTTGGGCTCTATAAAACTTGGAAAGTGACTGCACCCCCTTCAATCACATCACATGGTGTTAATTTGTGGAATCCCATCACGCTACATGGCACAAAAATAACTCATGCATAAGTATAACCACCCTTAATTTATTTAATTAGTAATTACTATTTTTATTTTAATTATAAAAAGTTCGAGGGTTCGTAGTCCAGTTTAGTTTGGATTGATTTTAAGATACAAAATCAAGTGATATAAATATTAAAGGTATCGCGGATAAGTTCGATTTAGATGTTCATTTTAAAAAATCTTATTCAATTCAATTAAATGTAGTTTAAATTAAATCAACTTTCAATTAAATGTAGTTTAAATATATTAATTCTAATATTAAAAAATCCATGGTAAATTAATTGGTTTGAATTAAAATACAACATATATTATCATAAAAACTAACCTCGAATAATAACAAATTCTGATTATGTTTAACTTGTTAAAAAAAATGTAGATTGACTTAACTCAATAATAAGTAATATATTATTAAAAAATCGACAATTAAATTAATACAATATTTTATAGTAATACAAAATAAACAAAAGAAATTGCATATGTAGTTTTCCTTTATGATGAAAACAAATTATGAAATTTAAAAGAATTTAAATGATTTTTTGTTAAATTAAACATATTAAATAATATTTAATTTTTTTACAATTTTTAAATTAAATGATAAACACCACTAAAAATCTATACAAATTTAAAATTCAAATTCAAAATAAAATATTTTTCGGTCTAACAAGATCTAGAAATTAAATTAAGTTTTACACACAATTTTTTTAATTAATTGACAACTTCGAAAAGTGGTTTGGATACAATCCTAGCATCCAAAGTCTGAAATTAAAATATAAAACTTTACTAAGGTGAGTTTACTAAAATTGACATAGACATCAAATCACATACGTAAAACGATAGAAGAGCGCTTCCACGTGGATCCACGTCAAAAGCCTAAAAGATTTATATAGTTTCACGAAACAAAAAGAAAGCAGCGAAAAAATGGCCACACAAACAAATACCACCAATTGCACTCTCCGCCATATACACCAAAATCCATCCAAACATTACCCATAGATAAGATTTTTTGTCAGACCCCTTCCTTCTCACTTTCTTTCTCTAATGAACTTGACGCAAAAGGAAGCTTGAAAGAGGGGAAAATAACGGGTTATTTTTCTTAGTCTAAGCGTTTTTCAAGACTGCATGAGTTGGACGAAACCTAATTGGTTCTCCTTCAAGTTCCACAGCTTGAAGTTTCACAACAAGCGAAAATTATGGTTATTATTTCGCCCACCTTTAATTTTCATTTTACCAAATTACCCCTTCATCCTTCGTCTTCATCTCCAATTCGCCATCGCTTCACTACTTGTCGACGCTTCAAACTCAATTACTACCCTCTTATCTCTCACAGGTTTTCTTTTGCTCTACTTTTTTGTCTCTGTATAACCATTTCTAACTTCAAATTTCTTACTTTGTTTATGTGTAATACAAAGTGTTCTTATTAGAAAATGTTTCTGTATATTACGCTTAATCAATGAATACAATATGCACAAGTTATATAGGCAGCGAAATAATAACAAACTACTAATAAGATAGCTCTATCTCTATATTTATCCTCTAATAGTGTGATTATTTTTTTTATTGCAGATTTAGTTGTTTAAGTTCGAAATGTTCGATTACAAATACGGATATACATTTGGAATTGGATCATGTTAACATCAGTAATGAGGAACAGAGTGAGGGAGAGTGTTCAATTGTTGAACCTGAATGTCCTGTACCAATTAAACTCAATACTGACATCTTGGAGAATGAGTGTTTGAACTTACTCTCTGAAACCACGTTTGTAGATACTCTCTTGACATCGTTACCTGTAGGTTTTATAAATTGTTTTAGGTTTTCTTAAGATTTGTCTCACTGTTTCTCATATTTATATGGTTTGTTCTGAAGGTTTTGTCTGAAGAGGAACAACATGCTCTTGCAGCCATTCCAGCTCACCCTGCTGGGTTACATGGTCAGATGTTTTTCAACCTTTACAACTCAATTTATTGCATATATATGTTGTCTTAGTTCTATCGCTGATTCTTGTATTGACTTCAATAAAGTTGAGTTTTTTAATGTGGTAAAATAAATGTACACCAAACTAACATAGTAACACATGGCTTATATTTCTGCAAATGTAATGCCGTAGTTAATAATGTGTCCTCTTACTTTACCTCGATCGTTCTTTTCTGCCCCAACTCTTGGGTGAATAGCTTGAACCAAAATCCCCCTATTTACTCGTGGGTTGTAAAGCATTTAAAACCCTATTCATTCCCCTATATGGAATCATTAATCAATTGATATATCGGCTTAGCTAGTTTGTGATTTCATACCTATTTTAATGCTGAAAATCTTACGTTGGTTCGGCATGCTAGATTGTTTTACTTTTAAAATTCAAAAGTGCTTTCATTTGCTTGATGTGACAGTACCATAAATGCAGTTTATAACTTGAGATGTGCTCAGTAAGAAGATCTTGTTCTCTGTCTTTTGTTACCAAAATTGTTTGATGGAAGTTATCTTGTCCAATGATCTCATTCCATGTTTTTGGACTTGTACATTAATTGATGATTGTGAGGTTGAATCATCTAAGCCACTCTTAACTCGAAGGTTATATGTTTTCAGCTTTCTATAGTAGCTGCATTGTTGCAAATTTTGTGGAGCAGCTTTGGAATTTTGCTTGGCCTTCTGCCATTGCTTTGATTCACTCAAGCCTCTTACCAGTTGCTGTGATGGGTTTCTTCACCAAAGTGGCTATAATTGTTGGTGGCCCTTTGGTTGGCAAAGTAATGGACCATTTGCCCAGAGTGCCTGCATATAACTGCTTAACTATCATTCAGGCAAGTAATCTAGTAGCTCTTTTTTTACATAAAATCAAGCAGGATATAGCTCTGTTTTCCTTAAAACAATCATTTTTATATTTCAGGCAGCTACTCAGTTGCTATCCGCAGCTATGATTATCCATGCCCATTCCGTGCCTCCTACTTCAGTGTCTACTTTGCTACTGCGTCCATGGTTTGTCATATTGGTTTCAGCTGGGGCTATTGAGAGGCTCTGTGGTGTAGCTTTGGGGGTTGCAAATGAGCGTGACTGGGTTGTGCTGGTATTCTCATTCAGCGCTTCTCGTGTTCCTTTTCACATGTGATTTGTTATTCATTATATTTATTTTTGATCCTCGGTGGTTTATTTCCACAGTTGACAGGAGTGAATAGGCCAGTCGCACTTGCACAGGCAAATGCTGTTCTAAATCGAATTGATCTCTTATCTGAGGTACTTCTAGTATTTTTAATATATGTATTTGCACTAAGTTAATTAGCTCACTTATATGTTTCTCTGTATAACTATCCATTATCCAGTTGAATGAAATATATATTCAGGAACTTTCTTATTAAGTATCAATTGTAGTAGTTTTGATTGGAAACTTGCAATTTTTTTTAGATTGCTGGAGCATTGCTGTTTGGAGTTCTTCTTTCCAAATTTCATCCTGTAACCTGCTTAAAATTTGCTTCTGGCTTAATGATGGGATTACTTCCAGTTACAGTAAGTTCTATTCTTTTCTTCTTGTTCTATAACTTCCTTCAGTCAAAAAATGAATTCATTCTTATTTTCACTCATCATTTGTAATTTGCAGATTGTTTTAACATGTTTAGCCAACAAGCTTTCTACTGGTGTTCTTGACCGGCCTAAACCATCACAAACCTGTTGCAGATCATTCAATGAAGATTCTGCACCAGATGCTGACAGTATAGGTACTTTTTAAGCCGATATTTCTTTATAGAATTATCTCGTTGTCTCGATATTTTAAATTTTAAATATGCTTACATCTATCTGCTGGAAAACCAGTGGTTAAAGGTCTGGAAGCCATCAAGCTCGGCTGGAAGGAGTATCTAGGTCAGCCAGTTCTTCCTGCTAGTATTGCGTGGGTGCTCCTCTACTTCAACATTGTTCTCACACCAGGCAGTTTGATGACAGCATTTTTAACACAGCATGGTATGTGAATATTTCCTTGATGGTCCATTTTTTGGAGGAAACTTCTCTCACTTCTAACAGATCAATTATTTCATAGTGATTATAGTGAAGCACATCTGATTTCAAGAAGTTTTCAAGAATTTCTCTCTTTCATAGTGACTGACAGATTTTCATGTTTTTGATTTATTTTTAATTGTCAAATCTTTCATACTCGATTAGCTATTACACGGTCAATACCCTATTTTTGTTTCTTACTCATTTCAACGTTAATATCTATTTTTAAAAAAAAAATGTTAATATCCACTGTCTAGCACGAATTGTGTATCCAAGTATTGTTTGTTGAGGTCCTCCTTGGAGTGAAGTCATGGTTTTTAATATGTTATTGTTAAATTGAATGCTATAACAGTCAAAAAGAGAAGGGAAAAAAAAAAGTAGATTTGATATATGATATAAGGTTTATTGTTGTAGTGTGCACTTCTGATTGGCTCTATTAATGATTGGATTCCATATTTAAACTAATAATCTATTTCATTCTTTAATTTCTTTTATCTTTCCTTTTCCTTGTTTTATTTGAGGTCAAGGGTTAAATTTTTAGGCTATTGTGCTAAAGTCCAATTTCCCCCTCAAATGTTATACAGGCTTACATCCATCTATCATTGGAGGATTTAGCGGAATGTGTGCTTTTATGGGTGTGGCAGCAACATTTGTGTCTTCAACTCTTGTCAAGCAATTTGGAATTTTGAAGGTATCTTTAGCTTTTCATTTTTATTTTTAAATGCTGCACGTAAGAAAGTATGAGAACTTATTATATATAAATGATTTCATTGAAAAAATTCTCTCTTTTCCAGGCTGGGGCAGTCGGGTTGGTGTTTCAAGCTTTACTTCTCAGCATGGCTGTTGCTGTATATATGAGTGGATCAATATCGCATCAGAGTCCACTTCTTGTTTTCTTGTTTCTGATTGTAAGTCACTAAATGATGTTTTGCCTTGATTATTGGTTATCTAAGCTTATAATTACAACAACCTAAGTCGTGGCTAACGGGTAGAAATGATAGGGGTATTTGAAGTCTGGATACTCAAAAGTTGCTAAAATATCAGTCTCATACCTGTATTTGACATACTCATACGATTCTACTATGTCATATCCAAGGAGTATCCTCAAATTCTTTTTTTCTTCATGAAATTTCCGACAAGTACATTTTAGATACAGCTGTGATACATTTAGGGTACAAGAATTTGCCTTTAAAGCTTCTTCTAAAGCCTTATTGTTGGAGGAATTAGAATAGATACTCCTTTAGTTGTTTGAATAAAATAAAATTGATCCTAAAGGCCACTGAATTTGGTTCGTGTCTATTGCAACTTCTGGATTTTGTCCATGAAATATAGAGAAAAGACAAGGTTATGGGACAAGGACAGACAAGGTTGTGGGACATTAGCAGATGTTTGTTATATACAGTGCTGGGTTGTCTATTGATGTCCATGAATTGGCAGGGTTGTCTATTGATGACCAAAATTAAAAGCTATGCTTTTTAATACTATGGACTATGACGTAGATGAAAATGATATAATTAGTATTTGGATGGTAGATAGTAGGCATATCTTTTTCATTAAGATATGTGTGAACATATCTAGGCCACGCCACATCGTAGTATTTAGATGAACATTAGCATTTCATTAAGATTGTGTGAGCATGTCTAGGCCACACCGCATCATACTTGTTTGGTATAAGTATCCAGGCTTCATGGATAGGAATTTAATTCTGCTTACACCAAATTAATTAGTGGCCTAAATAGTGATATGGAATGTTCAAGATATTCAGTTCTAAGGATGCTTTTTAAATCCTGGTTAGATCCTTTTAAACTCTTTATTTTCAAATGTTATGCACATTTGTTAGCAAACTAAACTTAGTTTGTATTGGTTGGAAATTCCGTGGACTTCCGCTGTTTTTCCAGGGACACGATATCTCTGTTGAAAAAGTTGCAATAGGTCATCGTGATTGAATATATGTTAAACAAGCAAAAACTTTGTATGAGCAAAAACAGACTAAGATGTCCCAAATTGCATTATTTATTCCATTTTGGAAATGCTCAAACTTAGATTTTGATGCTAAATTAGATCTTGTTAAATTTATTCACTTTAAATTTTTGTGCCTAAACCACTGCTTATGTCTGCAGATTTTGTCACGGCTAGGACACATGTCATATGATGTTGTAGGCGCACAAATTATCCAAACCGGTATCCCATCATCCAAAGCAAATCTCATTGGGACAACAGAAGTTGCTGTTGCAAGTTTGGCAGAGTCTATAATGCTTGGTGTCGCAATAATCGCAAACGATCCTTCTCATTTTGGATGTTTAGCTATGTTGTCTCTACTATCAGTGGTAGGCGCAGCATGGATGTTCTGTAGATGGTTATCAAATCCAACGGACGAACAAAAAAGCCTTTTTTCTTATTATCCTCATTATTGATATTTATGTAAGTATCCCAACTAGCTTATTTTTCTATCCAACATGTCTCAGAATATAAAAATGTGAAAGAAAAAAAATGTCCTTTGCTTGTAATCCTCAATCTATGGTTTTCTGATGGTGCTTTTTATTAAACATATTAGTTAGTTAGTTATACAAGTTAAGTACAATAGTTAGTTGGTTAATTAGTTAGTTATAACTAACTATATTAGCTGTTAGTGAGTTATATAAGTTAAGTACAATAGTTAGTTTTGTATAATTAACTACTATACTAACTAATATGTTTAATACTTTTATTCTCTTACCTGTCTCTTGTCTAACAATATTTTATCTAACCAGGAAATTCTGTTTATGCAGTTGTTCCATTACCTTCCTTATTGCAAAGAGTGGTGGATGTGGACAAGAACCAAAATATTTTGGAAACAATTAGCATGGTGTGTGATTTATCCACCTGCCTTTATATTATATTAGTGCACATAGCAAATTGAATTAGTTAGGTGTGTAGGTCTACCATGCATAAACGTTTTGTAAAGCATTTACTGATTTTTGAATTCGTTTCTGGGGTTTAGAAGTGTAAACAGATTTGCCGCCGGATTGCGGTGATTCTGATAGGGTTTAATAATTTCATAGGGAAATCTCACGTGCTCACTATTATTTTGATTTGAGCAAAGTGTTCATTTTGAGGAAATGGGAGCAGATATATTATGTATGATTTTTTATTTGAAAAAATTGTGGTTGGAAACTTGAGATTGTGATCATAAATGTATAGTGAGTTGTCCTCATATGTATATAGATTAAATTAAATCAACTAAAGTGCGGTCCTTATGTCTTAGTTAAGTGGAAAAATGTTTGAAAAATGTTAGATATGGTAAAGTTGAACGTTTTATTTCGAGTTCGAACTCGGAACCTCTCAATTGTGCCTATGAGTTTATGGTGATATTTATCATCTTTTTTACAAACAAAAAAAATAATAAGTGAAAGTGCAATAATTTAATATTCTAATATCTATTAAATATAGTACATATCATTTAAAATTTTCTTTTCACTGCCATTTAATATATATGTATATTAAATAATGCATTTTTCAGTTTTCAATATCTTCTCTTTCAAATTATGTTTTTACATATTACTATTGAATTTAAAGATGCATTGCATTTAAAATGTCATACTATTTTATTTATTAAAACTTAAGAATAAATATGCATTTAGTTATTTTAGTTATTTCAAAGAAATTTATCCCCTATCTATTGTTTTCCATATTATAGGTGCAGGGGAGAGGGATACCTGAATTGGACTTTAGTAGCCCATTTGATATTTTATTTGCAATCTCAAAATCATAATTTGGATTTAAGTTATAAAAGAAATTTTTTATGAATTAAATATATTTTTAGTGCTTATAAAATTATTATGACTTTTAAGTTTAGCCTCTAAAAGAAATATATTCATTTTTAATTTTAATTATGATTTTATAAGAACTAAAATTATCAACAAAAGAAAAATTAAAAGTAAAAATAAAGATGAAAAGTTATAAAAAAAAATTTGAGCCTCAAATTTTGAAAAAATTACGTTTAAGGATTAAAAGTTTATTTAACTTTTTCTTTTTTTTTTTGGAAGAAGAAAAAACTAAGCATTCACGGGTGTGTTTGGATTAAATTATTTTGAGATTGATTTCCTTTTACAACTTATTGGAAGGATTATTTAAAGGAAAAATTAAATAACCATAAAAAGACATGAACAGTGGAATGTGAATGACCAACATTGTACACTTGATTCACTTTCCCCGTCATCTACAGTTACTTGTTTTTCTAAGTAAACACACAACAGTGTCTTTCTAATGGCCTAGATTCTTCATGGAAGACATCTATGCATAAAGTGAGAGAGCCTAGATAGCAACTCCATTTGGTTATAGTTTCACTTTGATATTAGTTGTCTCAATCACATTTTTCTTTTACTATATATTTCTGTGTCTTTCTTTAGCTTTTCTTGGAAAAGTTGATATTCCATGTTTACAATTATTGTGGATGGAAAAGGTGCATTTCCAGGGTTCACTGTTTTATTCTCCAAAAATTTCCCAGATTTTTTAAGAAAATTATTAGCATGTATGCATGCGTCTGGAAGTTCCAAGGATGAATGAGTAAAGTTTGTAAAGTATCTTGAATGAAAAAAATAACAAATATAAAAAGTTATTGAAAAATATTCCTTGATACACATATTGAATGGGCTTTGTAGGTAATGGCAATAAGGCCCAAAAAATTGTATAGGCTTGGGAGCTTTGCCTTATGTTTCTTGTGATGAAAAAACAAAACAAAACAAAATTAAGACTAAGAAAAAACATCTAATAGGCTTATGCCGTGTTTATTACTCCACCATTGTTTTGACTATTTGGTGTGCGAACAAGAAATGGCATCGGTGATGAACGGCACCGTATCCGTCACGCTGAACCATTTCTTCCAACAAACAACGGAATCATATATATCAATTCTCGAACCAAGGTAGTCAACTTTATGGCATGTATTTATATTATATGGTTATGATTAATTCATTTCAAGAAAATATATTACCACATGTTTTTTGGTATCATTTGTCACCGAAGAAGAAAATATATTTTCACCACAGAGAAAGCAACACATTGTGATTTGAAGAAGAAAGCCTGTAAATCATGTTCTTGATTCACAAATGTGTTTGAAAAAAATTTCAACATAAAAGTTGCAAAGTTTGAAGAGGCAATGCGGGCTTCTCCAAATGAATGAAATTGAGACTGTTTTTGAGTACTTCACGAAGATTGAAACTCTAACAAATTATACGAAGACTTGTGGTGAAGTGGGGAGTTACAAGGGTCTCTTCAAGCGGATGAGTTACGAATTAAAGAAAGAAAGGGCCCTTTAGTAAGAACTGCAAGCTCAATTATTAAAAAAAAAAAAAAATAGACAATTTTGTATCTAACAAAATTGATCATTGAGAAATTTGAGTCAAATTTCAAACTAAAATAGGGAGTACAATAGACTAATAGGAGTACTTGAATTATTTTTAATATTATTACCTAACTGGCATTTTCTTTTAACGTATTATTCAATCTATCTCTAAATAATCGATTTATTTGTAAAAAAAAAGTTGTTATAAAATAATTGATTCTTTTAATTTTTAATGCACTCTTTTTTAACTTTACCCTTTAATCAATACTATTTGTATCATTTTCAATACAATATTTTTTACTATATATTTATGACATTAATAATACATACTTAAGAAGGATAATTTCGTAAAAATATTATTTTCTCTTTTATTTATACATTTTTCTTAATATATATGTAATGATTAAATAATTCAATTATTTTGTGACGGTGAAAAAATATATTAGCA
>JBBPBP010000001.1:5968002-5981615 GCA_037974735.1 Cicer chorassanicum | reverse complement strand
TTTTATAAAAATCTATACTAGTGACTGTTAGAATTTTGTACATAGATAAATAAGTAAGTTAATATGATAACAAATTTAATTTTTATTTTGATATCTAATATGATATTTTAGAATATCTAATATTGTATTACATCATATTTTAATTCTATTTTAAAATAATATTTTAAATATTTCAAATATTGATTTAGAGTTATATGTTTAAATTTCAGAAAAATCTTAGTAAGTTTATAATTTTAATAAAAAAAAAACTTAAAATTATAATAATAATAGTAATTAAAATTTATTTATATTTAATTAAATAGACGAATCTGATAAATTTAAAAATATTTCCAATAGTCTTAGTTTGACTTTTTTTTTAGTTAAATAAGCTATTAAAAAATATTAACCTTATATATAAAAAAACAGGTTGATGTAATATGAACATGTCGTAAGTTAGAATACAAATTCATGTTGATGGCCTAGCTGCGTGACCTATTTTCACTCTTAAATAGAGCACATTGAAATTTTCATCTAATTTTAGTTTTTCAAATTAAATGTTCATTTTTTTATGCAATTAAATGATATGAGAGTAATTTGAGTAATAAAGTCAAACTTTTAAGCGAGATTAACAAAGATAAATATAAATAATTAATTGTTTTAAGTAAAAGAATAAGTTATTATTTTAATAAGTGCGTACACAATCATTTATATTTTACGGTAGAGATAGAATAACTTACCTGAGCCAGCGATTCAAATCGCGAAACAAAAATAGAAAACAATTTAAGGTAGGAACACATGTATTTTTCACCTTAATTATTAACATAAATAAGAGTTATTAATCCAACTCGTTATCAATTCCTTTTTCCAAAAATCTCGTGATTAACTCTTTAAATAATGCTTCTAAAAAACAACTCTTTATATTAAGTCTTCAAGAAAGCACTAAACATTCCGAGAATGGGAACCATTCGGTGCCTCCTCACAGAGGGAATTCAAAATAAAGTTTCAAAGACTTTCGCATTCAACACTTACATAAAAAAAAGGAAGTTTTTGTAACAACAGTTTCCATGAGAGAGGTTATTTGTTTCAACTTTGAATAATAACTGATCAAAATTTCCGTTGAGTTGTCTCTTGCAACTTCTGACATAGTTTGAAATAGCGAGACGAAGGTACACTTTTTTACACCAAAAAATATAAAATAAAATAGATTTCTATTGAATTCTGACACCATCACGTGATCCTGCAAATAGTACAACATAGTTTTCCATGTTCCATTCATTTCTCTTAAACCACGCGCCATTTTTACTTCTACACCTCCTCTTTTTACTATCTACAGTGCTAATAAGACTAGTAAATTTCAATTCGCACTTGTTCTTCTCCATTGCTTCTCCTTACTCTCTTTCAAACTTCACCTACCACTTCCAGATCTTCTTCCAAGGTACTTACTTGTTGCTACTTCAATTTTCTTTCACCCTTTTAAATTTTTTGTTTTTTTTTTTTGCTCTAGATTTTATCAGAAATTTGGTAGCTGTCACTGTTTTAAGTTTTTGTTGTTGCCCTTTTAGAAATTTTTTTAGTACTGTTGATTAAACTTTGCAAAGTTTCTTTCTTTACAGTTTATGTTCGTTTTTTTCTTTATTTATTCCTTTATGTGTCTACCGGTTTTCTCTCTCTTTTTTTTTTCTTCCGCTTTTTTCATTTTGAAAACTTGCTGTGTTTGTAACTCATGTACTGTTGTAACAGGTCTCAGTTTCAATCTCTCCCATTTTGCATTTCACGTGTTGTGTTACTGAGTTTGTCCTTTGGATCCTAACACAGCTACATTTTTTCTTTGGTTTTTTTTTTGTTGTCTTTGATGTATGTGAACTTATTTGAGCTTTTGGTTTTTTCTGATGATTTTTTATTTTAAGTTTTGTAGTTGAATATTTTTACTTGAGTTTGAGCTAATTTTCAGATAATGGGGATCATCTCACGGAAGATTTTCCCAGCTTGTGGGAGCATGTGTGTTTGCTGTCCTGCTTTGAGGTCAAGATCACGACAGCCGGTCAAACGTTACAGAAAATTGCTTGTTGATATCTTTCCTAAATCCCCGGTTCGTGTTTTATCACACTCTTTTATAGGAGTTTTAGATTATGCTCTTTTTCAAAACCAATATGAAAACAAAATGTATGTGGAGAATGTAGTATTCTTAATGCAATGTTTTTCTCATTGCAAGGAGAAAATTGTTTATCATTCGCAAAGATAAAAATAGTTGAAGCTTGTTGTTCATTCATTCTATGTTACCGTGTAAGTTAGAAATATCAACTTTTAGGTAGAACTGGTTTTCGGACTAGAATGACTTCTAAATCCGGAAGCTATGCATAATAATAATTTATGGTCAAAACATGTTTGACTAACCCAAATGTGATCCTGGGAGGTACAAATGTGGAACCATACATGGACTACTAAGCATATTTGTTGGTAAATCATTTTACTCAATTATACGGCCTTCAGTTTACCAATCATTTGTTCATGAAGTAGAATTTTGATATTCACGTTTTATAATATTTATCAGGATGAGCTTCCCAATGAAAGGAAAATCATCAAATTGTGTGAATATGCCGCAAAAAATCCTTTTCGGATTCCAAAGGTATTTATTCTTTTATTTCATGTATTGGTAATTTATTTGATTTTATTCAAAGAAGAGGAAAGTAGGATAGATTTCAATTAGTTCAATCCATTTCTGAGGTTTATTATTTATACTCTTTCCGCTAGATAGCAAAATATCTTGAAGAAAGATGCTACAAAGAACTGAGATCCGAGCACATCAAACTAGTCAAGATTGTAGCAGAATCTTTCAATAAGTTGCTTTCCATTTGTAAGGTGCAGATGTAAGTTTCCCATGATTCATTATTTTGTCTTTCCATATTCTGTTTGTGATGTGTTGGTATCAAACATTTTATATATTATGTATCTTTTTATCAGCTCATTTATGATATTGATCTCCAACATAGAGTTTATATAGGATTCATCTTAAATTTTGTTCATTAATCTTCTGCATATTGCAGAGCCTATTTCGCTGTTGATGTGCTTAATGTAATTTCGGAGCTCTTGGGTTATTCCAAGGATGAGGCTATTCAAACACTTGGTTGCCAATCCTTAACAAGGTTTATCTACTGTCAGGTGAATAATACGATCTAAAATGCTAAGATACTGTATATTGGTCTCTATGTGTATGTGGCATAATTCTTATCAAGGTTCTTGCGCTCTCATGCTATTGACACAATGAATGAACAGGTAGATGCTACTTACACTCATAACATTGAGAAATTGGTGAGGAAAGTATGCATGCTATCTCAGGAGCCAGGTGAAACACATGAAAAACACTGCTTGAAGGCATCAAGCTTGCAATGTCTTTCAGCAATGGTAATTAGTGCTCCATTTGAATTGCTGTGTTTCAGTTCATTGAGTGCTTATTATTTCCAATGTTTATTTTCTGTAAAGTTCTATGGTGTTGCAAGTTTGTGATTTTTTCAGACTCTTGTAGAGGTGTGTTGTTTATTTAACTGCCTTTTCTCTTGGCAGGTTTGGTTCATGACTGAATTTTCACACATTTTTGTAGATTTTGATGAGGTAAGTAAGTTATTTAAACATTTTGTAACTACTAATATGCTGTGGTTATCATTGATTGATAGCGGTTTTCAAATTTCTGTGGTGAATTTCATTCTTTAATCTTTAATCTCAGTTGCATGGCATCTCTAATTTGTTGGTTCGTTCAAAATGTAGATTGTTTATGCTACTTTAGATAACTATGAATGGAGTAGAAGCGAAGATGCTGACCTCACGGCAGAAGCCCATCATAATTGGGTGGATGAGGTTGTTCGGAGTGAAAGCCGGGCCGGTTCTGTTGTTGGTAATGACAATCGCTCTAGTTGCTTGATCATCCAACCGCGACCAGAAGTAAAGGATCCTTCCCTTTTAACCAGGTATTTCTTATTCAAGAGCCGAGTATTAGGCCTTTTTTGAGCTGTTGTACCTGTGACAATTGGTTTGTTACTCAATTTTTTATCACTCTTCCCATATTATTTTTATTTCTTATTCTTTTAGAGAAGAAATAGAAAAACCAGAAATATGGGCTCAAATATGCATTCAAAGGATGGTTGAATTAGCCAAGGAAAGCACAACTATGCGCCGTGTGTTGGATCCAATGTTTGTCTACTTTGATTCAAGGCAACATTGGGCTCCCCAGAATGGTTTAGCAATGATGGTTTTATCCAGCATGGCCTACTTCATGGAGAACACGGGTATTGTTCCCACTTCCACTTCTGTGATATTCCATATTTAACGTTTTTAAAATTTTATCGAGTTTTGGGCTTTGAAACTACGAGATTTGAATATTAATTGCCATATGTGGTTCTTCTGTAAAACATTCCATTTTTTCTCATGATCATATTCCTTTACGTTTATATTTTCTTAAGGGAATCAACGCTTTATTCTAGCTTCCGTGATACATCATCTGGACCACAAAAATGTTATGAATGATCCCCAACTTAAGTCCTATGTAGTTCAAGTTGCCACATCATTAGCCATGCAAATCAGATCAGGGAGACGGTTGGCAGAGATTGGTTTTGTTGGTGACCTCTGCAGGCATCTTAGGAAAAGTTTCCAAGCCTCCAGTGAATTTGTTGGAGAACAAGAGTTGAACTTGAATATCTCACTCCAAAGTTCCATTGAAAACTGTTTACTGGAAATCGCCAATGGGGTAGGAAACAATCACAATTTATGATCTGTTCAGTTACTGCATTTTAGTCGGCTACTAAATTACTAATTTTTTCTTTGTTTCGTTGACTAGGTAATTGATGCACAGCCATTGTTTGACTTGATGGCAATAACCCTAGAAAATATTCCTTCAGGTGTTGTTGGTAGAGCAACCATTGGATCACTGATAGTCCTTGCTCGAGCACTCACTTCAGCATTGGTCAACTTACGTTTGCAGCAGGTGCATGGAGCTCGCTGTAATCAAGCATTTTAGTAACATTTTTGTAGATTTATTGGTTTTATCTCGAAATACATCCACTGACAAGTGTTTTTCCTTTGTTTCAATGTAGGGATTTCCTGAATCTCTTCTTTTGCAACTCCTAAAAGTAATGTTGCATTCAGATGTAGAGGCTCGCATTGGAGCGCACCTTATATTTTCTGTACTTCTTCTACCAAGTTCCTTCCATACACATGAAGTTTCTTCTCTGCGGTCCAGATATTTAGATCAGCGCAATAAAAAGCATTCTCATAATACTGCATCTGCTTCAATAACAGCTTTACTTGAAAAGCTCCGCAGAGGCAGAGACGGTAGCAATGCAGATCATGGGGTTCATGATGACAAAGAAAAGGATAAATCGGCAGAAGAATGGAAGCAGGGCTGTGGCTTAAAGACTTCTCCCAACTTATACAAACTCAGCTCAATCATTGATAGGGCTACAGGATCACCAAGTTTGACTGACACGGTAAGTAGCCGAATTGAGCTGCCAATAAATTTTGCTAATTGGAATTTTTCTTGATTAAAATTTACTATATTTCGGTGTTGAATTGGGTTGCAGGAACCATATGTTATGAAGCTAAGTGAAGATCAAATGGGCCAGCTGCTTTCTGCCTTTTGGATTCAGGCCAATCTTCCTGATAACTTACCTTCAAATATTGAAGCTATAGCTCATTCGTTCATATTAGCGCTAATTGTTTTACGCCTAAAGGTAGTTTTTTTCTGTGCACATTCAAATTGTCTTTATTTTTTGTATCCCAGTGATTTCAACTTTACTGTGTAGTCTACTTTCCAACTTTTGTGATTTCAACTTTTGTGAATACTTTTGTAATATTGTATCATTGAGTTCTCTAAAATTGAATTTTCAAAATAGAAACTAAGCAGTTTAGTGGAAGTCATGTTTTCTGAATTGAATTCGGCGTGGTTTTGTCGATAATTTTTTCATGAATAATGAAGCTACTATAGAAATTTATTGATCTATATCATCTTAAATTGTATTCTCTTCAACTTTAGTCTGGCTCTAGTTATAGGTTATATTCACATTATACTTGAGAAATATTGGATTCTCATTTTCATTCAATACCAAATTTCATTGCAATTTCAATCATCATTCTGTTATTTTACCTCTGTAATCATCCTTCGGATTGTTTTAATTTTTTAAAATTGCAATGTTACAGAACCATAAAGACAGAGATAACCTGGTGATCCGCTTCTTCCAGCTTCCTCTGTCTCTCTGGACTATGTTGTTGGACTCAAGTAATGGTATGACTTATATAGACTATCTCAATGTAAACTACTTAACTTCAGAAAAACTAAAACTTGTTTTTATATTGTTTTAAAAAAGAAAAGAGAAAAGAAAAATTTGATATACTATTGTTCTGGCAGGAACGTTGCCCCCGGCATGTCAAAGGTCTATCTTTGTGTTATCTGTCGGGATGCTGACTTTTGCCTGCAAGATATATCAGATCCATGATCTGAATGATGTGTTCACGTCGTTAGCAAAATCTGAAGTGAGTAACTGATATGTTTTACTTTTTAATGACAAAGGATTGCCTGGCCGGTCTTTTTACTCCAAAGAATACGTCTTAACGACTACCTGTTTCCATATAATCATCAGGTTGATCCATTCTTGGGTATCAGTGACGACAATCAAGTATATGCTAAGATCCATGTGGATTTAAGAGAGTACGGTAGTGTTGCTGATAATCAGTTAGCCATGTCGACATTGTTCGAGTTGAGAATCAAAATATCTAAATATCACCAGACTGTAAAGAATGTTTTGGTTCATAATTTGACGAACTTCACTGAGGTATTACATTTTAATTATTCAGGGACAATATTATTTTCATAATGTGCCGCCCCATCACTTTCTGGTTTTCCTTTTCGTTTTTTCTTAGAAGGATGAAGATAGCCTGGCTGTGCTCCTGTCAGAGACATTCAAGCCAGATGAAGATTTTGTGTTTGGTCCACAGTCAATTCTTGATCAGAATCAAATAACTTTTCATTCTCAAGAGTCACTTTCGATCGATGAGGTATGCTATATCTGGTTAACACGACGGAGGGGGTAAAATAATATGTTGAACTTAAGCAAGAAGAAACCATTTCTAACACAATTGAAAGAACTTGATAAGCAAGAAATTGATGAAAGTAAATGCAAGAAAACACCAAAAATTGGTAACCCAATTCAGAGCTATGCTCTTACATCTGGAGGGACTAAATCCGACTTCAATGATTCACGATGATTTGAAAAAATTACAGCCATGCGAGTTTGTGAACAATTCTCCATTATTCCCTTGTTTCCTTCTCTCAGTTTTCTCTCTCCCGTGCTTCCAAATTTTTCAGTTAGTTCTCTTTTGATTACATGCACTAGGCTTTATATATTAGCGTCTAGAAGATACAAAACAGTTCTCACAACTTTTTTTTTAGCAGGAAGCTCTCACAACTTGTTAGGCCAATATTCAACATCATAATAGATCAGAAAGTTGAAGACAAATCTGTTGTTCATATTTTTTATTTTTGTTTTGTTTTTCAGGATTTTCCTTCTAATTCAGGAGGTGAAGATGATGTAATCAGTGAAGCTTCTGTCTCTGACCTTTCTCGATTTATTCCAAAGATGCCTGTATCACCTCCCCAGCCTCATGTTATCAGCATTGGACAACTTATGGAATCGGTACACATTCTCTTTGTTTTGCATGCGTACATGTTGTATAGCAACAAATCATTGTGAATTACAATCCTTACGACGATGAAAACATATACAAATTTTCAAATAATATATACCTTAACGTTATATAATTGAAAGGTAAATATTTACTTAAACTTTAAAACGCATATTATAACTATAGGAGAGTCTTGATGTTCTTGGATGGGGGTATTTTTTTCTTCTCATTAATTAGTGTTCCTAGAAGCTCAATAGTGCATCAACTGTTTTTAGGCATTAGAGGTAGCAAGTCATGTGGCAGGAACAGCCGTCTCCACCTCGCCCCTCCCGTACAACACCATGGCTAGCCAGTGTGAATCACTTGGGACATTTTCACGGAAGAAGCTTTCAAATTGGTTGGCTTTTGAGAACCATTACACTCAATCACCTGATAAGTCGTTTCTAACGGCATTTGCTCGCAACAGCAACTCATCACTCGAAAAGGTATGTCTTCGATTCCATACGTCTTCGATTCCATATGTCTTTATTCTAAGAAATGTTTTTCGCATGACACATGATAAACTCACACGGATGTTGATTAATACTTCCTCGGTCTTAAAATATGTCACTTTAGCAAATTGCACGCAGATTGAGAAAGATATTTCATTTTGTATTAGAAAGAGAAATTATGAGTTACTTAACAAAATTATCCTTCATTAATTTTATGGGAAAAGAATTAGAAAAAGAAAGAGTAATAATTAGTAAACAGTATAGTAGAAAAAACATGAATACTTTATTGATATTATAAAATGACATAAAAATGGAACAAATATTGTTTGCGAGGATGACATTTATTGTGAGACGGAGTGGAGGAAGTATTTAACAATATAGTGCTCCTTAATTATTTGTGATGATTCCAATGATTTTATATTCTTGTAGGTAGCTTATGAGGGTGGGGATGCACAAGTATCTGCATTGCCTAGGGACCTTGGGCATGCCATGAAGCTGCCTCCTGCTAGCCCATTTGACAATTTTCTCAAGGCTGCTGGATGTTAGTTATCTAGCTATCTAGGTTACATGTTTACATATGTTGTGTTCATTTTTGTAAACCTCTAATTCTAGGTATATTTTATTAGGCACGAATTTCTAGGAATGGTAGGCTTGACAAAACTTTAATTATCTCCTTCTAAGGATTATTATGTAAATCTAGGAATTTAAGGCATGTAGTAATATTTGTATAATAACTAACAGTTTGTTGACTAAACTGGTCATGACTTGGAATCCTGAACTGTTTTGGGTGGGCCAGAGAACTGAATGCCTGACTGGGCCCACTAACTGTTTTGAAGTCAATGAGATTGGTGACTTGGTAGTGTTTATGTATATCTCGTGTGCAATAATAAAATTCTACTAATAGTATTGGTCTGCTCTACTACATTCAACTGTTTGTGTCGGTTTATAATTTATAACTGCTTGCATGGATTGCACTTGACACAATAGACACATTGAATGGTGATTTATTGAGCCAATAAAATTGGAGATTACTAATGTTATGTCTGATAGTGTGAAATTCTTTTTAATTGATTGGATACTAGTGTGTAAATATCTTACATTGAGAGCAACATCGGTTAATCACCAAGATCGTTGAGAAGTTTAAACACGACATTTCTATTGAAAAATAACTTTGGAAATATTGCCCCTCTTAGTTATCTACCGTGTAAAATTCTCATTAAAACATATAAAAGGCGCATGTTTAGTTTCCAATATATAGAAAGACTAAATCAAGCCCCTAAAACATGTCCCTTATTATTTAAATCATGATTTTGATAAAAATAAACCATATGGGTCCCTAAACTATCATTTTCTCTTCAATTTAGTTTCTAAACTATCAAAATAAAATAAACAGTCTCTAAACTACCATTAATTCATTGATTGTATTACGATTTTTTATTTAAGTTAGTGATAAGAAAGAAATAGAAAACAAATAAAGTAAATATACTAATGATTGAAAGAATTATTTACATCATATGTTCCATTGACTTATATAATCAATTAGAAAAAATAATCATTGACTTATATAATCAATTAGAAAAAATAATTAGTGTACAATAACAAACTAAATAGTGTAATTAACTAACTAACCAAACATATATAATATTCACCCTTTCATGCTAAAATACTTTTAGCTTGAAAAATTTCAAGAAAGAAAACATCGATTTTACAAGAAATTTGTAGCGTCGAAAATTCATTAGCTAAAAGAATTTGAAACATTGAAAATTCATCAGCGAAAAAATATAATTTGTGTTTAACTATCCATATTACAAATAGAAACTAATATTGATAAAATATGAAATGTCAATTAAAGTTAAAAAGAATGAAACTGTGATTAATAATTTGATATATAATTTTTTTTTGGATCGAAGTTGAAATATCATTAAGGCTAAAAAAATGAATTTTACTTAATCACCCATTTCTTTATGATATAAGTTAGAATGCCAATTAAGGTTTATAGAAATAATAGATTTCGTAAAATGTCAATTAAAAATAAAAAAAAAGAATGAATTAGGTAGAGTATCAATGCCAATTAAAGTTAAAAGAAAAAAAAAGAATTTTGTAAAATAATTACACTAATTATAAAGAAAACAAAAATATATCACAAATTTTTTTATGTTCTCGAGAAAATTTGATTAATTTTGATCATAAAACTCCATCAACAATCACGCATTGCTTAATTCTATGTTTTCAATATTTGTTTCTACGAAATTTTAAGTGTACTTTGAAGATTCACTTGAAATAATATTTTTGATATTTAAATTAGGAGATTGATGACTGTACTTTATGTGATCATAAAATTAGGATGTATAAGATGTAAGCACTTATATTGAGATATAAAGAATATAGTGAAATAATTAATTTCCCATATTAATAATTCTTGATTTAAACTATTAATAAGAGAAAAATATTAAAAAGTAAATAGAATAATATTAACTATTGAAAGAATTATTTACATCACACTTACATATAAATTTATATAATCAATTAGATAAAACAACTAACTGGTATAAAATAATTAATTAGATAATATAACTTACTAATTAACCAAACATATTTAATAAATAGTGTCTATGAAATATCATTCTCTCTTATAGTCTTATACTTATAAAACAATTGAGAAACTAAATTAATAATAATTCATAATTTATAAACCAAATTAAAGAGAAAATAATAATTCAATGATCCAATCGGATTTATTCTTTAAAAGTAACGAACAAAACACCAACTTTTTAAAAAACTTTGTCTGAGTAGTACACGTTGTGGTGTGTCCCAACACTTAGAGCTTATCCAATTATGAGCATATCGGAAGAGGTATCCAAATTCCGTCTCACAACCAAATTCGTGATGACGAATTTAGAGCCATTTAAACCATATTAAATGATGGAAATCATGGAATATACTATAATTAAGGTAAATATTTAATTGATAAGTTAAGATGATGTCACAATTCAGTATACAGATTTTTATTGATAAGTCGAAGGATGAGTGTCACGACAAATCAATAAATTTAAAGACGACTAAAAAAAACATAAAAAAAAATACAATATCAAACTTTTACTTGATCAAATTCTTTCTTTATTTCATAAAATCCCTTACATCATGCAGATAACATATAAATGATAGCTTTAATTAACTCATAAACTCTAATAAATAAAATATAACCTAATTAAAATTTAATTAATAAAAACAATAAGGATAATTATATTATTTTCTCTCTTTAGTGAGTTGAGCTGTGTGTTTTTAATTTTGTGTCATTTTTTTCTCTAATCTATAAAGAAAGTAAATATGAGAAGCTCCTGTTTTTAAATTTCCTTTTAACCAAAAAATAATTTTTAAAAATCTAAAACTAATATCATTAAAACAATAAAAAAAATTAATTTAAAAAAATATTTTTTTTCATAGAAAAATATGAAATAAACGCATCCTAAAGGATGACATCCTTCCAAGACCATAACATTTGAATTGAGCTTCCAAATCATGATCGTTAAATGACAAATCTTTAGCCAATTGGGAAGGAAAATTGTTATATGGTCCCAAATCTTATCCAACGTGAATCATCAATTGAAGACAACGAGACATAACTCTTTGGACCAATAAGAGTTAACTAAATTCCACGTGCACTCAAAACAATAGCGCCAAAGCAATTAAATAAAAAATAAATCGGCGTTATAACTTCATGTGCGTAAATGCTAATTTGTATATGTTTATTTTATAAGTTTTTTTTCACATATTCAATGAATCCATCATCGGTTAGACTTAGTTCAATCCAAACAAATTGAAGAGCTTATTTCCTCACACGTCTAAATTGATTCATCAAGATGAATATTTTAATCTAAATCAATTTAAATGTTTATGTTAAACATTCTTAAAGCTTTTTTTCAAATAAATATTTATTTGATTTGAAATAATACTTTTTTATTTTGTTTTTATTATAAATTTAAAAAATTTAAGTCATAAAAAATATTATACACTATAGATGTAAAAGTCTTTTTATATTGTGGTATAATTGCACATTTTATCGATGTAACTTTTACACGATATTTTTAAAATATTTTAACAACATCTACATGGTGAAAAAATATGTAACACTTTTCAAAAAATGTTTTAAATATTTTTTTATAAAACTGAAAAAATAAACTACTAGGTGTAACCAAAAAAACTATTGTATAAAAAAATAACTAAACAAACTTCAAAAGATATATAAAAAGAGGATGAGGTCATGAATCTATTGCCTGTAAAGCAAAAGGAGAAAAAAGTGTTAATGTGGGAGGGTCCTACTGAGTAGAGGTCATTAACGAGGGGGTGCCAACCCAGAATAAATGAATGAGGGTTCCACTTCCGGTGACTTGTCTCACTTCCAAGCCTTCGACACTTGGTTTTCCTATCATGTCTTTTGTGCTCCCACTGCTGCCAATTACAAAAGCACAGTCATATTAAAAATAAAATAACTATAAATATATTTAAATAATGTAGTATTCACACTTTTATGTGAAAAAAAAAAACCTTAAATAACAAAGCATTGTCGTTGTGGCCGTAAAATACATTACAATTATTTATAAATGTAATTTTAAAAATAATTATAATAAAAGTTAAATATTTTTAATAATTAAATAATTATAATTAATTAACAGAGTAAAAATAATTTATTTGATGGTATATATAAATTAAATAATTTGTATTAATAAAAAAATTATTTTCATTTTACTGCAACAAATACTTTTATGTGAAAACCAGTTGACTCTGCCTCTTAAATTTATTTTTCTGGTGGATTTACAATTTGATAAACACCTAACATGATTTTGTCCGAAGTCCGTTATTTCTTTTTTGGAAATGAATCATCAAATCATGAACCAACGTCAGGAGATAATTTTTTTTTTATAAGTCACCATTAAAAATATATTAAAATATTCTACTTTTTTTATTTGACGCAGTAGAAGGTCGCATCTCGGAGATGCGACTGTACAAAGATTCAATTTTTTTTTTTATTTTAATGATTAAATAATTGTTAATTTAATAAATTAAAAATAATAAAAATATTAAAAAATCAAAATTCTATTAATAAAATACATTAAATTGAAGAAGAAAAAAAATACAATTGAATAGATGTGCCAAAACAAATACTGTGTTATATTATTTTAACAACTTCCTCTTATTTGGAAAATAAATAATCAACTTAATTATAGTTTGTGAACCATTTCCTCTTATTTTTTCTCAGGATCTAATAAATAAAAATAATTATAATTAAAAAAATATAGTAAATTATATTAATAACATCAAATAAAATACATCAAAATTAATGATGTTGAATAGATATGGCAAAACAAATAACGTGTTATATTATTGTAGCTACTTAGTTTTATTTTGTTAACAAGTTTCTCCTATTTTTTTCTCCAGATCTAATAAATAAAAAATTATATTAGTAAAAAATAATAA
>JBBPBP010000001.1:5953339-5966663 GCA_037974735.1 Cicer chorassanicum | reverse complement strand
ATACGTTTTTAGGTGTTCAAGTTATGAGTTTAATTGTTTTACTTATTTTATATCATTAGTGTGAAAAAATTGTATTCAATCAGCACACCACATGATTTATATGAATAATTTTAAAAATACAAATTAAATCTTAAAATTTTAATTTTAGGATTTAATTAGTGATATAATTGAGGAAATATTGCTATTTGTTTTATTTGAAATTTGTTGTAAAATTTAGTGGGAAAAAAAAAATACACATGTTGCTTGTTTCTAGTTAGGTGTATTATTCATGGTTGTATAATAAATTTGTTGAATTAACTTTTATAGGTTTTACTTATTTTCTTTTATAATTATGACAATTTAGTTTTCTTTTAGAAGTCTACCATGAAAGTTAGGCATATAGATTAATTTTTAGTAATCTAGGGTCTGTATAATACTTTAGCTTGCATACATGTAAGTAGGAAAACAAGAGTTTCGTTTCCACGTTGAAAATCCACGGCGAAACAAATGCTACGTGACGTAGCTTTTAAGCGCTTCTACTGAGTCTCTAAACATACTATAATTAAAAGCACAAATTTTCTTACTTGTATAAGGTAGAAAATTTTATCCAAAAATTCTGAATTGAACCAACTACGAATCTTTTAAAATTTTGGATGGTACTTATATTTAATCTTAATTATTTAATGAAAGTAACTACCCTTGATCTCTTAAATGAATCCTTGTTTTCCATGGATGAAAATTAGAAATGGATGAACTTAGTTGATTTCATGTTGAAGCAAGTCATATAAAAGATGAGGTGGAAAATAGCAATAAGTGTTAACCAATTGTATATAGTTACGTGGCTAATGATGATGTGTTGAGAAAAAAGAATAGGTATATCGTTGAGTGACTGACATATAGCTACGAGTACGGCCTACTACTACATAGCTAATAATCACCTTAACCTTGTCAAATCTTCTCTCTCTCCTCTTTGCACTTCACAAAAACACAATTACTCTCTCTCACTCTAGATTTTGTGTCCGTGTACTGTATTCATTTCGTTTTCCTCAGGTAGGTTTTCTTGGAAAAGAAAAGCCAACAAGGTCTGGTCTTTTCCAGGTGCCGTATTTCTCACTTCTTCCTTTTCTTCTATACTATCATCAATCACACTCCACTTCTTCAATTCAATAATTAATTTAATTTATCTTTAAACAAATTATTGGTTTTAACTTACTAACTGCTACCTGTGCTGTGTTTTTTTATGTTTACTAATTACCAAGCTTAATTTAGAGCTACTACTTTTATTTGACTGTTGTGCACATATATTAGTTGAATATGAATTAGAAGAGTTTGGAGTTGAAATATATATTATTATTTACAACAATAAAGTTGAATAATATCCCTTTTGGTTATCCAGTTTGTGAATTGCATGATGGAAGTGGAACCTGTAGATCTAAGCGGGTTGGATCGGATTATTAAAAACCAGATCGCCACTCATCCTCTTTATCCAAACCTACTCTCTGCTTATATACAATGTCAACAGGTACTCAAATATATTATTATATTAAATTAACAATTAATTAGTAAATAAATTTAATACCATATGTTGTGTTTGAAGGTTGGAGCACCGACAGAAATTGCATCCCTTCTTGAAGAAATAGGGCGTGAAACTCGCCAACCTATTTCTCTCCGTCAGATAGGAGATGATCCTGACCTTGATCACTTCATGGTACTAATTTATATTTCTATTTCATTTTTTTCTCTATTTAATTAAAATACTAATTTATGATATACTGTATAGGAATCATACTGCCAAATTCTTCATAGATACAAAGAGGAGTTGTCGAAGCCTTTCAATGAAGCCACATTATTTTTGTGTAATATCGAATCACAACTAACCCAACTCTGCAAGGGTACACTAGCAATTTCATCATCGGATTATAACAACCCAGCTTCAGGTATACAGTAATGATTTTAAATATCTGGACTATATTTTGTTTTTTAGCTGAAATAGTTATGAACACGAATGTCCCTCTTCTTTTTAGTTTTTGTTTTTTATAACACAATTGTCCCTCTAATTCTGCACTACGTTAAAGAGGTCGACATGCTTTAATTTAATATTTCTTTAATTAATGCCTACTAAATCTCTACTTTCAGGGTTAAGGCCCACCATATGTTACTTGTAACCACCATTTCCCTTCATTTTTTTTTTAAACAATCATATATTTACCTCCACAATTTTTGTACATTCATTTAATATTTTATTTATCATTTTCTATCATATCACCGATATATTATATTTATCAAAGCTTCTTTCTAACTCAAGATGTCAAAAAGGCAATTGGGTGTTGACCAAACTTTTTTTTTTCTTTCATTTTTTTAATTGGCAAATGTTAGAACTTATTACTTAAAGGTTAGTTTTTGGTTTGAACTTGGATCTGGAGACCCTTCTTAATACTCATTTGGTGTTTCTTAGTTTATCGACCAAATTATATACGCGAAAGGTTTTAAATACTAGTTATAATACAAGTCAATGTTTCAAACACAGGCTTTTAAAGGTAAGTATTGAGTATTGAATGAAATGTCTTTTTTTTTTCTTCCAGATATGGATGTCCTATTTTGTTTCTTTTTATGACAACATATTTTGGATGCACTAATTCAAAACTGTGTTTTTAACAAACAATTCTATTTTAAATTTCAGTAAGAGCATTGGTTAATACACGACTTTTGAGTGAATGTATGTATTTTAACATTAGACAAGGAAGTAGTCAGGGTCGGCCCAAGGGGAGGCGCCTAAAGCCCTTGCTTTAGGCCTAGCCAAAAAATAATTTTTTTACTTTAATTTTTATACGATATAGAGGTCCAGTAATATATTATCAAAATCCTTTAACCAAATATAGAAACAATAAAACCTCCAAAAAAAATTTAATTAGCCAATTAAAATTGATGCAACTATTTATGAGAATGAGATACTATACCGTTAAAAAAATCTTTTAATATTAAATGCATTATTTTTCACTAAAAATCATCTTATATTTTCTACTAAAAATGTCTCTTAGAATCATTTGTCTGAAACTTTCCTGTCAACACGACAAAAAGATTTTTCACCCTTGGCCCTACTTCCTTATTCCTTGCTTTGATTTTGTTTTTCGTTTTAAATTTTCTGAATAGCTCTTGTCAGTGACCAAAATATATTAAGATATATGTTTTTAATTTATTCGTCTATTTTTCATCTGTAATCTGTTAAGTATTAAGTAAATATTTATATTCTAAATTATTAGTTTTTTTTTCAAGTGCAGCAGAGATCAACCTTTTCTATATATTTGGCTGAAACTAGAAAAAAAATTAAATGGATTAGTTTTATTATCGATTGAAAAATAATTGTTAAACGAAATTGATTACAATAATTTGATAAATGATTTTGCATCAAAAAAAAGTACGTAAGATCAATTTTTAATAAAAATAGTAATAATTTATTTATTAACTTTGAAAATGCCCCGTATGATAATTTCGCTTTAGGCCTTATAATGGGTTGGGTCGGCCCTGGAAGTAGTGTATAATGTAGGTATGTTTTGATAATTTTAATATAGTTAAGAACTATTGTGATAGTGTCTCACACATTTAAAATTGAAATGGTTGTTTACGCCATATATCCTCCTAGGCTTCAATCATTTGGTTGTGCAATAAGCATGCGAATGATAGATCGATGTTGAGATAATATTATTTCTTTTTTGTTTCCTTTTTTGTTTGGCACTGAATTGCATTGCATGCATGGTGAGAATATTTTTGCATACTTGAAACTCCAAGGTGGAATTTTATGTTTGTTTCTATATATCGAGTAGTACTAGTAGTACAGATTTACGAAAGAAGAAGTCAGCATCATTTTGCTTTCCGTAGGTGAAAGTGAAAGCGAAAGCTTGATGTTGGATACTCACTATAAATAAATGAAATAGAAAATGTTGGAGAGGGGGGACCATTTTCATACATTGTCATGGAAATTTGAAGCAATAGAAAGTAGGGCTGACTACTTTGGCATATAATAATTGGGTTATTATATCTTAGGTAAATTTTAATTAAGGTGTTTCACTTTTGGCTGATACTAAAAAACTATTCAAAACTCGTGGGAATGTGATGAGACGGTACTTATCCCCTAGGTACCGGACTCGAATCCCTTTTTGTAACTTCCGACCCAATATCGGAGATGTTAATCACGACCTTCTCGCTCCCCCTTGACCTTCTCGCTCCCCCTTTCCCTCTTGGAAATCTGTACCTAGGGGATAAGTACTGCCTCATCACATTCCCACTACCAATTGAGCTAATGTTGTTTCATGGGAGTAAAAGTTTATAGTTTTCTCAAGATCGAGAAAGTGATTTAATTGGTGTCTGTTTGATAAAAACAAGAAAGAAAAAAAAAATGAATGTGTTTTGTTTCGTCGAACCGATACCAATTAGGTCCTTTTATCAATTGTAACGACAAAAAGGGTCGTAAATTTTTACTTTTCTCAAGAGTATAGTAGATTATCGTTAGAGTTTCAGGTGGACCGATATGTTGTGGTGATTGTTTTATTTCCAATATATATACTTCCAATTGATGGTTATAGTACTACACCGTAATTCTATGCTCTGTCCTTTAATTTTTCATTTTATCCATTTATTGTGTGCACACATTCAACAAAAAATAAGAAAGTATAATGCTAATTAAAGTTACATATATATGCAGCTTGCATTTCTTGGTTGAACTAAAAATCTTTAAATTTTGTGTGTTTTAATGTTGGAAGCATTTTGATTTAATTTTGTCCTGCATATTTATTTTGTCAGATCATGAGGAATCAGAGGATGAAATGAGTTGTGGAAAGGTTGAAGGATCAGTAGAAGGTGGTCATGGCACATCATGTTCAGGCGATAAAGAGCTTAAGGAAATGCTACTTCGTAAGTATGGTGGCTATCTTAGTAGTTTGAGAAAGGAATTTCTAAAGAAAAGGAAAAAGGGTAAACTACCAAAGGATGCAAGAAAAACATTGATGGACTGGTGGAATGTTCACTATAGGTGGCCTTATCCCATGGTAATTTAAATTAATATCACAAACTATACTAATTTATTCCATATGTTTTATTGTGCAATTAATGCTTACTTATACAGAAACACTTCGTAGTCCATTTTGTTGGCATAACAAACTTTTTAAATATTTCAATTCTATATTCCCTACCTTAAAGTAGTATCAACGCCACATAACTAGCAGATTATGTGTACAACAATATCTTATCTTGCGTTTGCAAAAGGTTGACTTGAACTCCAAGTCACATAAACTGTGGAGCTTCTTTTCTCAATTGAATGTTATAGAGTAAATGGAAATGTTTGTGTATTTTAGAAGAGACAATGGTTTGAAAGTTGGATTAAAAAAATTTTTGCAGGAGGAGGAGAAATTGCAGCTATCAGAAATGACAGGACTTGATATAAAACAGATAAATAATTGGTTCATAAATCAGAGGAAAAGGCATTGGAAACCATCTGAAGATATGCGATTTGCCGTTATGGAGGGTGTAAGTGGCACCGCAGGAGGAGGAGGAGGAGGAGGAGGACATCTCTAATTTTATTGGTCCATTCCTGTTTCAATGTTTACCCTCTGCTTGCTTGCATATGTTAATTTTTGGGGAACTTGCTCCTATGTTGCTAAGTAGAACTCATTCTGCTTGTATACACACTTGCCATCAAAATGGTACTTAAAATATTAGCAGTTAATTATATGTGATATGGATAATGGATCCATGTTTCACTCACAATCTCATTATTCTATCACAATACGTTAAATTTGTATAGCTATGTGCAAAGTTGATGTTAATTTGAGGATAAACCTGCAAAATGAATGCACAAATAACTATCCTTCATTTTAGCACCATAAGCCATCCTCAGTGATGATCTTCATTTAGACACGGATATCGACTATAATGTTTATGTTAAATTAATTATTTAATTAATTAATTATCGCTCAATTATCAAATTTTTTTATTAATTAATTATAGTTAATTAGTACTAAATACTGAATTGTGTTTGAATTTTTATTGTTAAATGGGCCGTCCTGATTGAAATATTTTGTCAAGTTTTATGATAGGTTTGTGAATTAATAGATATTAATGAGGGTAGTTTGCTACTCATTCTCTACGAATCTTATTATCTGGGATTCGATTTCTCTTGAATCTTAAAAATACGCCGTTCTTGAATATTATTGTAACCGCAGATATGTGAATTATATCTAATAATGTAACTTTCTAAGAGTTTAGTCTTTGGATTTTAGTGGGCGTTTTAACTGGGTTATTATTGATATGACGCACAAAAATATTTAAGAAACGCACCGTGTTCATCATACTACAAAAGTTAGTATAATTCAGCCACTTTGTGAAATGTGAACGTAGTTAAATATTCGCAGTTTCAAAATAAGCGGACTTCAAATAATGTTTTATTTTACTAAGAAATAAGTAGCTCGAGATACTTTCATATTTTTAAATAAAAAATTTCACTTTATTTATGAGTTACAAATATTTAATGATAAAGAACTATTATCTACTTTTTTAATATTTATTAATGATAAATATTTGTTATGTGTTTTTTTATGTACTAGTGGTAAATATTTATTCTAAAATTTTTTATATTTATCACTGACAAATGTTTGTTCCGTATTTTTTAATAGTGTTTGAAATTGGAAGAAAGAAAATAAACAATCAAAAAATTGTATCTCATTATTTTTTATATTAAATGACAAATATTTGACTCGTATAATTGTTTAATTTTTATTTTAATAACTCCGTTAGAACTTTAATGTTACTAAACACTTGTGAAATTTTGTATTGAAACTATAAATATCTCTGTGTAATTACATTATTCCCGTTAATGCATTTTATGTTTCTTCTGTATAGCAATTTTATGTGCCGCTTTTATCCAATTTTCAAACAAGTACAACTCTTAAGACTACCTCCAAGCCTAAGCAGTATACGTTGAAAAAACATATCTGGAGGTTTATTTTGACAAAAAAAAAAATTGTATTCAAATTAGTTAATCTAAATATGTATTTTGAAGATTTTTGAGAATATAAGAGTAAAAAAAAGATACCAATACAATTTTATAAGTTGAGCCATTTTCTGGTCCTAGGGGCCGCACTCAGACGTGCCTTTTTATTGTGAGTTAATCTCTCTTTGATAAAGAAAATAAATAGTAATAACAAACTAACTAGTAATTTTTCTGTCAAAAAAATAAAATTTAACTAGTAATTTTAAGGCTTTGTATTAGAGTTTGATTTAATTTTATTTTATCTAAATTAACAAAATGTGTTTTGATAGAGTAAAAGAACAACTAATTAAATATAGTCTATAATTTTCCTAAACCTTATGTCAAATTTGAAACAAAAACAATTAAATTTTGTATTATATTTTTTTAAATATAAGAAATATTTATTTTACCTATATGGAAACATCATTATATAACTTATTGTATTTTAAAAATAGTAATTCAAATTTTATTTTAATTTGGGTAGTCATTTTAACAAACTCAAATTTAGCCTAAAAAGAACTTATTTGTGCCAAAATTTTAGAAATACGTTTATTTTTACATATTAAACTTTTACTGGCAAATACTTAACACACTACTGAAATTGTTGGTAAAATTTTTACAAACTTTGAATCACATTGTAATTACTAGTAATTTTTTTTTAATATTGCTGGTAAATGTTTTGGTTATATATATTTCGCAGATAAATGTTTTTTTTTTTTTAATATTGCTGGTAAATTGCTGTTCTATTTTATTTATTTATAGTCTCTATTTAATCTGTGTGAAATAGTCAACTGAGACAATTATTTTAAAAAGAAAAGGGTAACAAATATTAATTCACTTAGACGTGCAACATTAATGATCAAGTGGAGTGAAAATATTTGATCCAGAACAAGAGTAAGAGCAAAAATTCCACCTTCTATCAATGTTGAGTTTATCCTGAGACAAACAAATGAGGCATCTTATGCTCTTGCTAGAGTAGCCCCCTATCTCTACTTAGTTTCTAAATTATGATTGATGTACCCACATGTATTGAGCATATTTTTATAAATGAAATGATATAAGCTTCTTTTCTAAAAAAATATTATGGTTGACCTTGTTCCATTGGGTTTGACCGCACGACTCTATTGTTACAAAATTGTTTTTTTTTTTTTTTTATAAATAAGACGATACAATTACTATTAGAAATTTTCATACAACGGCAAGATTTTAGATTCGAACTCGAAACATAATATTTAATATAATAATATCGACATTTGTCTATTGCGTTATAATTTAAAGACTCAAAATTATGTTTCTATTCACGTAATTTGTAATAAATACTATTTCAATGTAAATTACACTAAGTGATTAGTATAAACTAACTAAGGTGTAACTCATGCCAAACACGGAATGGATTATTGCTGCCGTAAATTTTTATTTTTATTTTTTAAGATGTTAAATAAATTTAATTCATTTAAATTTTTTGTTAATATAATATAACATATTGATTAACATACAAATTTATTTATACATGTATGTTCATCCAAGTTGAAAGTAAAAAATTGAATTTATCTTACTCTTTGAGATATTAAGAGTAAATTCTCTCCACAGTTCTTAGCTTCTCATTTCTTCTAAGGTCAAATTATATCTTAAAAATATACCAACATAAATAGATCAAGTACAACAAAAAGTACAGCTAAAAAATGAAGAAAAAAAAGACATACTAATAGGCATCAAATACAAAACATGATCCTACAAAAATAAATGCATGGAGAAAACCATAAACATGCTACGTTAGCTATTCTAACATGCCTGCACTTGATTTAAAACACACAATCCATTTCCTCTTTTATTTATTAAATACTAGGAATAAGAAAAACAACAACAGCACCAAAAACTTATATATAGATGCTAAATAGTTCAAACGTTGGACATAAATAGAAATATTAAATAGATTGCTAAAGACATAATACCCATGTACTATATAGTCTTAAATTAAGGAAGTTCATGTTATTAAACTATATTAATTATATCTTCTCTTCATTCTTCAATGACCAATTCCTCAATCATATTATTCAGTGGTTTGAAGACTTGAATCTCATCACCACAACACTTATTTGGTAACAAAACCTTTGGATTATACTTCCTTGCTATGACAACCGAATTAATAACCTCATCCGTTGGATGAAAAATAGAGAGCACCTCAAAACCATGAAGATCACTAGTATCAATAACAGGATACAGAAAAGCACGAGCCCCGTGAGCACTCCGCAGCATCAAAAGTGCTCCATGTGCCATATACTTACCCAAATGATCAATGATTCTATTCTTTTCTTCATTGTTCATTCCCACAAGCGCTGCTAAATAAACAACTTCAAATTTTTTCAAATCGTTCGTCACATCCAATATATCGTTGGTGTGAAAAAACATACGGTTTGATAAATCAGGATTTGATGAAATTAAACAAGAAGCTTTGGAATTGGCTAAAGGGTCAATATCATAGTTGTGAAAAATTGTGTTTGGTAAGTGATTAGTGGCTAATACAATTGAAGTGAGTGGAAGTGGACCAGAGCCAATAAATGCAACATTTTTAGGAACATTATTAGTTATGTGTTGGTTAAGGATATTGAATTCAAGGAGACTAAGTTTGAGGTAGTTTGTGTAATAAGGAAAAATATTGAGATGGTTGAGAGGGTTATTGTGTGAAGCTAAGATGGTTGAGTAGTGGCTTTCTAAATGGCCTTCAGCTTCACCACATAGGTTTATGAGTTTGGATCTAATTTCTTGAACATTTGTGGTTAGTTTTGTGACATCTATGTTGGGGATTGGTGACATGCATGTGAGGACAAGTTTGGTGAAAAGTGTGTTGACAATTTTGCAAGGTTTGAGTGTGTCAAGATTTGAGATTTGATTGTAAAGGTCGCATACTTGTTCGATTAATAGATCTTCCTTGCAAACCATGTTGACACTATGAGGTTGTTGCTCAAAGAATAAGAGAAAAAGCACGTTACTTAGACACACCACAACTCACAAGTCACAACACATTGGGATGAATCAATATTTATATATGCTCACTTCTGTAGGGTCGGGTCCATATCCTTCCTTAGACTTTTTTTTAAGATTTTAAAAAGTTGCACCAAAGAGTTGTTAAAACTAATACAGCATATTATAGCATAAAGTGTAGCCAATAGCACTTGAATGAAAGGGTTGGGATCTATTTCAGTTTTAATCAAATGGTTTGTGTTCGAATTCATCTATAAGAATGTAATAACATTAAAACTCTTGAGAAAAAAGTTGTAGTTCATTAGTAAATAAATTAATAATATATACTTTCTTACTTGTCTCTAATTTATGAGCATATACAAGTGAGGTTAATATTTAATATTTAATTACCTATTATATCTCTCCTTTCAATTCTATATTTAATTTTTTTTTCAGCTTTAATGTATATATTTACATGTAATTTTCTTCTTCTTTTATCCATCTGTTGACTAAATTAATAATTTAAATTGTGAGGCTGATTTTACACAATGTCACTTGATGTTGGACCCATGCTACTATCTAATCTTGGCTCTATTGCAATCCTGATTCAAATGTGGTATTAGAGTCGGTGATTTAAATAAAGGAACTGTAAGTTATGTAGATGAAAAACCTTTCACGTGAGGGGGGAGCTTCCCAAAGAGTAAAAAGCTCCTATTAGATGGAAAAAATAAACATTGAATCAGTAACATATAATTGAGTTGAGTTGGTTCATATTATTGGTTTTTGTTGACGATATGGGGTAACACAATTTTTTATCTTATTACATAACAACGTCGACATTATCAATTGAACTAAAATTTGACTATGATGGACATATCTATAAAAGATATTGTAGTTTATATGATTTGTTTTTTTAAATTTAAGATATCTTTTAAAAAACTTTCACCTTCAAAATTCAAAATGAGACTTTAGAAGATTTAGAAGAGTCATAACATATGTGCTTTAATTTATTTACCGTTGTTTCAATCTATTTCAATTCTATATCATTAATTTCTAACAAATAAATCCAATGTCTTGATATTTTAAATGAACATGTAAAGATCAAACTATTTGTGTGATTATTAATTCAATGTAGTGATTCCTAATAATAATTTAGGCTGCCCTTCTAATCCAACAATTACTTATATACATATTCCTATTTGTATTTTGTACTTTCATAGAAGATATTTTCCTGCCACACTTGATTGAAATAAGGACTCATTCACAATTCAGTGAGGGGGAGTGGTTGTCGATCGATGAGTTCAAGTCACTTTTATCTAAATATATTTAATATAAATTATTTTACATATAATTTATTTTTAATTAAAATTAATTTTATAAAATTAATTTGAATCACGACAGAATGATGGAACGAGTGGTTGGCTAGGGCCTTTGGGTCTATAAAAGAGTAATGCGCATAGGTGATGAATATGAAAGAAAAGTTTAGGCCCCATATTAATCCTGTTTTTGTTTTTTAATTTGAGCAATATTACGACTCCCACCATGACTCACAGTGTAACGGCACCATACGCGAATACTCGACGCTGAAACTAAAGGGAAATAGTGTAAAGAAAATGGAAGTTACATGAGGATAATTATTGTTGCTCCATTTTCCATAATTATGAGGTTTTAATTAATTAAATAAAGAGAGGCATTTATCAAAAGTTTAATGGTGAGCATGTTGGATGGTTATGAATGAAGTCAAATCCACTTAATCACTGCACAAAAGCGATGCGTGACATTCACACGATACCATGAGCCACAGGCATGCACTTCCCTCATGGCCTCGTGCATTTTAGTCATGACTCGATATTAATTGACCCGATTCAAGAACATAAATATCTACCCAACTTCAAATTAACGCCACAATTAGCGAGCCGGTAACTAGTCATGTAATATCATGTGTCTAAGATTAACTTCCATGTTAATGTCCACTCATCACGTTCATATTATAATTAATTTACAAGTATATAATTAATTAACCTTGCATTTTAGTATCAAACTGTTAAAATACACAATTGGTAAAAACTTAGTCAAGGGAGATTGGATAGTTTAATTAAACACAAGGGAGATCGGTAACTTCATTTGTTTAGAGTTGTGAATATAGCTGATCTACAATAGTTTGAAATTCACCTTCTTCTCAGCGTTGCAATCCAACATTTGCAAAGGTATAGGTAAATTCGTGAATCTGGTCACCAAAATCAACTTAATATATATTTTGACTTAACTCATTTAAGTTCGGGTCTAATTTAAAATAACTTATTTAAATTCAATAGTGTTCGGTTCGAGTAGCAGATTTAATATTTTGAACATGCGAACCTAACTCATTAATATGACATAGATATATTTTTTTTCTATTATTGATGTATAATTATAATTTAAATGAGGATTTATTGTTAACTTAATTAATTTAAGAATTTTATTGTGTTTGTTGATGTATTTTAAGTATCCAATCTCGAGATATAATTTCATGATTTTTGAGATTTTTCAGTATTTAAATTTAATTAAATTGTTTAGAATAAAAAAAGATTTTTTATTTGTGACCCGCAAACCAACTCAATCCTCTTTCAATCGAATTGGTTTGGTTTGAGTTTGATGTAAAAATCACAGGTTGAGAACTCAACTTAATCCAAATAAAATTGATCGATTCGGATATCGAATTTGGCAAAAATGGACTCTACCTAATCGGTGAACACCCCTAAGTTTCACCGAGTTTATAGAGTGTGTTAGAAAGTACTCCCCTGATTTCGAATATAAGAAGAAAAAAACTAGTCTTTAATAGTCTAATATAAGAAGAAAAAAAACTAGTCTTTAATAGTCTAAAATATAAGCAACTTTCAACTATCTTTACTACATTAAATATTTTTTTTCATCGTAATACCCTTCATTTAATTTAAACTAGTAAGAGACCCATACATCGGTATATACGGATTCAAATTTTTAGTTCGAAACATATCTCGTGGATAAAATGATTAGCTGAATACTATTTGAACAACTCTGATATGTTATTTTAAATAGTTGAGTGAATTCGATAATTATATAAGTATATTTTTTTCGATAAAGTGTATTGCACAAATATTAAAATAAATTATAATGTTATATTGTTAATAGTTTATAATTGATATAACCAAAGCACAATGACAAATATTGGTTCTATAATTTTTTTATATTTATTAGTGACAATTATGTGTCACATATTTTTTTTTTGTATCAATGAAAAATATGTGTTTCATGTAATTTTATGTTTATTAATGGTAAATATATGTATCGTATTTTTTTTTATATTTATCGTTGTTAAATAAGTGTCTCGTATTTTTTATGTAT
>JBBPBP010000001.1:5927022-5952774 GCA_037974735.1 Cicer chorassanicum | reverse complement strand
TTGTCAATTTTTATTTTATGTATAAGTGACAAATGTACTTTTATATATCAATGACAAAACTTACTTTAGAATATTTTAATTTTCACTTTTGTTTTTATGATTTTAACATAAGAGTTTACTTTTAATTTTTTTAGGAAGGAATAATAAAATGATAGAAAAATGATACAAGAGCGAAGTTAATAAAATTTAACATTTGAAATGAAGAAATTTAATAAAAAGGAAGAGGAAAAGGAATATAAAATAATCTATTGGTTAATAGATGGTGTGATGGATAAAAAAATGTGTCAAAGTAATTATAGATAATATGATAGATAAAAAAATGTGTTGTACTATTATATCTTGATTTTGAAAAGTGTTAATAAATAAAATAAAGGTAGTAAAATAAGTTTAATTGTATATATATTTTTTTGTATTTGACTTTCATACACATATTTTTAATGTCATATATGGTTCCCAAAAGAAGATGAATGGCTGCTACTTTCTTCTTTGCAAAGCATAATAAAAAGCCTTCAATCTATGCCACTGGTATACATAAGTGTACTCTTCCATACTCAAAAATAATTGTACGGTTCCTCCTTGTACCCAAAAAATTTGGCGGTACAGTATTAAGATTTCTATGAAAAAATTCAAAGAAAGTTAGAGTTCTAAGATGGAGATAAAAGTTGTTTAGTAATCAAAGGTAACTATTGGAATGTTTCCATAGCCGGCAGCCGTCAAGAACATGCATAATTAATACATTTATGGTTAAGGCATATTCTAAGGATAATTTCTGAAATTAATTTATTTTTACGTATCAATAAAAATTAATAATAATTGATCGAAGGGAGTATGTGTTAAAGAGTGTTGTTAACGGTACTCTTTACACAACACTATACACATATGCACAATGATAGGATCTCATAAAAATTAATAATAATTGATCGAAGGGAGTATGCGTTAAAGAGTGTTGTTAACAGTACTCTTTACACAACACTATACAATTATACACAATGATAGGATCCGAGATGAGAATGTGGGCTCAAAGGGATAGTTAGGACATTTGTTGTCGAAAGCACATATTTAGGAGAAATAGAGAAGGACAAAATGGGGAGTGGAGAGGGTCAATCTCTCCATTTCTTATGTTACTATAATTTTTGAACACATAAATGATATAAATAGAGAATATTTTATTTTTATATTATTTTTCTATTTAAAATTATTCGTTATATTTATATTGTCTATTTTTTCGATCATCTCAAATAGGAGATCGCATCTAAGAGAAGCGATCATCTATTGTTATTTTTATTTTTTTATAACAAATGATAAATTGTTAATTTAATAAATAATTAAAATAACCAAATTATATTAATAAAATCAAACAAAATAGAAAGAAAAAAACATCAAAGTTATATTATTTTAGCAACTCTCTCCTATTTCTGTTTTATTTATTAAATTAACAATTTGTTATAAAAAAAATAAATGACAATAGATGGTCGCATCTCCGAAATGCAAAAAAATATCATTCTTGTGTTCACATCTCTGCTTTGCGGTAAAAAAATAGAGAATTTTAATAAATAAATTTCAATGTATAATATAATAAAAAATTTAAATAAAAAAATATATAAAAGAAATTCAACGCACATTCATAAAATATGTGATATTAATTAGATATTTATACACTAAAATCATATTAATAGTGATGTCATTTATTTTAAGAAATGGAGACGATCTCTACTGAAGTGGAGAAGGAAGGGTATGAGTAGAATCATTTTCTGTTTTGGGCAAAGGTGTATTTCTCTGAAAGGAGTCTAGCTCTGTGGGGAGTTGGGAGTCCTTGTTCCCATCAATAAAATACTACAATTCATCCATTGTTATCTCTTATTTTCATTTATGTCTCATTGCTTCATTTTGGGTTCACATGACAACAGCTCCCAGTGTTGACCAAGAATAAAATGTAACGCTCAGAAGATAAAATGTAATACAGTTGAATGTGCATGTATGTTAAAAAATAGTTAAATTTATACAACTATGTTGAAGCAGAGACAATGAAATTGAAAGGGGAAAAAAGACATGTTATCCACCTAAATTTTGAACAAATATCAATTAATGAACTTCAAATTTTCATCAAAGTTCAGAATTGTCATATGTTTCATAGCTCTGATATTCAGTAGATTCATACGCATTGGATTCTTCGCTGGGAGATGATTCATATAAATTGGAACTTTCAGAGCTGTCATAAGTAGGAACTTCACCATCAAAGGAAGTTTCTAGAGCATCTGAATTTTCATCAACTGATGTTTTATGAACTTCAATTTCGCCCGTTTGAACGAATTGCAACAACAAATGCACTCCATTAACCACATCGTAAACCATTAATCCAATTCTGCCACCAACCCAACTGCCCATGTGACTTCCAACAAGATAGCCAATTCTGCCAAGGCTTTGCTCCCCGAAGAATCCTCCCCCGTACGCACCAAACAAAGTACCAGTACCCCTAAGGAAGCCTTCCGTGACTGTACCACCATAGTAAATAGCTTCGAAAAAGTCCCATCCAGAAGATATGATGGGGCCTATAATCCGCTTGGCTTGACGGGAGGCCAATTTTGCTGCCTTTTTACTTTCTTTCTGCGCGTGTTTTGCTGAATCTGTTGGAGACATCCCCTGACTAACAGCGTCAACAAGAGCAGTCTCAATCGCTCGTTGCCTTGCTTTTTCAACGTGAGAAGATCTAATATTGTAAAAATAGAGCTTGACACCTTCCTTTACAGCACATGCCAAAGTTCCAGAGCCCATATCAAAGCAGTTCAAGATTGTGAATTTTCCACTTTGGGATGACCCCTCCTCACCAACAAGCTCCCTGCATTTTTCAGCTGAAAGGAGTAACTTATATTAGCAAGAGCAAGCACTTCAGACTAGTACTACAAGACAGTGTAGTTGAAGTTCTTCAACAGTCAGATATAAACATACAGTATCATATACAAGATCAGAATCGAAACATGTATTTTTTGCAAGAATCAGAAAGTCTTTTGTTGCCAATGAACAAACAATAAGAAAAGCATAAAAATACAAAAGGATAAAATCAGATCAGCGATTTTCATTTCATTCCAATAAGGGATGTATATGGGATGCAATCTGCATTTTTCTTCATTGCATAATATAAATATCTGAATAATACAATGATAATATTATTTAATGTAGTTACATTTAACTCCATTCCATATATGTTCAATTATATTTCTCCATTTTATCATAGTAAACACATGTAAATTTACAGACTTGTCATGTATGGTTATTAAACTATTCAAACCCTCGAGAAGGTGAAAAATAATAACCTAACTAATATACTAACATTTGCCTATAAAAATAATTTTTCAAATACTGCCATATGATCTCCAAATCATACCAATAGATTTCCAAATTCAACAATGAAGCATGTCTTGGCAATAAACGATAAAGCATTTAAAAAATGTATAACATAGTAAATAAAAATTTTGCTAGAGGCTTAGACATTATACTTATAATATGAGTTATGAAATAGATTTAAGATTTAACTGTGGATTATCCTTGTACACCACAGATCTCAAGCACACAGATGAAGTCACTAATAAGCTTAATTAAAAAAAGCACCAAATAAGTAAATAGCGTAAAAGTAAGCGAGTCACCCAATCAGAAACATTATAATATAAACTAAGACAGTAAATCAAATGATCAAGTAGTGAATCCTCCTCTAATAACGAATTGAATGGCAAATACTTCAAAATCATAAGTAGAATAATTTGAATAGAAGGAAATGAGTAAAATACCTGTGATACTAAGAACAACGACGGCGGCGACAATTAAGAGCAACCGAACCCTTCGATTCTGGAAATCCATGGTAGTAACGGTAAACCTTAACCAACACTCTAGATGGATAATGATATACGGAAATTAACGTCGTTAAAAGCCAGATGGAATGGTTCACAAAGAGGGAAGAGTTTTAATACTAATGTTGAACGACCTTGCTTTCTCGGCGGCTTTTTAACGTCGATGATGTTGACCATTGACCGCTGATACACGGCTTGACCGGCAGCAGAAAAACTACTCGTAGTTGTGATGAAGGAACCAACCAATTCTTTTTTTTTTTTGGTCAATTAGGAACCAAGCAATTCAAGTTCCAAGCAATTCAGAACCCGTGGTTCTAAATTTCTAATTAAGGCCCACATATGTTTGTTAGGAACGGAAGTGTTATTAGCACATAATTTGTTTTGTGATATACACCCCCCATGAGTTAAATATTGAAAAAATTACATTTAGCTTCCATGAGATTTCATTAAGACACTCACACCCCCCTCTTATTTTAAAATGGACAATAATCACCTTTGATTGTTTTATGAATAGATTTTTTCCCCTTTGACTAACTTATGTTTTTTCATGGTAGAAACTCTTTAATTGTGTATTTTTTTCTTCATCTTTATTAACAAATTTAGAGTATTTTTCGACTCTCGCAACTTCGCAAGCAATCCATCTCTACGTCTTCACCTTTACACTCTTAGACCCTTTGCCTTTTCTTTTTGGTGGACAATTTTGATATATTTTTTGCTTTTTGGTCTGAGAGTGATTTGAAATTAACCAATAACAAAGTACTGAACAAACCTGTTCTAAAACGGAGGAAAAAGATGTTGGAAATCAATGATCACATAGAGAACAAGTTGTTAATAAGAACAAAGATGTTTATTTTTTTTAGGTGGTTTTTCCTTTTTGAGAGAAAAAAAAAGTAGAAACACCAATTTTAGAGATAACTTGTGATGTTTTAGCGGTAGAAGGTATGACTTTTCATGTTTCTTGGCATGGTTTCTTGAGAAAGTTTACGTAGAGCAATAATTTCATTTTTAGAGATAAATAGTGAGTATTCTAATAGTTAACGGTGTCTAACGAAGTTAAACCCTATGAAAGGAAAATGTTTTTTTCAAATTAGAGAAGATGTTAGTTTCTTTTAATGAAACCTCATAAGAGGTAAATGAGACTCTTTGAGTGAATAGTCTAACTAAGTGTTTATAAGATAACACTTATGATATAAATATGTATGCATTGCTTTAATTTTATGAACAAATAAAAAAAAATTATATTGTATTCATATATATTACTATAAATTGTTTTCGTAAACTATCTTATAGAAATTTTGTTTGATATCTCAGTCAATTAATGTATATTTGTATTTTGATACCTTCATCATTTGAGTTAATTTTTTTGAGTGATATCCAAATTTATCTAAACCACATCCTCTATTTTTACAAACACCCTTAGCCTCCCTTTTCTTTCACCGCGTTAAATTCTTTCATGGTGTTAGACTACTGTTAGAAAAAAAAATAAAAGAAAAACTCAAACTTTTATACTATTATTCCGAACCAAAAGTTATCTATTTGATGCGTGTGTGGTTCCTAAATGAGAGTATTGCTACTACAAGAAAAAAAAGAAAAAAAAATACCACCAAAATTAGAGATTTTTGGTAATATGTTCGTGGCAACATCCAACTTATTTGGGACAACATGTAATTCCAATCTCAATTTATTTAACACCTAACTCTTTATATTATAAATTTAGTGACAGCACTCCATTTTATTGCACCCGATGATGAGAGATGTCGTGTGTAAGAGGTGAAGTGCACAACTCTTGTAGTAAAACTCATAGTGTAAGGGCATGATATTGTTGATAAAGAATAAGAAACAACGAGCATAAAAAGAACTATTGTTTGCAACTGAAATTAGTATAGTGGAGCAATGATTCAAAATATACGCAAAGAGATGATAGTGTTTATTAGAAAATTAGAAGGTGCGTGGGTTACATTTTAACATATTTCACTGAGAGGTCATTATAATTTATTCTAATAACATTTATTTTAAAATAAATGTTATTTTTATCAATGTAATATTTATTATTTTATGTATTAAATATAATATACATGATTTTTAATGTTATTATTTGCAATGGCGGAGCTTGAGCATTGGGGATGTTTGAATTTTTTTTAATTGATAAATTAAATATAGTATTTATTATATATTAGAACTTTAGGTCGTAAATTTGCAATATAAACATGCAATTTTTTTTGCAAACACAACTACAAAAAGATGATGAATTAGATCGAAAAGTTGCATATGTTTATGAGAGATCTAGTTATAGGTGGAACATATTGATTTTATTTGTATGTTTGGAGATGACAAAATCTAAACAACAAAGATAATTAGTTTAATTGAGTTTTTATAATTTTTCTCACAAAATTAAACCTGTACTAACGAATAACATGTTGATTTGGTTATGTTTAATCAGGTTGACATTAATAAAAATATAATTTTTTTTAAAACACTAGATTTTTTATACTATTAAAACGATTACGTCTAATGATTTTTAAACACTTTTTAAACTACAATGAAAAAAATAATATATAAATGATTAAAAAATCTTTAAATATAAGTATAACACATATTTAAGATAACACTGTTAATATAGTCTAATGATTTTATTCAGATATCGGTGGTCAATTTTAAATGAAGTGAAATCATACTCAAATTAACAGAGATTAAGTTTATTTAGTTCGATACAAATTAAACTCCAACACTGAAAAAAAAAATCAATTTAATTGATTTCAATTTTTTTTAGTTTGTCATATCATTAGTTTTATTTTTATATTTCTAGACGAAATTCAAAACACTTACAGTTAAAATTTAAATTGAAAGATATAATATATTTTTTTATAATTATTTTATAGGTTATTTTCATTAAAAAAATTATTAGGGACATTGAAGTGACAGCAACCACCCTATGTCCTTACCAAGGTCCGTCCCTCGTTATATATATATACACGAGGTGGTGCGTGACAAGGATGAGAACTTAATTTTTAAATCCGACGGATTTGGGTGTGGGGAGTAAGGATGACAATTAGATTCGCATAATGGGTATGAACACGGGTAATTACCTGCAAAATTAAACAGATATGGGTGCGGGTACTATAGTACTCATCCCGCCCTACATCCGCACTAATATAAATATATTATTTATTTATTTATTTGTTATATTATATTAGTAGTTAATTTAATTAATTAATTATTTTTATGTTTTAGCATCTATTGATATCATTGACCATTATAATATTTATAATTTAAAGATGAACGTTTGTAAACTTTTTAAGAATTATAGATCTCGAATAATACCGCTGTAAAACTTGCAACTTCATAAAGTATTATTATGGATATTTGAATGTGTATTGTAACGTGTGTTCATTTGAAATGTTTTGAGTTATAAAATATTTTAGTTTATAATACTTTGTGATTGAATTTAAGATATTTGAATAATTTTTAAATTTAATCACGACAATATCATTTATTTATTGATCAATTTTAGTCAAAGTGGATAATGAGTATGGACACTTATATCCAAAAGTAAAGATACGAGTATTAAAGTTGATACTCAAGAGGGTACGAGCACGAGTATGAATATTTTTTAAAGTGCAAGTACAGAGACGAATACTATAATACCCTACCTAAACCTTACCCATTGTTATCTTTTAACATGGAATAATTTTTTTTGCAAGTCGGAAACATGGTGGCAAAAGCCATCTCCGCCGAGCTTAATCATAAATTGGAGTTGTCATACCTAACTATAAGTTGTCTTTTCATGGGCTTACTAGAATACGTAGTCTTGCAAATATTTATAGTTCAAAAAAGTTGTTCATAAACTAGCACTAGAAGAAAATTTGACATTATCAACCGTCAAAAGCCTTGGCAAATGTTAAAAAGCTCTCCATAATGATACATTTCTGACAACCACATCCATGACACTTGATTATTTACTCATCCGGAACAATTCTTGGTGGTGATTTTAAAAAAGCCCTAAGAGATTTACGGTCCTCGAAAATTACTAGAAACTTATATTCTTTGATATTGCTGCCTTTTTAATAATTAATATGTTTAATTACAATTTCGATCTTTTATTTTAAAATTTAATAATTTTAATTATTTTTTAAATTTTTTTTAATTTAATATGACGATATGACATAATTTAAATAATTTGACATATAATATAATTATATTAAATGATTAATATTCATAAAATTACAATAAATTTAAAAAAAAAATTCAGTTTCAACTTTTAAAATGACATTTTTTATGCATTGAGATGATATTGTGTCACGAGATCGTATATCACGTCATTTAAAATATATTAACTCACAATTTTTTAGCTAAAAAAATTTGAGAGAGACCAAAACTATTATATTTTAAAATAAGAGGTCAATTTCGTGAATGAATTAAAATAAAAAGACTAAAATTGTAATTAAGTCTAACAATATATATATATATATATATATATATATATATATATATATATATATATATATATATATATATATATTAACATATCATCGATTTTTTAGGTTAAAATGCACTTTTGACTTCAAGTTTCAAAAATCATGTGATTTTGGCCCCTTAAATTTAGCTTTTTTCACAAATAAATGTCCTGCTTAGTTTTGACTCGGTCAACGTTAACACGACCTTATTTTTTTTTTTTAATTTTTTTTATGATTACGTAGACTTATTTTTTTAAAATTACCAGCTCATTTTTTAAAATATAAAATAAAATTATATGGTAATTTTTTATTTATTAAAAAACTGTTAACTCTGATTATTAATTAAAATAAACACAAAATAAAATAGGATGGTCAAAAGTGCATTTTCACCTTTTTAAAATTTATTATGATCCTTTGTACACCTTTGAGAAGAAAAAAAATTGACATATATCACAAGAGTGCCCTAAGAGCACATGTTAAGAATTGTACAAATAGTCATCATGTATTGAAAAAATAATTTTTAACTTTTTGAGAAATAGAATGTACAACTTTCAATACAATTTTTTGTGCAAACAAAACTTATATATTTAATACAATAACAGATACTCTCGTTTGGTTCAATAGAGGGGAGTAAAAGGGACGAGACGGAAGACATATTTGTTTCAAAAAAAGGGATGAGATATGAGGATACAGGATTTTAAATGGTTTTGAATCTTATTCAAGAGGAGATGAAATTTTTTAAATGGTTTTTAAGTTATATTGGTTTTCTCTCCTCTCCTCAAAGTCTCTAAAATTGGAGAGAGCAAAAATCACTAAAGAAGATATTTTGCTCCCCTCCTCCCTCTCTTCTTAAAATTTGAACCAAACACAATTTTTTTTTAAATATTACCTACTCTCCAACCAAAAACACCATAAATGTACATGTTATCATTTCTCAATTATTTATTTAATTAAAGATGTTAATATGAAATATACTATTAAATAAATTAATAAATCATACTCGACTTTTATTAAAGACAATCTCAAAACTAATGACTTTTATATAGGCTAAATTCAAACATAAAAAAACCAGTGGCTCTGTTTGGATATTTTTAAATGAGCGGAGCGAAATAGAGTGGAATGGAATGGAATGGAATGAAACGAAACGAATTAGATATCCCACTCTATTATTTAGATATTTTATAACGTAATTGAACAAATTTGATGTTCCGTTGTTTGGAATGTAAACAAAACGAAATGAGTTATAACTTTTTTATTCTATTTTTATCTTTATATTAAAAATTATATAAAAATAAGACATATTATCTTTTATTAAATCAATTAAAATTGTATAACTTATATAAATTATCTTCATTGTAGCGTATAATTTTTTTATTCTTTGTTGTAAAAAAATTGTATTTGCAAAACTATTGGATATTTGAACTAATTGGAATATGATGGCTTCTTTAGTTATCCAAGCCAACATTATAATCTGAATTATCAATGAATCACGTCTCAGGTTTCAAAATCGAAGATAATGGAATCGTTGATGGCCTGAGATGTGGACACGATCACACTAGATGTGTTGAGACGTTGATACACTGGACCAAAATAATTATGCACTGTACAAATGGAAATTCGGTGATAAACAAGTTTGTGAACAATGGCTTAAAGATGCACGATAAGGCTGTGTAACTAAATAAAAATAGGGTACATAGGAAGAAGAAAAAATTCGGTCACTGCAAATCAGCATAAACAAAAGCTACAAAATAAACAGAGTACAAAAAATAGGAAAGCTTGAGAGGAATAATAAATAAATAAATGTTATGTTTGAAAGACAGTTTTAGATTTTGTTAGGATATTTTAAAATTGACGGAATAGAATGGAATGACGTCATCGAAACAAAATAGAATGAAATAATTTTTTTATTATATTATTTAGATATTTTATAATGTAATTAAACAAATTTCATTCTATTATTTGGATAGTTGACGCTATAAAATGAATTATAAATTATTTATTTTATTTTTATCTTAATTCAAAATATTAATATTTAAAATTAAAATATTTTATTTAAAATAATTTAAATTCTATAGTTATAATGATTTCACGTTCGTCTTTTTCCCTTGTCAATTACAATTGTGATATGTAGAACAGCAAGTATCTATTGAATAGCAAGATATTAGTATATATGGAAGTGTATCACATCTTTTTAATTAAGAAAGTTTAGTAGCTCCGTAATAAATAAAGCTAACAAACTGATCTCGCGGCAATGGAAAACAAACAAGCTGATCAGTATCAGATGTTAACATTCATTCACATTTTAGCATCGAGTTATCAACATAATAACATCATAATCTTATGAAGAAGACATGAGAGAAGAAGAGCAAGTGAAAAAAAAAAGTCCAACCAGATCAAATAAAAGAATAGGGATAAAAATGTAATAATTTTATCAAGATGTTTCATTCCATTGCATACCTCGTAATTTGGGTGGAATGAAAAATAGAAGGAGATGATAATATGAGATGAAATAGATTCTATTATATTCCACGTTACTCCATTCATTTTTTATAAATCAAAACAATGAAATCTAACTATGTATCATTTGGTTTCATTTCATCTAATTCCATCAATCCAAACAAAGTTAAGATATGTAATTTTTACTTTGGAATTTGTACATTTAACTATTTGAAAGGTCAAATATTATTTTTTCAACAAAATATTTATATTTTTGAATTTTTTAACATATGTTATTAGACACATGTTAGCACGACCCATAAAAAATTAAATATATAATATTGATTTATTGAATTAAAAATAAAGTAATACATAATTTCATTCTAAATTGAAGGGAAGCAAAATTTAATATAAGTCATACTTCGTACATCTCCCCTTTTATTACAAACCAAACAAAGTGTCAAGACAAACGAGTACTTATCGGGCAAGAAAGGTCAGTTTGGTAAAACCAGATAGACGAGGGTTTATGAGGGGCTTTTCCAAATCTTCATACCAGAATCGAACACACCCTTCTTCTACATCCGTTTCGCTTCCACTAGGACCACTACCATCAATGGTGCTTATCACCACTGTCTAAATATCTTACACACTTCAATTTCAATTTTCACTATCCAATTCCCACATTCACCTCATCCCCAAATCCAATGTTGAAGCTCATTTCTTCCTCTTGCATCCACCGTCTAAACCCCGCCTCGGTTCCGGTGCTCCGACCCGTAGCCGAGTCCGCATCGCCGTTGCTTAGAGTGTTGAGTTCTCTCAGCTTGAGTCAGAGTAACCGCTATTTAGGAGGTCGGATTTTTTTCTGTTCCGATTCCAGCGAGGGATCCGATCATGTGGTTGAAGCCGAAGTCAAAGCGGCTGAGGAGTCTCCGTCAAAGGCATCTGCTATCGTCTCCACGTATCCCAGACCCGAAGATTACCTCACTGTTGGTTTCGGATTTTACTTATTTCTTAGTTGCTGAATTGTTTCAAGTACTTTTTAAATGATTCGAAAATTGGCTTCTTTTTCGTTTTTGATATCAACATTACGTTTTTATTTGATTGGAAAATGGGATGCTGAAATTGTAATTCAAGGCCGAAATTTGATAATTATTACTACTGCAAGTGAAATTTGTGTTTTTATGGATATAGATGTTGTGGTGTTGTTAGGGTTGTAATATGTGAAGAGTAGCCAAAAATGCTAGTTGATCAAATGTTGGGTCTGAACTTAACATTTGTTGTAGGCTTCTGCAATGAGGATTTTATTGGCTGAGCCAAATGGAGTTTTTACCCTACAACTAAGTTATTAATATCCTTGCGATTTTCTGCTTCCAGCTGCTTTGATGTCATCTTGTTGGAGGGTGATTTTCCTTTATGTTTTTTTGCTTATCGTATGAGAATAGTAGTTTCTGTTGTTATTGTAGTTTTCTGTTACCATAGTTAGTTAGTTCACTATATATACGATGTACTGTAATGGACTTGACTCAGTTAATCATTCTTACACATTTTCAGAATTACAAACTTCTCCTTTCGCCTTTCTCTCCAAACTCTTACGGCCATATACTCACATCTAGGTCTAAGACTTTTAGCTCATGCTAGTTTACCTTTATTTTGGGATCACACATTCTTGACCTCCGTTTATCTTATCGATAGACTCCCTATTCAGCCCTAAACTCTGTAGCACCCTATAGTTATATCACCCTCTTTCATTGACCTCCTAATTATAATTTTATCCAAGTGTCTGGTTCCTCATATTCTTTGCGATATTATCAGCTTCCTTGATTACTTAATAATTATTTTTTCTCATTTCCTTTGGATCAGGTTTTGGCATTACCGTTGCAACACAGACCCCTTTTCCCAGGATTTTACATGCCAATCTTTGTTAAGGTATGGTGAGTTGCCAAGAAGGATGGTTTCAATCTCTGTCTTTGCTCATTACATGCTTCTGGCTTAACCATATGATAATTGTAATCTCTGATCAGTGCATGTATGTGTCCATGAGTTGGTTAGATGTGACTTGGAACTTGAAAGTATGTTTGTGTTAACTATATTGAGTATTTTACTATGCGTCCAGGACCCCAAAGTGTTGGCAGCTTTACAGGAAAGTCGCGATCGACAAGCCCCGTATGCTGGTGCTTTTCTCCTTAAAGATGAGCCAGACTCTGATCCCAGTGTAGTATCTAGCTCTGATACTGAAAAGAGTGTATATGATTTAAAAGGAAAAGAGTTGTTTAACCGTCTTCATGACGTCGGGACACTTGCCCAAGTATGTGATTTTGTATGCAGCTTAATAGTTTCTTTATTACCTTCAACAAATTACTTGTTTAGATATAATAACTTCCTAACCTTTTGTCAATAATCCTGTTTTTTTAATACCAGATTTCAAGTATCCACGGGGACCAGGTGATCCTGATTGGTCATCGACGTCTTCGCATAACAGAGATGGTTGGTATTTAACATGCTAACATTAAGAAAAAAATGGTGTTTGATAACATTTTGGTGCCATTCTCTCCATATTTATGCTCGAGCTTTGTTCACGAGATGCTGATTTCTGATAATCATTTATATATAGCTAAAGTATTCTGATGATTGTTTAACACTTGCCTTTTTTGCAGGTCAGTGAGGACCCGCTTACTGTAAAAGTTGATCATCTCAAGGCATGTCTTTATTTATTATTTCCTCATTTTGTATTTTCATTAAAATGAAAGATTTCTTTTACATTTTTATTGGACAAAAACCTTTTATCTTTTATTAATTTTTACTTAGTGCTGCAGGATAAAGCTTATAACAAAGATGATGATATCATAAAGGCCACATCTTTCGAGGTCATATCGACCCTTAGGGATGTTCTTAAAACAAGTTCTCTTTGGAGAGATCATGTTCAGACTTACACCAAGGTTTAGACTTTAGACCCTTCTTTGCTTGTGTTTATTAGAACATGGGAATGGGGTGGGGTTCAAAGTAGTCCTTCGTTATGCGATGGGTTTGTTTGCATTGCTTTGCTAGAATTTGTAGTTTGTGAATTTTAAACTACTTGATTATTATAATTTTCTTTTTTGTATTGCAAAAACTCTTGTCTCTATATTGCTACTTCCATGAAGACAGACCTAATGTTATTCCTTATGTTAAACTGTTTCATTCTATTGTCACATAACTTGTTCAAATATGGAATATAGTCCACTCGGTAAAAGAACATTTTTTAAAATGTAGTCTATGTCAATCTTTGTGATAATTTTACCACCAGTGGGATTGTAGAGAGAGAATGAAGTATAAAAAGATTAATGACAACAAAAAATGTTAGGTAAAGACTAAAGATTTCTCGAGCCCCGCCACATTTTAAATACCTTGATAATGGACCTTAAAAATTAAGATATCTTGATAACAATTAGAGATTGTTTATATGAGCTTATTTAGAGCTTACTTGGGTTTATTTTATAATATAAGCTCTTATTTAGTATTTTGATATACTTATAAAAATAGCTTGTAACATATCACTGGCTTTTTTAGCTAGCTATGAATAAGTGTTTAAATTAGGCTTTGTAGAACAGCTTATTGAATAAGCCCTTGATTAAGAGCCCACTTGTCTTTTTTTAGTAGTTTCAAAGAAATAATCTGATTTCAATGAGGATAGTAGATGAGAATGGTTAAAAAAGTGATTTTCATTATTATAGACAAATACATCTCTCCTCCAAAAAAAATTATATGCATATCTATGGAGGGTAAAATCTATTATAGAAAAGATGGTGGAAACTCAGCTTAGGTGGTTTGGACATGCAAAGAGAAGACCTGTAGATTCTGTTGTAAGGAGAATATATCAGATGGAGAGTAGTCAAATCGCTAGAGGCAGAGGCAGACCTGGAAACATTATAAGAGAAACTATTATGAAACACCTAGAGATTAATGAATTGGATAGAGATGTGTTATTTGATAGACCGTTATGGCGTCGTTTGATCGATGTAGCCGACTCTACTTAGTGGGATAAGTTAGGTTGTTGTTGTATACAAATCTGCTTTTGCTTTGCATAAAAATCTCTAAAAATTAATTTCTAGTTAATTTATTTTAAAACCACTTTATTTAATCTTAAACAAACGGGCCCTAAGTTGTTGATCAATTTGCACCCTGAATCTAAGTTCTTTGAAGTTTTTGGCTGTACTTTAGAGAAGTTTCTTGTAATTGTGTCGAATATTAAATTTTACTAGGATTTATGGATTGTTGGGGTTTCTTCTACTAAACTTGCTCTATAAGTATAACACACTATACATCCTGCTGTTTTGTCCTTCAATAGTGTAATTTACTTTGAAATGCATAGCTACATTTTTTGTCCTTCAATAAGATCTTGTTGTTTTATGAAGTACAAGCACTTCATAGGTCTCTGACCTCTTATGAGTCATACAGTTTGTGAACACAAATGTGACATTTTCCAGAAGATTTTTGAGAGTGTATTTGTGTATCATAAATGAATTTTTTGCAGGAACTAAACATAATAAGAGGGTATTCTATATGGGCTAAATATATTTTTAACTATTTTATTTGTAGTTTTTATTGTGAGAGATGAGAGAAATAGATCTTAGCCACTGATCAAATCATAAAAGGCTAAGATTAAAGTGGTCATGTGCCACTTAAACTACTTTCAATCATGACCATCCATGTATGGTTGTATGGTCTTGATTTAATCCTCCCGTCTCTCACTTGATAATTATAATCGGCCTCTCCACCATGAAAGCTTGCTTCCATCACTTACTAGTGACTATTCTGTTTGGTAAACAACAAATACATAAAGAGATTGTTAATTTTCTCAGAAACTAATGGATAATGTATCACTCTTTTTCCTACATAAGCATGAATGAATCAATAATGAGTGCCTCTCTTTTACTCTATTATTGATTCAAAACAAAAATGAATTGAAGTACTTTATATGGTGGTTACATGTTTTGATAATGGGTTACAGTCATAACTTTTATCATTTTAATATGTTGACTTTGTTTCTTCTTAAATTTTGCAGCATATAGGTGATTTTACATATCCAAGGCTAGCTGATTTTGGAGCTGCAATATCTGGGGCAAACAAATTGCAATGCCAACAAGTTCTTGAAGAGCTCGATGTGAGTAAATTTGGAGTTGACACTTAGAATTGTCGACTTTGATGTAGTGCAGACTATTTTTTTCAGTGTTTATGCTGTCATAAGATTTAATTTCTTGGGCCCAACCCTTGTTGATTTTTTTGTTCTGTATTACTATCGAGTTAACATGTAAAGATTTGAACATATGAAACACTGAATTTTTAACATTTGGAGGTGCATTTATTGTGTTGTTGAACAGGTGTATAAACGACTGAAACTTACACTCGAGTTGGTAAAGAAGGAGATGGAAATCAGTAAAATTCAGGTAATAATGTATTTGGCTTTCTTGTGTGTTGCACTTAATTTTTACATCATTTATTGAAGTTTGTGATGATTATTGCAGGAATCAATTGCAAAAGCAATTGAAGAAAAGATAAGTGGTGAGCAGCGTCGTTATTTGTTAAATGAGCAGCTTAAGGCCATAAAGAAGGTACCAAACCTTTGATTTGGTTAGATTAGTATACCTCAAATCCTAGACAAGCTTGTTTTTCGCTGATATCAATAAAATTCTCTACAATTCAGAAAGGTGGTTGATTACATCTTTCATGCATCCATTGTACGATCCTTTATGTTAGCTTTGCACACAAGATACTGTTTGAATCCTTTCTTTCTACACATGGTTAAAGCTTATAATTTTGGTTAATTATGACACTTGACAAGCTCTTGGCTTTAACTAGTTAGCTAAGCTGCGATTTATGCACCATTATTTTGCAGAACCTCTAGTTCTATGTGTAGAACCTGAGCTCATAATTTACTATTCACGGCTACAGTAGACTTTATAGGTTATCCTGTGGTCTAGAAAGTTTTGGTGTTGATCTGGGCCTTTGATCTTCCTGGTTGCATATCCCTCAATCCTAATTCGAGTGCAATTATAACGTATATGTATGATATGCTTTGCTGAATGCTCTACTATCTAAATTGGTCTTAGGCTCTTAGGTTCATTTTCTTGTAATTTGAATTTTATTCTATTTGCAGGAATTGGGACTGGAGACTGATGACAAGACAGCTCTTACTGGTTGGTTTTGATCTATCTTTTTATAACAAGATGGTGGATTTCTTTTTATAACTTGTTTCCTGCCTTAAAGACTGATATAGTAGTGTGTATACATAATGTAGATATGAAGGTGATTGTTTCTTGTAGTTGTAGGGCCTAGACTCTGTGATTGAAATAATTTTGGTTGCCAAATTACTAAAAAATGTTCACCTGACTGATTTTTCTTTCTTTCTTGTTCTCTCCTCTTTATGTTTCTCTACTAAACTTTTTTGACGTCATAAAAAAAATAACTTTTCATTGTATAGTGAGTATAGGGGTGCTCTTTATATCCTACTTGTTTGTGTTTTATTTGATGCTTCTTGTCTCCTGATCAAAGTTAGTTTATATAGCTTACAGTTGTCAATCCACAAAGTAATATGTTTTCTGGAGTATACTTTCTAATGAAACTTGTTATATGATAATATTAACTTTACCTTTTATTTCAGGTAAATTCAGGGAAAGGATTGAACCTAAGCGAGAAAAATGCCCACCTCATGTTTTACAAGTTATAGACGAAGAACTCACAAAGCTACAGCTATTGGAGGCTAGTTCTAGTGAATTCAGTGTTACCCGTAACTACTTGGACTGGTTGACTGCACTGCCTTGGGGTGAATACAGGTTTGTGTACATTGAATTTCATTCTTATTACTATTGCTAAAGTAATTTAAATTTATTTGAGATTTCAATATGTGTCTCATGGGAAACACAGTCCCTCTAGGCCCCTACCATTCATGGTGGTGGGACGGATGTATTTGATAGCTTAAGTTTTGTTCAACTTGCTGAAAAAGGTTTTGGGAAGGCCCTTAGAAGTTGACAACTAAAATGCATAAGCATAATTTTCATAGGCTCTTGGATGAACTAAGTTTTTATTTTAAAAGTTACCGTCGCGAACCTCAAAAGTCTGAATCTGTTAATTTCCTAATCCAGTGATGAGAACTTTGATGTTACTCGGGCGCAAAAGATTCTTGATGAAGACCATTATGGATTAACGGACGTGAAGGAAAGAATATTGGAATTCATAGCTGTTGGGAAATTAAGAGGGACTTCACAAGGTAACTATGATCATCTAATAATGTATTTCAAATATTTATGTGGGTGTTTAGTTTGTGACACATACTACCTTGCTAAATGCTGGTCTGTGTTTTAATGTCTGTCAAATTGCTATGGTTTCTTGAAATAGGTTTCCAAGAAGTAGTCTAAAATCACCATCTATCTTGATGTCCAATTTTTATTCTATATATATATATATAAACATTTTAAGGCAATACAAACCGGCTCTGGAGTATGTACTATTGGTTATTTTGACTGGTATAATTTTAATGTGAAATTTGAATATCAATTTAAAATATTACGGGCATACTTGACTTGGTCAAGCTTTGAAATGTGATGCCTATTCTTTTGTCCAAAATTCAATCAAGACAAACTTACTCAATTTTATGTGTTTTGTGCTGATTTTAATTCAAAATGTTTTAAGATATTGGCCTCTGTATGCTTATTCATTTTTGTGAAGTTCAAGCCATGGTACTTGCTTATGGTCTTTGCAAGTTCAAAAAGTGTGACATGGTTCCCGATCTTTCTCATATATGCAGGAAAAATTATTTGCCTTTCTGGTCCACCAGGAGTGGGAAAAACGAGTATTGGCCGTTCAATTGCACGTGCCTTGAACCGTAAGTTCTTCCGATTCTCTGTTGGAGGATTAGCTGATGTGGCTGAAATCAAGGTACATAAAATATCTGTTTCCTTCACTAGGTTGAATTGATGCCAGTTATATAGTAACATGTGGTGGTGTTTTGTATCATTACTATTGAATCTTACAGGGGCATCGTCGAACATATATAGGTGCAATGCCAGGAAAGATGGTACAATGCCTTAAGAATGTGGAAACAGCCAACCCTCTTGTTTTGATTGACGAGATTGACAAAGTAATTCATCACTAGACAGTTCGATTTATTTGTGGCTGAGTATTTTTGTTTTCTGATTATCCTTTGGTATTGGTTCTCCTAGTCCTAATAAATATAATGCACAAATTTCAGTTTCATTTATTTTCTTACAATTCCTTATCTCGTAAATATTCTATAAAACTGACAATTAGTATTGACACTGTTTTATTCAATTGGTAGTTGGGAAGAGGACATGCTGGTGATCCAGCTAGTGCTTTGCTAGAGCTCCTGGACCCTGAGCAGAATGCTAATTTTCTGGACCACTATCTTGATGTTCCCATTGATCTATCAAAGGTAAGTATTTGATAATCTGGGAGGTGTAAGACTCAGCATTTGTGCATGGTTTATTTGTTACATGCTCATTGGTGATCTAAAAGGACCCATTTTATCTTTCTATAGCTAGTCTTGATAGTCAGAACAACTTTTTTATGGATAGTTTTCATGAAGTACCCTGAAGTCCCATTTGGCACGCCGTCCATGTTTTTACCACGACAACTCATGCATTGGAATCTTGTTGCAGGTTCTTTTTGTTTGTACTGCAAATGTAGTGGAGATGATACCAAATCCCTTATTGGATCGGATGGAGGTTGTTGCTATAGCTGGGTATATTACTGATGAGAAAATGCACATTGCAAGAGATTATCTGGAGAAAACTACACGTGAAGCATGTGGAATAAAGCCTGAACAGGTATTTATCTTTTCCACCCATTTACAGGGTTTCTTTTCCTGCAATGAATGGGATATTAAAAACTGACATGAGCTATTGCTAGCATAATGATAATGATGTCATTTTTTATTGCCTTGTTTGTTTTAATTGGTTGGAAAAAAAAATTGACTATAAAGTTTAACTTGCTTCAGGTGGAGGTGACTGATGCTGCTCTCCTTGCTCTAATTGAAAGTTACTGCCGAGAAGCAGGAGTCAGAAACCTTCAAAAGCACATAGAGAAAATTTACCGGAAGGTATGTAGTACTTTTTAGGTCAATACTGTCAGTTACTGTAAAATATGCTATGGTGTGTATGTTTGAAATGACAGTCTTTCTTGATCTATTTGTTTCAAAATTATTGATTGCATTTGTTCATCACTATATCTGAACTTAAATTTGGTAAATGCATCCTGGTCCCTGAAATATTCTGTTTATGACATGACAGATAGCACTACAGCTTGTGAGGCAAGGGGAAACCATTGTTGAAAACTCCGTGTTAGTTGAGAGTAGCAATCCTGAACATATGGACGAAAACTCCGAAGTTGATAATGTGCAATCAAATCAACCAGCCGATCAATCTCTTTGTCTTGACAATAAATCTACAGATATGGAGGTAGTACAACACCCTGAAAGCGCTAACATATCTCTCTCTCTTGTAAAATGGTTATTTTCCGAATATGGTTCATTGAGCAAGAAAACAAAACCTACTAATGCCAAGCATTGACCGGACGTTGAGAACTATCAAAGTCTTTTTCTTAATATTTACTTCAATGATATGCTAGTGCCATATACTTGCATTTTTTGGGTTTTGCCGGCTTTTCTATGACTATCGTACAGTTGGTACAATAGTTTCAAACTGGCAAAATATTATGAGGTTTTCTGTATGAAGACTTCAATCTGGAATCTGAAATATTTTGGTGGTCCAATAACCACTACACAATTATTTTTCCTGTGAAACCTTAGACTTTTATGTGGTCCAAAGCTACTGATTCACAAATTTGATATCTACGGATCTTAATTTTGGTAGGTTTCAAAAGAAAGAGAGGAAGATAAGGAAATTGAAGCAAAGACTATTGATAAGGTATTGGTTGATAATACAAATTTAGATGATTTTGTTGGTAAGCCTGTCTTCCATGCGGAGCGCATCTATGATCGGACACCAACTGGGGTTGTTATGGGTCTTGCCTGGACTGCAATGGGTGGTTCTACTTTGTATATAGAGACTACACTTGTTGAGGAAGGGGAAGGAAAAGCATCACTGCATGTCACTGGTCAATTAGGAGATGTAATGAAAGAAAGTGCTCAAATAGCTCACACAGTTGCCAGAGCAATACTACTGGAGAAAGAACCAGGAAACCCTTTCTTTGCCAATTCAAAGTTACACCTCCATGTTCCTGCAGGCGCTACACCAAAGGATGGACCAAGTGCTGGTTGCACGATGACCACTTCTTTGTTGTCCCTTGCCTTGAAGAAGCCTGTGAAGAAAGATCTAGCAATGACTGGGGAAGTGACACTTACAGGGAAGATTCTTCCCATTGGCGGGGTATGTTGAGAAAATTGATTTTGTTTTTTCATAATATTTAGATACAGAAACTTGTGTGCATCTTTAGTTGTCACTGGTTTTCAAGTTGTGGAATTGCTTTTTTAAGTTATTTATTTTGTGGCTACTGCTTTCAGTATCTACTCACCAACAAATAGCATTTAAGAATATATGAAAAATTTCAAGTGATTATTCATCTGTAGCCAAAGCATTTTTTGCCATGACTTATTTTTGTGCATTTTTTGTCTCAAACTGCCTGTCATGCAATGCTGTGAAAATTGCAGGTTAAGGAGAAAACCATTGCTGCAAGAAGGAGTGACGTTAAAACTATAATATTTCCTTCGGCAAACAGGAGAGATTTTGATGAGCTAGCACCTAATGTAAAAGAAGGTCTTGATGTGCATTTTGTTGATGACTACTTGCAGATCTTTGATTTGGCTTTTGACGATGAGAAGTCTCACAATACAGAGAAGTAAATCACTAATGCCCTTGAGATGAATCTCGATTCTTTATTGAGCTGGGAACCGGCCTGAGTTTTGTACTATATTGATTTTATTAGTATCAATGATTTTCGGAGATTTTATTCATCTCTAACCTTGTGCTCATGGAGTAGTATACTTTTCTTTTTCTTTTTTCAGTATGGTGCATCCCAATTGTAGTATGTACATTCAATTTATGTTTATATTTGATCAAACCAGTTGTTTGTTTACCAAGTTTTATACTTTTGCAATGGCGGGAAGTGTTCAGAATCATACTCCAAGGGACAATATAACATTTACAATAATACAATATTATTTGGAGAATAATACTTGGATTCGTTGTTGGTCTTTTTTAATTTATTTTGGTTCCATTATGATTATCTTTTACCTTTCATTCAAGTATGGTAGCACTAATTAATAATAATTTTTGCCTGCCCCAATTTTATTTATAAAAAATATTACAGCTCCAGCATTGCCTTTCAGCTCTTAAATAAGGTGTAGAGAAAGGAAAGAAGAAAGAAAGTAGATAAGAGAATAGATGTGTAGCTAAAGAAGATACAAGTCTACTGATTTATGTTAGTAATACATTGTACACATTAAGAATGGAATTAATATTCATTTAATTTCTTTGATGCAATCAAAATATTAATTAGAATTTTTAAGTTACACATTTTTTCATTTAATGTTCTGCAAGAATTAGTTATATTGAAGGATATTTTGAGAAAAATAGCATTCAATCGAATGAAGTTGGAAAATTTTACTTTTATTTTTGTCAATTAAATATGAGTATTATTTTTTTACTTATATTTGAGTTCATAAAGTACTTTTTTTGGGTAAAAAGGGATTAGGTGTTGGGAAATCGTAGGAATGATTTTATTTGAAGACTCAATTGTAAGGAAAAAAACAATACCTGCATTTGTTAGATTTAAATAAATATAAGCAAAAACTAACCTATTTTTTAATATTATAATTTCAAAAATACTCTTAAATTTTTTTTTTTTAAGTTGTGAGGATATAATCATTATAATTAGGATATATTAGTAAACTTATTTTTATTTTTTTCACATGTAATCAAGAAAAACCAAAGGCCCTTAATTATCATGTTTAATAAATGTGATATTAGATTTAGTATTTTTATCTGGAAATTGAGACGAGAGGAAGTAAGTATATGCCACTAAGGCAAGCTATTTGTTTATATAACAGTCAAGTGTCAAATGTAAAGTGGTGAATGACAAGAAATAATGAGATGATCATAAGTGGTTAATGATGCTAGCTTTAATCAAGATCATTCAAACACATTTTCTAAATTTTGTGACATCATTCAAAAAGCGCACGTGCTACACTGCTACTGTAGGTATAGTGTGCTTCTGCTTTCCAACCACTTTGAATTGTAAAGTATGGGATGGATATCATTACTTTGCCGACGGCTGATGAATTCTTCGTTTTAGATTTTGTGACGTAAGAGGTGCCAAATCTTTATCTTCATTTGCTCATGCCCACGCGTATTAGTTTATTTGATTTTTACAATATTTTTATATTGTAGAGCAAATATCTATTTTTTATTTTTTAGGGAATTAAAAAAGTCGTTGTATTAAATTTGTTAGCAATGGATGTTTTTTATAAGTTTATCATTGAAGAAAAATAATCAGCTAATATTCTTATTATAATATGTATTATTTATTGTCGAAAAACATGTAAACTAATTAAATGTATATTAATAAAAAAAAGGCAAATAATGATAACACACATCAAAATTTAAAGAGATTTTTATAAAAATAAAAATAGAAATTTTCAATAAAAAATGGAGATAAGGTAATACTTACTATTTCTTATAACGATTTGTTTCTTATATTAGTTTCACGCATATTAAAAAATAATTATAAATAAAATAATAATTTTACAAAATCGTCTTTATTAAGACGAATTCGAGTTCAGTTCTCATCTGATCACATTAACAAATTAACATACTAATTATCTTAGCTGTTTTAAAAAAACTAACATACTTCTTTAATCCTAATGATTTGAATGAGTTTTTAGCAAAAAAAGGTTGTATGTTTAAGAATAATATCCTAATGATACGTGACGCGTGGGTTAGTCCTAGTCATCCATTTTATTCACAATAACTTTATGACATTAAACATTCCAGCTGATGGATCTCAAAGTGGGTTGCTGCGATTGTGTGAAAGTGACACTTACTTGATCACTCGATTCATTACGGTTGCAATACAAAACGGTTTTAATTTGTTACCAAAAATATCTAAATACGGTTATTTGAAGTTAATAGTAAACGACGATCATGTCATGAATTGGATATAACTATATATAAAGTGTATACCAATAATTTGTGGTAGCATGATATATAGTAATAATTGGCGATTGTGACAACTGCGTGCTATATTATGATGTTTGAGTTGAAGATGCACAAATTGACTCTGCATTTGAAGCTACGAAACGTCACTTATTATCCCAAAATGATCATATCGAGTTTGAATTGAGAGAAAGTGGAGACCCTACCACTGCACACGCCACCATATGGTTTCAAATTCAATGCATTAACTTGCAAATATTAATTAGGAAGTAGTAAAAATAAATTCATACTCTCTTATATTGTGAGATAATGTTGGTGAATTTCCCGATCACAAATATTAAAATATAGTAATTTCTTATTTACCAAGTTTTAATTCCAGTTGTTTAACTTGTTCTAAACCTCAAAACTAGATAAAGCCATCCACGAACTAGAAGTGTGTGAATTCTTAATGGCACAAATGAAGATTGCATAAATCTTTTCTTTATTGGATGATTGGATGCCACTCTACTTTCCTACATTCCTTAAATTATATTCTTAGGGAAAACGCACGTGTAACTTTATCATGTACAAAATCCAACGTCACTTCCTCAAATTGCCGCTGTCCTATATGGTTGGCATGCATATTATCAAAATCGATAAATGAATAAATAAATAATTGATATTATAATTAATTATAATAGATTATATAAAAAATTATTTAATTATTAATAGTTGTTAATAATTTTATTCTTTAAATTAAATTGTTCAGTTTAAAAAAAAAAAATTTGCATATTATATATAACACTAAAATATTACTATATAGATAAGTAGCTATAGGATGAATACATATCTTATAGTTTATTTCAAGAGAACAGATATCATCTCATACGTAATTATTTATGAAATAATATCACCAAAGCTTATGATTACTCTTCAAAGATGGAGATTTGAGCGCGTGTGGTTTACGTGTAATTTAATTTTTGAAAAATAATAAATATTTAATAAATATTACTTATTTTACGTCATTTTAATTAATTAATTTCACATATAACTGATTTTAATTGGTTAAACATGATTTCATTTTTCTATCTATAAAAGAAATGAAAAGCAAATAATGCTGAAAGCATATATATTTTTGTGGCAAAAAGATGGGAGCAATCCATACTGATTAATTATCATCGTCACAATTGTTTACAAAAGATTATTGGTATACATCTCATTAATACTTTGGAAGAGAAAGAATAATGTAATATGTTAGCAACGGTGATCTAATAAATAAAAAATGTGTAGAAAAATTATAATCGTTCATAAAATTATTGTTTTTTAAAATACCATGTTTGACCCAGTACAAATGCAAATATAACAACCATATGGCTTAAGTTTGCCGGGAAATAAGGATGAAACTGATCTGGTAGGATTTTTTTTCTTCTTTTTTTTAATTTTAAGTTAAATACACCACTTTTAAGATAATATTTACACTTGTTAACATGTGTCGATACAAAGTACTATTACTACATCGAATGAAAATAAATAAAAGTATAAATATTTGGCGTGATTTTGCTTTTAAGTATTTATAGTTTTAAAGTTTTAATTCAACTGTATAAATAGAAAAGCATTTTGCATAAATTTGAAATCGATTGGATTTTTTTTTCATCTTTCATTTTTATAAAAAGAAAGCTTAAAATATGGAATTTGAATCTTTAGCACAAATCTATATATATTCATAATAGGTCTAAAATGAAATACATGTATTTAGGAATTAGTCATTTCATAAAGTGACTTCGAGACCTTGCAGTTTTATAAATTAATTATAATGATATTTATTATCCCTTCTAAGTCAAAATAAAAAAGTATTTATATATTTTCATCTAACAACTT
>JBBPBP010000001.1:5913382-5926880 GCA_037974735.1 Cicer chorassanicum | reverse complement strand
GTTGGAAATTGTATAGGCGTAATGTTTTTCCCCCTTCATATTTAGCTTTCTTTTGTTTATATAAAAATATTGTAACTTTATTCATAAAATAAAATCAAATCAAAATTTAAATTTAATTTAAAATAAATAATAAAAATCATAGCATTAAATGATTGAATATTGAATATCATATCCAACAAAACTCTAAAGAATCATAATATTTACCTTTTTTTTTTCTTTATCCTATTAGTTTATTCATGATATAGCTTATTTAGTTAGGGTTAACAATTAATTAAAGTAACATTAATAACTATTCTACATCTCTAAATAAATTTTAAACTGCTTATAAAAAAACATTTGTTAACAAACATATTTTAATCTTGAAAATACTTTATGTCTATTCTAGTCATAATAGCCGATTTTGAGGGGATAAGAAGCTTCTACTTTGGAAGTTTTATCCTAATTGGCTTTTACTACATAAGAATCAAGTTGGTGCGCCTTTCTTTTTTTTCAAAACTTCACTGATATTTTTAGTAATAGTAATATATTATAAACATACCCGATCAAAAGAAATATAAAAACACATGCACACGCACATATAGAGTCACACTCACACACCAATAAGATGTGATATCAATCTTAATTGAGTCACTATAAAACCAACCATAAAACTCATGAGATTCCTCTCTAGTCTCTAATTGAAATAATTAACAAGGTCTTATATATGGAGCACATTAACGGGTACTACAGGACTCCCTTACTATCCAACAACAATGATGATGAACAAACTCCATATAATATGGTATTTAATTTGCTTTTGATATGCAACTTAATTAATATATGCTAGCTAGTTGCATTTTTTTCTCACCAATCTATCTTTCTAAGTTTATGCTTCTTTCCTTCATTAATAGTTAACGTGCATTTCTCTACTTTATGTTAGTAGCATATGCATGATTTATTCACTGTAATTAATTAAAGAATAAAAAACATTTGTTTGTTTATTTTTATCTCTTCTTATAGGATAATCTGAACTTGAAAGAGTTATCCAAGTATCCGCTACCACTCGGGTTAAAACTCACATTGACTCCTGAGATGCTGCCATTAACAAATCCTGCTACTAAAGTTGAGAAGTTGAAGGCCGTTCATTTTCCAATGTATATGCTCAACATCGGATTTTTCAAGGTATCTATCACTAGATTCATTACTATACGTAGTATATTTGACTTATACACTTAAATACTACTATCTTATCAAATACTTCTTACAATTTTAAATATAAACAAAAGTATAATTAAAGAAAGTTATTTAAATATTAAACAAGATATATGAATTTTCTTCTATACTACTTTTAGTTATATATAAAATCGAAAGAAGTATTATATAAGATAATTTGAATCAAAGAAAATTGATATATTTAATTCAAATTTTTGAATTAAATATGTTATTTTTTTACCAATAATATTTGTTTATATTTTGAGATTGGAGGAGGACATACTCATTCCTATAGTATAAGTCTTTTTTTTAAGGGACTCCCATAATATAAGTTATGTCATGTGTACTAATTACCGTACTACTATCATTTTGTATAAGTTTAATTTGTATGTACTCATCATTGTCATGTAAAAATATTTTACAAAGATGTCCAATTAAATCTTTCCATTTAAATATGTTATAATATAGTTTTATAAAATATCTAAAGATGAAATTTAATTGTATCATAAACTAAAATTATTTTAGTTTATCATTGTCCCATTGCATACAATTTAAATTCTTTAAATATTTTGTATCAAACAATTATTGTGGTATATTATCCAACTTGTATAGATTTTGAGTTGGTATGATGGTAGAATGACTTTTTCTTTTCAAATCGGTACATAATTCATTCCACTTTAATTTTCATTTTAAGATTATTTAAACATACTAAGAAATTAGTAACATTTTTTTTTACAATACTCTTAAATATTTATTATCTTATTTTATATATTTCTTTGTATGCAATAAAAAGTCATATATTTTTGTGAAAACAATAATTAATACAACTTTCAACTTTGAAAACGACTAATAGAAAATAACTTCTAAAATTTATCTTAAGAGTCAATACAGTAATCCCTTGTGTTGGTTAAATTATTGACCACAATTAGTTAAACGTGCATGCAGATCGAGGCTAAATATCCCACAGATTTGGTAGCCAAGTTTTATTATGCTAAACAAAAATTGGTGTGGGAGATATTACGTAATGGTTTAAAGGAAAAGATTGAAATACAGTGGCAAAATATTTCAGCCATACGAGCTCTTATAGAGGATAACTTACCGGGTATTCTAGAAATTGAGGTACTTTTTTTTTTCCTTTTATGTAGCGAACAAATAATGTATTTTTTATTATTCAATAAATTGTTCTTTCTTTTAAATATTAACAAAATGGACAAATGTTAATTTTCATTGTTTTTTTTCAAAAAAAATTATTTGAACCCACAGCTAGACAAAGTGCCATCTTTCTTTCGCGAGATTGAACCAAAGCCCGGAAAGCATACTGTGTGGACTTTATCTCATGACTTCACTCATGGTCAAGCTTCCAAATACAGGTTTGTATTCATTTACTTCTAACCACTTTTTTATACTTTCTAGCTTCTTTTTATTTTTATGTGAAAAATGAAATCTTTTCCACAACTAGCTACACATTCAGCTTCACTATATTTATATTATACAATGTATAATTTTTCAAGTCGATGGCAAATATTTCTATTCAGGAGGCACTATCTTCAATTCCCTCCTGGAGTTCTTGACCGATGCTACATAAAGCTCTTGCAATGCGATAATCGATTGTTGGAATTGAGCCAGAGACCCTTTCCTAGTTCGCATGCTATTTATTTTGATTCATATTTTGATAAGAGGACAACACAACTTGTTTTCTGTCATGATTCAACAAACACCCCGGTTATGGATCAACAAGTTCAACTACTTGGGTCATTGCCTCTAATTGATAATTATAACAACCCAACTTCACAAACATTAGGTAACAACAATTTCCATAAATTTTTATTTCATAATAATGCATGTGTGCTCTCATTAAAACACTATAAGCAAGGTTAATGTAAACTAATCATCATATGCTACAGATGAGGCAGTCAACAATCAAATGCTTCAAGATCCAATGATATCTACTTCTTGGAGTCAAGGTTTTCATTATGACACTTTACTTTCAATGGAGTCTGTGCCACACGCAAATTGCATACAACCACAACAAAGTGGACAAGAAGGGTTAAAATATGAACATCCTAGTGACTTTAATAGCATGTTGCTTAGAGGCTACCATATCCCAGAAATTGAACTCAACAGAACATATATGAGGGATAGTGGCAATGTTGGTCAATCAATTGATGCAAGTTTTGTTTACAACACCAATACAAGCACACAAATTGATTGGTCTATGTTAACTTGATTACTCCCTCTGTCTAATATTTTCGTTTATGGTTTTTCACGTAGATTAAGAAAAATAGTGAATAAATAAAAGAGTGTGACACTTTTGAGCTGTTAGAATGAAAGTCTATCTTAATGCTAGTGATATGTGGTAAGCTGTTAAACAAGAGTATGAAGTTTGATACCTGTCCTTGAATCTGCCCATTGCATACAAGTCTTGATGCCCATTGTTATTCAGCCTGAGACCCTGAATGCACACCTTCTAAGAAGCCGCATAGATCTTGGCCCTTTCCAAGGAATTTGCTGGCTGCCTCCTCATTTTGGGTGGGTGAAGTTGAATACATATGGAGCTCTGAGGGTGTCAGACAACTTAGCAGTTTGGGGGGGCATCTTAAGAAGAGACCACTTTAGAACCTTTACTTTTGCCTCTACAAGAATATTGATCTCTGTTCTGTTGTGAAAGCATAGCTGTGAGTTTGGTCTTCAGATAGCATGCCAAAGATGTTTCAATAGAATTTACTGTGGAATTTGACTCTAGTGACTATACAGCTAATCAAGGATGGCTGTTTTTCAGTTCACATCCTTCCTACTCATCGAGCAGTTGCACATATTTTGCCATTTAGAAGAAAGCATCAGCTTGAAGCATATTATCCGTATAGCAAATCAAAGATTGTAATCAATGTTAATAAAGAAGAGACAATAGTTGAGAAATAAGAGTGAGACTGCGAGAAGAGAAAATTCAAGGATTAAATTGTAATTTTGTATGTAATCTATTGTGAACCACCAAACACGCTAGAATTTGCCCAAACAAGAATTATGTTAAAAATGGTGTTACTAATATTAGTCATAGCTTGAAGCGTGACATTCAAATAATAATCATCACATCTCCTAGCCTTCATAAGTTCAAAGATCAAAAATTGGTGGATCTATAATGGACTAAAGTAAAGTTTCATCATTCAAACTCATAAATTATATGTAAGGCATACAAGGTGTTTGTTGCATAATACACAACTTATATGGCTGGAAAGATTCTTCTGAGCTCCAGTGAAGTCCTATTACTAAAATATATTTACCAGATGTGATCACTTCCATTACAGAAACTTGTTGAACTCATTATTCAAGTCTTTGAAATCGATAAAGGCGATTTGCCAGAACCTTCTGATATTGCTGCAGGATCAGAGGACCGGGTGGCAGTTTCATCTGCTCCTTCCAAATTTGTTTCACTAAAGCTTCTTTTCTTTGATGGAGTAATCAAATTTGTATTTTCATTTTCTTTCTGCTTTCCTTTACCTTTTTCTTTTCTGCTGTCAGCCTCCTTATCGGGTTGTGGCTCTCCATTTAGAAGCGGAAATAAAGGAGGTTCCTGGCCACTCAAGCGGCAAAACACTCTTTCAACTGTTTCACTTATCTCTTTTCCCAAGCCATTGTTGTCTAAAATTAAATCCCAAACTGATTTTGAAGCTTTCTCGAGTACAGAAGCTCTGCATGAAATAGATATGGATATCAGGAAAAGCCAGGAAACCAGCGGAGTTGCAACAAAAACTAAATAAATTGATAGTTGTGAAGATGAAATCTAATCAGGACTAACGACTTCAAACAAGTCTTCTATGACCCAGACTCACATAAAGCATCTAGTAGAAATACAATGAAATAAACACTCAAGATTAAAAAAAAAGATGGAAAATGGTATAATAGAATAATTTTATGCAGTGCACTAATTTTTTTGGTCACCACAGGGCTTTCATGTCACTTTTCATGATGATAGCAATAAATTGATGGCAAAATTCTTTGAAAGACCAAAGTAACAACGCATATGTCTTCGGAGGACTGGAATATGATTTATAATTATATGCAGCAAATTAACTGTTCGTCCTACTTTGGCCATTTATCCATGATTATTAGAAATTTAGGATAAGTCTATTTCACAGGATATGATTTGTAATCAACTAAAGATTCTACTTAGACTACTTCATATAAAGAGGTTTAATGGTTGTAAAAGAATATAAATAAAAAAATTCTAAATAAAAGAAGGGTTTCCAAGCCTTCTTTTCGCAAGGTTCTAAGAAACCTAGATACAAGATTTGACACAACCTAGATACGTCAACAGAAATTTATATTTATAAATATAAACATAAATGCATAATATTTGCAAAGAGACATATTCACATAAATGAACAGAGAAAATAACTAGCAACAACTTTGCCGCATCTGTTGTGTATATTTAATAATTATAAATATTATGTTTGCCATTCACATTACAAATGTTTTCATTGGCGCAGTGGTTAAGCCAATTCATGTGCAAAACCGGTCACAAGATCGATTCCTGTTGAGCCATATTTTTTGCATTTTCATTTAATGCCACTTACTCTAGGGAAATAATTGCTGCCAAAATAACAAAATACAACATTTGTTTGGAAGTATTACGAGTATGACCCACAATAAACTAATCTATACTCAACATTAATTTTGGCTCCCTCGGTGAAATCGGTCAAGCTCCACCATTGATCCTTCAGAATTTCAGCAAGATGGTTAAGGGGATGAAAAAAAATTATTGACGGGAGGTTTAGAACTGTACTCCATTCTATGAGATAGAAGTAGATGCGCAAACAGAAATCAATAGGAAAGAATAAACTATATATTTTAAACAGAATCTGGCTTTACTTCTGATAGTGCATAATCAAGACAACAATCCCTGATTTGATCAGCCAAGACATTACGTGGTCAAAGGAATATGTCGTACAGGATCAAGCGTGGAAAACCAGTAATAATAGAGAATATTTGTACTGTGGATAATTTCATAGAGAATAAACTTTAAGTCTTCAAAATCTTTCAAAACATTCCAGAAATGATCGCATTGAGTTTATCAGATTTCCTCTCTTTCATTCAAAACTTTAAAAGTAATAAACTGTAACCACTTAAAGGATAAATGATTTACAAATTTTGGAGAGCAAGTTGGGAGTTTGGACAGAATTTCAAGATCTTCAAATATTCACACTATACTTTTTATATGGGGCAAGAGATTTCAAGGTAAACCCAATAACTTGATAATGAGATTTTTGTTTTAGTGATGTGAAATTTCCGCAAGACAAAAGTTGCTAATTATAATTATATGTATCATGGGAGTTGTTCATGCAAATGTAGCACTGTGGCAGATTTACTCCGTATTATATTTAACTCTTCTAGTTTCACTCCATTTGCCTCAAGTTAGAAAGTTGTGATTAGACTTATTAAGTACCCATATTTCATCATCTATGTTTCATATGGTCGGGTTGAATTGAACAACTGAAACAGCAAACACTTTAAAGAATAGCCCAACATGCAACAGCCACGGCGAAAAACAATACTCTTTGAGTTCCTTAGGAAGGACTCAAAATTTAATCCAAACATAAATGTAAGCAAATGTATCACTTACTCGAGTTCTTGACGAAGCGCATCAAATAGCTCTCTTTTGGTCTGTTTCTCAGCACCAGGGGTGTTCAGAACTTTACTCTGTTCAGCCATCTTTATAGTAGTACTCTTCAGTTCCTCCTGCAAGAAAAAAAAAACACCACAAACTTATCACGATAAACTTCACTGAAATTTAAGAACTTATAAACCAATCACACCATAGTTCAAATTAAATAGAAGAAAATTAAAAGACACATCAAACTAGTATTATTATAATTTATATAAATTTAATTTCAAACTCGAAAATTAGAAGAAATAAAAAATGGGGGGTAGAAACTACATTGGCTTTGAGCTGGTTGATGATCTTCAATCTGAGGGCATCAATTGTGCCGTCGTTCATAAGCGATTCCAACACATCTTCGGGAGTGATTACCGAAGAAGAAGCCATGAGTAATAGAAGTAAGTGTCGAAGTCTATTCGATTTTGCGCGTAACCGAAGAAGTAAAAATACGGAAGAATTTCGATATTGGATTGTATCGTTGGATAGAGACAAATGAAGGTTTTGAAAACGCAGTGAATAGCGGTCGTATTTATGGGTGGAGTGTGAGTTTGAGGAAACGGGAAGTTAGTTAGGAAACCCTAATGCGGTGAAGGAAGGAAGAAGACGATAGCGGAGGAAAAACAATATAGTCCGTCACACACCTGGCACTCAGCCACTCCTGCCCCCGTCTCATAAATTTATGTATTCACTTTTTTTTTTTTAAGAAATAGGTGATGACAATGGTTATTTTTTATTTAAAACTTTTTATAATATCTTACATTAAATTTATATTTTTATTTAAATAAAAAGTTGTTTCATACCAGTCCTGAGATTACCTAATGATAATTTTTTTTGCAACAACCATTTATAACTATTTTTTTATAATCAATAAATAATTATTAATTTAATAAATAAAAAATAATTAAAATAATTAAAAAATAAAATTATATTAATCAAATCAAACAAATTATGAATATTTTGCTTTTATATTTTTTATTTAAAATTGTTCATTATACCAATATTAAAAACTATATACGTTCTATTTTTGTATTTTTTAAGAGGTCGCATCCTCGTCTTGCAATACTGAAGAATAATCTTTTTGTATCTTTTGAATGTGACAATCTATAGCCATTTATATTTTTTATAACAAATAAATAATTGTTAATTTAATAAATAAAAAATAATTAAAATAAACAAATTATATTAATAAATTCAAACAAAATACATGAAAGCTAATGTAAACCAAAAGTGTTATATTATTTTAACAATTTTCTTTTATTTTACAAACAAATTAGTAAATTTATTCTATTTTGTTAACAATTTTTTTCTATTTTTCCTCTAAATCTAATAAATAAAAAATAATAATAAAAAACTAAATTAAATTAATAAAATCAAACAAAATACACTAAATTAAAAAAAAATACATCAAGTTTTAATTAATGATCTATTTCTAAATATCCTTCAATTCCACCTCAATTAATTTAAATTAGAGGACATTTAGCTGGACATCGTTACTTAAAATTGATGTATTTTTTTCTTTAATATAATGTATTTTTTATTTATTAGATTTGGTAGAAAAAATGGGAGGGAGTTGTTAACAAAATAGAATGAAGTGGTTAATTTGTCTCCAAAATAGAAAAAAGTTGTTAAAATAATAGATCACGTTATTTGTTTTGACATATTTACTCAACTGCATTAACTTTGATATATATTTTTTTTTCTATTAAATGTATTTTATTTAATTTTATTAATATAATTTTGTTTTTTTAATTATTTTTATTTATTAAATTAATAATTATTTATTTATTATTAAATAAAATAAAATAAAGTGCTATTCATTGTCGCATTATGGAAGAAATAGAGAATTTTAAATGAAAAAGGTATTTAAAAGCAAAATATGTGGAAAATGAAAGGAAATTGTTAAAATAATATATCTGTTTTGGTACATCTATTCAGCCGTCTTAACTTTAATGTATTTTTTTTATTAAATGTATTTTGTTTGACTTTATTAATATAACTTTGTTTTTTTAATTATTTTTATTTATTAAATTAACAATTATTTATTTGTTATAAATAAATAAATTGCTATAGATGGCAGTATCTTAGGAATGCGACCTCGTGACTGTAAAACAAACTATGACATTTTTTTTATATAAATTTAAATGTATGGTATAATTGAGAGTTTAAATAAAAATGATATAAAAACAAAATATTCAATAACAATCTAAATAAACTTGTGATTATTGAATAAATTAAGAATTTAATTTTGCAATATCAATAATGTTAATGTAGAAAAATTTATATCAGAAAGGAATTAAGATTGTTAAATTATTAATAATATTTAATTTTAAATATAATTACTAATAAATTATTTATGATTAATCATTTTTAACTGTCTGTCTACATTTTTTTACATGTAAAGACAAATTAAATTCATTAATTCATTAATAATTAATATTTAGGATATAAAGAAAATGACGTTTATCACCAAAAAGTAAAATCAGTGCGAAACAGTATCGCAATTTTATTGGACATTGTAATTAATATTTGTAGAGATGCTATTAATTTTAGATAATATTTTATTATATTTAAATTTAAAAATATTAAAGTATGAGTTTTTTTATTAAATAAAAATTTATTTAAAGACATTTTATTAAATAAAAATTTATTTATTATTAGAGATCTAAAACACTTGTTTGAGTAACCTTACTCTTGGGATAGCCACATGACTATGTAGTTTACTACAAAGTAGACAAATTATATTAAGACATTTTTTTGACAAGAATTATATTAAGACTTTAGTTCATTGACTGAAATATATCAAGACTTTAGTTCACGTGACAGTGAATGGGTAAATTTGCATCGGACCATATTTTAAGACTTTAGATTCTTTGAAAAATAATATCTTATCTCTGCTCTTAAATAATTTATGTTCAATTTTGAATGTATTTTTTTGGTTTTTTTATAAAAATAAAAAATTAAATAAATATTTAAGAAAGAACACGAGGGAAAGACACTGATGTACAATCATCGCATAAAAAATACTTAAGTTGATAAAAAAAAAACAATGAAGAAATTCATCCATACTACTGACATTCATATTGTAAATACGTCATATTTGATAATATAGTATAATTTACAGAATGACGGTAAATAAAAATTATAAAAACGTAATTTTTACAAAATCAAATTTACTATAATTCCTCCGTACTATCAAACATTCAGTACATCTATTAGCCTTGCAGAAAAGTATGTAAGAATACAATATCAATTCTCATGATGTAGAAAACACATAAGAAAACACATAAGAGAATTCAGTCTATTTTTGGCAGAAAACATTGGAAAATGGTGTTGTGAGGGTGTGAAAATGATGTTTGGTGGGTGTAGGTAGCAATCCCCAAAGTAGTACTAAAGGGGTAAATAAGCTTGGTCCAGTCATAAACCCGTGCAAGGTGCCACCCATCGTCCCCGCCGCCGTAGCCATGTTACCGTCACGCCAAGCCAAACAATCAAATCTTTCCGAAACTACCCCCACCGTCGCGGAGAACTACCCAGTACCATTATCCCCTCAACTCCCAGCAATCTCAAAAGAAATCGAACTAAACAGAGCCGAAATCGCTTCAACAAACTCACAACTATTCTCTCTCTCAAAAACCCACATTATTTACGAAGACGAATGGCTCCTCGCAGTTAACAAACCAAACGGAATCTATTGCGACAGCGTCCTTACCTCTCTTCAATCACAGCAAACCATACCAGCAGAGCTTCATCTTGCTAATCGACTCGATCGCGACACAAGTGGCATTATGGTAATTACAAAATCACACAAAGTTGCTTCTAAGCTTGTCAAAGCCTTCACCGATCACAAAGTTCAGAAAACGTACATCGCTCTCTGCACCGGTTCTATTCCTAATTGGGAAACGATAACCGTTAGATCCGGTCACGGTAGGTCGAAATTCGGCGCGTGGAGAGTTTACGCTTTTTCCGATTCCGGTCGCGTGTTACCGGGTGGATCGGTTGTTCGTTCCATGGAAACTTCGTTTGAGGTGTTATCCGTTAACGGTAATGGAAGTTTTAGGGATGTTTCTGAGTCGGAGTTTGAAGGGAGTAGTAGTTTGGTAGTTGAAGAAAAATCGGTGAAATTGGACGGTGGTGATGATGCGAATGAGAATCATCACGAGATAGTGGTGAGAGCGTATCCTAGGAGTGGAAGAACGCATCAAATTCGATTGCATTGTCAATATTTAGGGATTTCAATAATAGGTGATGTGAAATATGAGGGTGTTTATGAATGGAAAGGTGAGATTCATCATGGTCATCATCTTCATGCGGAAACGTTGTCATTTGATCACCCTGTTACTGGTATTCACCTTATGCTGCGTGCACCCCTCCCACAATGGGTGAACCAGGCGCTGCAATGTTAACACATTCGAAATCTTTTGTTTTCACTTTGATTGTAATTACATAATAGCTCTGGTATTGAAAATTAATATATTTACTGTGAGTTAGTAGTGCTTTTAATTTTGGGAAGCCGATGCTTGTATTTTTATCAGTGACCATATCTTAATTAGGGAAGCTGAATTCATTTATACACGGTGGATTGAAAAACATTCCGAATTGAAGCTACTAATATCTTACTTTTTAATCATAACTGCTAGTTGTTCTTATTGTCAGGATATATCTGTTAAGATCAAATCCGTCGTTGAAAACAACCAGTTTTGTATCCCTTCTTGTTATTCTGCCTTTTCTGTAACACATTTTCAGCTGTGGCATATTGAAATAGGGATTTTGAGTGAAGCTCTTACTCATTCTGATACATGTGGCTGCATTAATTGGAATTGTGTTTTCTTTGCTTCAATGGCTTTTAGTTTCGAGGGTTGGGTTGTTTGCCTCTAATCATACTGATTAATAAGAGATTCAAGATTGGAGAATGTTGTTTAGGGTCTTGAAGTTAGCATTAACTTTGCTTACATCCAGCATGCCAATTCTGTTGGGAATTTCTTCCTGCTTCCCATTTTTTAAGTTTATGATTGGTTAGCTATGGTACTAGCAAACTAACACTTGGACTCTTTTGACATGTTACCAGGAGCTACTTCATATCTGTTAACCAAGTATAGGTAGTATATGGGAGTATTTGGTGCAATAATTTTCCTCTTGAAAGGCTTTAGTATCAAAAGTGAACCTTGCATTAATATAAGACAGTCTTTATAAAATGTAAACCAGCACATGCTAATGTCACCTTTAGTATTGTGTTGTTTTCTTGTTTGGTGCTTTAACCTCTGTCCTATTTGGTTTTCTTGGGATCAAGATAGCAGCAACCTACGTGAATGCTAGACCAAATCTTAATGCCACGAAGGGAAAAAGAAAGGCTTTTGTTGTTGCTTTTCACTCTTATGCGCTGCAAATGGCCTGTTGGTTGGTGCTTATATATATGGGCATTGAGCTGAGAAGGCATCAAAACAGTGAACTCCCATTGAGGAACTCTATAAGAAACTCATTGTACCGTCTTTTTAGCCCGTCAATGCGTTTAGAATTGACTATTGTCTTCCATTGTTTTGGTACCTATAGGCAGGTACCTGGTATTACTATTCTTGCGGTATCATTGTTTTTTATCTCGAATATCCTAGTATATTTTCTTCATGTCTTTCTTTATGAGTTTGAGCTTCTTAACAATAGATATGTTGCAATAGTCCTTAAGGTACCGATAATGTTAGGTCGAAAGTCTTCTTTCGATTCTTAAAATTATATGTGAGTTTATGGTATTTATTTAACATCTCTCCTGCAAACAAAAAAAAGAGATGTAGAATTATCCAATGACTCTCCATCAAATGATCTTTTGAGTTTTTGAATCGAAGAACAGAAATTATCAAATGATTATCGCCATTAGATATTGGAGTATTATGATCTAATAACTTCTATTGAGACAAATATGTTGAGCATGGGAGGGTAATCCATTTTTTTTCTTTATTGTATTTGAGGTTACATTTGGACTCCATATTTTTACTTTTGTTTTTATCTTTGTAGAGATACAACGGAAATTCATAATTGGAAGTTACTTACGAATACTCTTATATTGTTTTACTTATGTTTTGCTTGTTATTCTAAGACCACAAACCATTGAATACCAAATAAGGTAGGAATGACGACAACTATATCTACAGCGTTGGGAAACTAATCCCAGCCAATTGTAAATAATCTCAATCCGATGGCTATAATCAATTGTTCTAATTTATCGTAATAAAAAAATGTTCTACTAGAGGCGTTCCTTATATATAATATCACCTTATGTTTGTGAGAGAAGATCCAAATCTCAATTTTTTAGACCAAACATTTTGGCTGTTAATAGTTTATCATTGTTTGAATTTGGTTTAGATTTTGTAACAAAAAACAATTTTTCCAATACTTTCATGTTTTATTGGACAAAAACAATTTTCAATTAATTAGAAAATGTCAATTATTTATCAATACCATAATATAAAGAGAACTTAAAATAAATAAATAAAATTGTTAGATGTTTTTCCGGTTTAAATTGCCTTTAAAAGCACAATTTCTTTTCAAATTTAATTTAAATTTGAAACATAAAACATCTCTCTCTATATATATATATTAAAACTAAAATATAAATAATTTCAAATAATATAAATATTATTAAACTCTAATAAATGAATAAAATTA
>JBBPBP010000001.1:5883397-5896791 GCA_037974735.1 Cicer chorassanicum | reverse complement strand
AAGTATTATTAACAAATATTTTATATAGCATATTTTTTTTAAAAAAAAAATATGACCATTGTAGTTTTTTATAGTAAACGACTACATTTTTTAGATTCTTAACTTTTAAAAACTTTTTTCTTCAAAGGAAAAACCACCCTTTTTTTGTCACAAAGAAAATGACTTTTTTTATATTGAGTTTATTGATAGTTGTATTCCTTAAAATTTAATGATAAAAAATAAAAGGATACTATTGATTTTTTGATAGATATTTTTTGTCATATATTGATTAGTCGATTAAAATAGTTGATTAGTCGGGAACCCAATTAAATTTACACTGTATTTTGACACGTTTACTAATGAATATGGTTGTTGGAGGTGAGAGAAAAATCTTCTTAAGAGAGAAAAAATCTAAAAATCAAGAACTGTGTTGAAAACGGTGTTGATTGATGTCAATATTTGTGTGGAATAATCATTTCTCTTAAATTAAACGATGTATATTAATCCGAGTCGTGTTGGTGAACCGGGTCAGCCGGTGACGGGTCTCTATCTATCTCCACCCCAACACTCCAAGTTCTTGTTTCTACTTCTACATGCATCCAACACTGTAGCAGCAACAACACTCTTTACCACTCTCAATTTGTCTCTATCTTTTTTTATTTTACCGTTAAGGCGATGTTTTTGTTCGATTGGTTTTACGGTATTCTAGCATCGCTTGGTCTGTGGCAGAAGGAAGCCAAAATCTTATTCTTAGGTCTTGATAATGCTGGAAAAACCACCTTGCTTCACATGCTCAAAGATGAGGTTTTCACTCTTTTTCTTCTTTTCGGATTAGTTAATTTTCGTTCGAAATTTCAATGTTTTTTTTTGTTAAATACTGAAAAATTGAACATGATTCAATTTAATTGCTGTCATTTGTCAAATATATAGTTGAGATGAATATTTGAAATTTTAGAAATTCTAGAGCGCGAATATTGACGGACAGAGTCACGACACTACGGCGATACTAATAATTGAAGAAAATAAACTAATTAAATGTAATCAATGATCCGGTGTCGGACACCAGAATACGTCTTCAATTAGAGGTGTCGGACACCAGAATACGTCTTCAATTAGAGGTGTCGGTCCTATAGAAAATTTAGATTAGATGAATCTCCCCACACTTTACAAGGAAAATAGTTCCTGTTTAGTGTTTACTATTGAAAATGGACATGTTTTGATTTATTGTCATTTCTTTGATATCAAGCATCATTTAAATTTTGTAGAGTTTGTGCTTTTCTCAACAGTTATTTTCTGATTTTTTTTACCAAGCTTGAGTCAACGAACATGAACTTCACAATTTGTTGCTTATTGACGTGACTATAGTATTATTATTATAATGGATATAATCATACGGTCCTGGTGTAACGGTGTGATTTGTTTGACAGAGATTAGTCCAGCATCAACCAACACAGCATCCAACATCAGAGGAGTTAAGTATTGGGAAGATCAAGTTTAAAGCATTTGATCTTGGAGGTCACCAGATTGCTCGAAGAGTCTGGAAAGACTACTATGCCAAGGTCTCTCTCTTTCTCTCCAATACACACTTTTGTTAGCATTTTATGAAAACATGTCATTAGGAATTTGGCATTAAGTCTTGCACTCCAATTCAATATATACAATGATTACATGCAGATATGAAGCTGTAATATGTGTAGTTCTGGTTGTTAGCAACGATAAGGTTTCCTTCCTTTTGCTAATTAAATTGTTACTAGAGCTAAGTTTTTTATGCCTTCATATTCCCAGCTAAACGAATATTGTTTATCTGTTTCATGGAAGGCAGAAATTATACATGGTAATTCACTGATAGCGCCTTTTATCATTAGATGGTTGCTAATAGTATATTATCTGACATGTATGCTTCCGATACAATCTTTCCTATGAAGTATCTGTTTCTCACTGGTCATACTAAATATTTAACTCATAGGATACTCCAATACTCTTGCCTTCATAATCCTGCTGGCTAATATTTCGGGAATTTATATATGCTACGTTCTTTCTCTATATAAGGCCTACAAACTGTATCTCTCTGGAAAAAATGATTATCAGATCAATTATAGCATTCTTAGAAGTTTGTATCCTTTCTGGTATTTTAATTGTTGCTCTGATTGCATTATTATTTTCAAGCATTGAACTTTACTTTGAGTTGATACGTGCAAGTGGACATAAATTCGTTAAGAAGTTATACGTATATTTTGACTGCGGAGTTATGATATACCATTCTAGCTTTAGATCTATGAAGCACGAATACTAACATAGACACCAGACACAATACGGATACTTTGACTCCAATATAATTTGAAAAAATGAATTAATTAAATGTAATCTAAGTGTTGGTTTTGTGTCACTGTGGGATATTGAGACACGTCTTTGATCAAAAGTGTGTTACATAGTTTTAGATTCATTATTTACTCTCGCACCCTTGTTACTTTTTGATAATCTATAGTAAGCCTCATCATTATTTTGATGCAGGTAGATGCAGTGGTCTACTTGGTTGACGCTTATGACAAGGAAAGATTTGCTGAGTCAAAGAAGGAGTTGGATGCTCTCCTTTCTGATGAGTCTTTGACTACTGTCCCTTTCCTTATCCTTGGAAACAAGATAGATATTCCATATGCTGCCTCAGAAGATGAGTTGCGTTACCATTTGGGTCTGAGCAACTTTACCACAGGCAAGGGCAAGGTAAATTTGTCAGACTCCGATGTTCGTCCTATGGAGGTATTCATGTGCAGTATTGTAAGGAAAATGGGTTATGGAGATGGTTTCAAATGGCTCTCTCAGTACATCAAATAGTTCATTAGTAAGAGATGGAAGTTTATTGCTATAGTTATGAGTCAGAGGTACCTGTTAAAGTTTAGTAATTTTATTTACATGATTTTCATACATTTTTCTTAAATAGTTTTTTTCCAGAGCATATGACACTTGATGTATTTAAATAGTCATTGGTGACACGTATATTGTGTATTGTATATTTAATGGTATGTCGATATATTCATAATTTAAATTAATTACTAGACTTGATGAAGTGTAATATAACAAAGTTTTATCCGATAACTGAAATTATATACATATTTATGTACAACTTAAATAAATATGTATGTTGTGGGTTCAAGCACCATTCCTTTTCTATCCTAATTTTTTTTCATAAAAATAAAATGAAGTCTTGAATATCTTAACAATTTTTTTATAGCAAAATACATGTAGAACTTTCGAAAAAATGAATAACTCAACTTTAGAGAATAAAATGAGTAATATCAATCATTGATCATCAAATAAATTATTGTTATTTTGTGAATATGTATGACGAATAATGACCGGTTATAATATCAATAATGAATTTACTTAATTTTTTAACTTTTCACTTTAAAGTAGTTAAATACACCGGTTATATATATTTGATAAACATTAATTGACACCTAAAGCAATGATGGGTGGATTTTAAGTTTTTTTTTTTACTCTTTTTACACAAATCTTTGGGCTAAATAAACAGAATGGAAATGAATTGTTCACTTTTAAGATTGTTGAATTACTTAATATATAGAGATGAGTTTTACTTAGATTATTTGGCTTGTATCAATCTTGCGATACGTTTTTGTAATATAAAAAATAATTCACAAATGGATGCCATTATTAGCGGCTGAAAGCTTAAATAAAAAGAGAAATGACAGTGTGATTATGTCGTGAACTACAACGCTGAAAGTTTTCAAAAAAATCATAGCACCATTAAGTTGCTTCAGAAATAGCGTTAGAAATAGTATATCAAAAGTTGTAGCAACTAAATATTACATGGGGATGTAGCTCAGATGGTAGAGCGCTCGCTTAGCATGCGAGAGGGACGGGGATCGATACCCCGCATCTCCAAATATTTAGATTTTTCATTTTTAATCTTTTCAGTGCAGAATCCTCTTGTATGGATGTAGCTGACGTATAAATACGAAGTTCTGAAACCAAAAAAAGATATAAGAAACTCGAGTTGGTGACTAAACCGCTGCTATATGTTAAACCAACTTCCCATTCTTTTTCTTCTTTTCCATTTTTAGACCTTCGTGAGGTGACCTACCACTTTGTTTAACTTGTCTTGTCTTCATGCAAATATTATTGTTGACTAATCAATACCAACCTCATCATTACTCATCACAATTTCCATATTAAGCTTCCATCTTTTGCTCTCCCCTCAATCACTCAATTCTGTCTCCACAGTAATGGCATTTGCACTCACCGTAAAGGGAAAGGTATTCATCGTCACTTTAATTTCCATTCCGATATTTTGCTGCTACTCAGGTGATTGTTTTATACCTTCAATAAAATCCTCTAGCTCAAATTTATTCTATATACAAACTATGCATGTTCCTGATATGTACAATATCATGGCATATGTGAAAAATGAGCAGTGGCTTCAGAGGGGGAGCTACAAGGGCAAAGCATAGTAAAGGCCTTATCATGCTTTGAAAATAAGCTTGTAAGAGACATATATTTGATGCCATTTGTTTGTTGATGCATCAGCATGTGACTTCATGTTAACATTAATTTTGTTATTGTCTTCTTTCTAACATTTTTTTCCTATATTATTTCTGTGTTATTTTTGAATCCTTACTTCACAGACTATATTATTTCTTTGGGTTGTTTTTGAATCCTTACTTCACAGATTTATGTTGGGTGTGATGACTCATATAGATTAAACCCATCTGGGAATATTAAGGTGCCACCGGAGGCTACTGATTTCTTCTGTAGTGGACCATGTATCACTGAAACACAACTATTGCTTGATTGCATTGACAACATACTGTCTAATTTCATATTCTACAACAAAGCAAACGTACAACAAATGAGATATGCACTTAATGCTGGTTGCAGCTACGCTAGAGAAAGAGGTTAATATACTACTAATTTAATTATCTACAACTGCAATTGAAATTCCCTTTCTTCTTCCCCTTTTTTTTTTGGTAAATTTGTCTGCTTGAATAAAATTTAAGCTGTGTATATAGGAAACTTCAATTTGAAAGACTACATTGGAGGAGAGACAAACAAAGCTCAGGACACACCTATTTTGATTAGATGCTATCTCTTCATCGTTGCGGCCGCAGCAGTTTATTTATTATGAGTGTGCAACATTATGTATTAGCAGTAAGTAACAAATACTCATTGAATTTCTTTTAAGTTTTTAACCGGGGCGAGGTGCGACATGTTCCAACTCCCTACTAGTTTGGAAGATGCATGGTTGTTGTTTTAAATGTACTCTGTACAAGTGTGTATGGTACCATTCAATCTGAACCAAAACTTCCATTTTGAATGAAAAATATTTCAACAAAATATATAAATATGTTACACGGTGGCTGTGGCACTAGAATGTTAAAAAATCAGACCACAGGTTCCTTTTCAATTCAAAACCATAAAATGATAGAATGTCAAGAATTGACTCGACTGGGATTTGTTTTGAAATACTCATACATCATGAAATCGGTGGCATTCTCCGATCTCCATGACACAACATTTTCAATATGTGTCAAATAAATCTGAATCCTCTACAGCTGCATAATAGTGCAACGGCAGTAGTTGGTAGGGACTGTTAGATTTAGGGACACAATTATTTCTTGCGCCTATCCTGTTGCACTCTGCCCTGGAATTTTCTTGACGCCACCTCCCTGCATTGACACTCTAACTTTCTCAACCTCATCCCATTTCCCTTCTTCTGCATAAACATTAGACAACAGCACATAGTTTCCAGAATTCCACGGTTCAAGATGAACAAGCTCTTTAGCTGCAATTTCAGCAACTTCCCTGTCACCGTAAGTACGACAGGCACTAAGCAAAGCACCCCACAATGCAGCATTTGGCATCAAAGACATAGTTCTGATCAAGTCATAAGCTTCCCTTACATTCCCACAACGCCCAAGTAGATCAACAAAACATCCATAATGCTCCAATTTTGGTGAAAGCTTAAACTTTAAACTCATAGAATTAAAAAGTTCTCTCCCTCTATCAACCAAACCTGCATGAACGCAACAGGCCAAAACGCCAACAAAAGTAGAATCAGAAGGGGTCACCCCTTCTTTCACCATCTCTTCAAACAAGTCAACCCCAAGTTCACCCTTTCCATTATAACCCAAACCAGATATCATTGCATTCCAAGTAACAACATTTTTATTTATCATCTCATTGAAAACGCTCCACGCAGCTTCTAAGTTACCACATTTACAATAAAAATCCACAAGAGAATTTCCCACGGAAATTACTTCTCTAAGTAACCCCTTCGAATTTGCATAGGAATGAATCCACTCACCAACATCAACACTTCCTAAGCGAGCACAAACAGGAAGCACCGAGACCAACGTTGCATCATCTGGCTCAAAATCCTGCTTCAACATTTCACGGAAAAGCTCAAGAGCTTTCTCACATTTCTTACTCTGTGCCAAACAAGAAATCATAAGGTTCCAAGACACAACACTACGTCGATCCATCTGTTTAAAAAGCTTCAAACCCATTTCCAAATCACCCAATTTACAAAACCCATGAATCATCAAATTCCAAACGACAACATCTCTGTCAAGCATTTCATCAAACACCTTGCTAGCATCGTTCATTTTCCCACAACTAGAGTAAAACTCAACCAACCCAATTCGAACGGGATTATGGCCGGAGAAGCCAAGTGCAGTAACGTGAGCATGAAGGGACATGCCAAGGTTGTAGTTCTTGAGATTGGAAGCGGCTTTGAGCAAAGGTGGGAAAGTGAAGTTATCAGGGGAAATGGAGTGTGTTGTTCTCATGAGGGAGAAAAAGTGGAAGGGTTGATGGAAAGGTGGGAAAGAGGAATGGGCTTTGATGATGGAGTTGAAGAGGAGAATGTTGGGGTTATGAGCTTGGGTGAAAATGAGAGTGGCGTAAGGGATTTGGTGAAGGGAGGTGGAGAGGGAGACGAAGTGGGAGAGGATTTGATTGGATTGGTGGAGGCCATGGCGGAGGAAATGGGCGTGGATTTGAGGGAGATGAGTGTGTGTTTTGGTGTTGTGAAGGAGATGTAGGATTTGCCGTTCAATCTTCTGCAAACTTTTGCTCATTCCGATTGTGATTGCGATTGGAATGGATAATCTCAATAATATAATCCAATCCAGATAATAATCACTTAATCAATTTAGGGTCTTTAAACCCATAATTTAAACGTAATTATACACTCTTACTCTCTTTAAACCCGTAATTTAAACGTAATTATACACTCTTACTCTCTTACTCTCTTTTAAAACGTATTTATGGTCAACAAGTTGTTTGCTAATTGATCAAACTCCAAATTTTTATGCATTCTTTTCTTTTTTGGGTAAATATTTCGTATTAAATAGCAATGTTCAAATAACCAAAATCAATTTAATAATTTTGAAAACATCGCAAAAACTTCTAGTTGTGACCTTTGAGAAAATATAATATGATTTACACTTTGTTGTCATGCCATAGATACACAAAACAGAGGCTTTTAAAGGATTTTGGGTAGCATTAAATGCAAAAGCCCACAAAGGCTACTAGTTGACTCACAACTATCTATTTACGGGTCTTCGCCTAACCTCACCCTCTTCGTTGCACGAAACAAGACAATGAGAAATGGTTGCAAAAATAATTTCGCCCGTGAAGTCCAACTCCAATTTATACAGATGGTTAGAATGTATTTCCCTTTTTACTTGGATTATGTTGTTCATATCTCAAAGTTGCAAATGTCAATCCACACTTACTATTTAAGGGATAAATAATATATCTTAAGAATAAGAATCTCTTTGGACGAGGAAAATAAAATGAAGTTATACATGTACACCTTTTAACTTTTTTATGTCTGTTTAATACTTAATTTTTTTTTATATCTCTCTTTTTCTATAACATCACTTCTATATTATATTTATCACACTGTTCTCTCTATTTGTATATCTAACTAGGTGTATGAGTAGAAGCATTAATTAAACTTAAAAGTTCAAAGTCTTTTCTAAATTTTTTTTACTAAGTTCTTTAATATTATATCCTTTATTGAAATAGTTTTTCAAAATTTTGACTTATTATTTCATTATTTTTCATGACTTTAAGTGAGGTGGCTCGTTGACATAGTATTTTGTCAATATTTTTTTAAAAAAAATTTCAAAATTTATTTTACTAAAAAAAGTAGGAAAAAATATCTTGAAAAAATCAAAAAGTTTTTTTTTTGTCAAAAAAGAATTGAAATAAACTTTTAAAAAAAAAATTGAAAAAAAAATTCTTTTATTCGAACAAAAATATATTTTTTTTAATAATTTTTTTATCGAAACATAAATTTTAAAAAGTTAGTTTATAGACCCTACTAAACCTACAGATTTTTTTGGATTGTGAAATTGATATATGGTGTTTAGTGTTAAATTTTAGAAAAATATTCAGGGTTTCCGTATTGAAAGTTTCGTGGGAAATTTTCTCCCTTGTCTCGTCCTCACTGAAAAAATCTCTACTTATTAGTCCCCATATTCCACAACGTATGTGGGGAAATCCTCACTTATATATAAATTGGTATTTGATAGAAAAGAATGGGAAAAGAGAGTGAGCGAACAACTAAGCAGGAGGTAGGCCAAACATGAGAAGTTTATAAACTTTATGGACACATTTATAATTAAAAAATTAGGTGTTGTGAAACACCTATTTTAATGGTGCACCGTAGAATTTCTTGTATCTGGATATATAATAAGAAATGTCAAGCACGAGTTGCTGACTTTCTTCTAATATAATTTAATTTTAATGTGATTTTGACAAAAAAATTAAATATTTAGTTATTAAAATCAAAATTAACTATCCAAAACTCATTGACTAAATGAAATTGATAAGTAAATGTGCAGAATAATGTTGAAAAGTTAACTCAATTTTATATAACTCTAACTTTTAATTATTTTTAAAATTTTGTCTAACTTTATTTTAATAAAATTATTTTTTATTTAAAATAGTGTTTAACAAAACCTCACCAACAAAAACCATTCTTAATCGTTGTTTTCAATTAGCCAACTGGACTTGAGTGCAACATGGGCCCAAGTCTAATGTCTCATATGTCCATCTTACTATGGCGCAAGACATCAACATGCACCGCATCATACTATTTGATCACATTACATTATCATCGGTGATTCTGCTGAGAATCTTGCAATAAGGGACTTTGAATACACCTCATCTATAAAAACTCGTTAGCTTCTGGTGCAAGGTACATAATTTATTTTCTTTTAAAAATATCTCTAACTCCTTCCAATTCTTATTAACTATCGCGTCAAAATGTTTGCAAGTCACCCGATTATGAGCTATGTCATTGTACTCTTTTGTTGCAATCCAACTCCATACGTCAAACCCAATAAGGCATTTGCCACACACAAGGGTCGACATACTATTTAGTCTATTAATCTCGATTTGGGGCTAGTATTTCAGTATATTAAAATAGTTTTATATTGCTTAGAATCAAGACACAAAATGTTACAATATTATATTTGTTCACTATTATAATAAAAACACTATTCACAATAAACATTTTTAGTTAAACAAAAAATATATTAAAAATAATAACATTAAATGATTCAAAAATAGCTAAATTTTATTTATAATAGTGACTAAAATTTAAAATATTTTTCTTGTAATTGTGAACAGATGAAGTACCTAAATTTAATAGTGACTAAATTTTAATACTCTCTTAAAATCAGAACAATTATTATAGCAACTTGCGCTGTGTAGTTTGAGAGAAAGAAAAATTATCATGTAGTTGAAGGTTTTTAACCGAACAAACCACCAAGTTCGTCACGGACTTTGTAGAGCACTCTCATGTAGGTTAGTAATGAATATTTCAAAAATGTATCTGACTTTATCAAACTTTACTCGTATTAATCCTTATAAAAGTATGATAGGGATTAAATTAATAATAAGTGTTTAAATATAAAAATTAAAATAATAATTAATTGTTAAAATAAATGACATAATTAATAGTAAGATGGTTAAATAAAAACCAATTTGACAATTTAATAAAGTGATAACTTTTAAAAATCATTATAATCTCATAGACGATCATCACCCTACAAAGCTATCGCCTAATTTGGTAGATTTGTAGTATCTAACTATGTTATTTTTCCCACTTGCTCGCAATAAAATATGGTCCAAACAATCACTGATGAAAAGTAAGCAAACCACAACCCAAGAAAAGTAAAAGAATCGTGGTACAGCTAGCTAGCAAATGATTGAACGGAAGAGTGAGTGAACATTATGAATCTTCGTCACGAAATTGCCCTATTTAGTAGTACTACATGAACCCTACCACAACAAAAACGGGAAAAAGAAAGAAAATAAATAAAAAAATAGTTCCTCAGTAAACATTCGTTACCAATTGCTTATCTTTAATATCCGTTTACCATGGTTTAAAATATAACGGAAATTTGGAAGGCAATCCAAATTAGTTAGTAGTAACAAATTTGCCACAACTTTTGAAACAGCTATAAGAATTGAAATGCCGGCCAGTGTATTAAATAAGTTGGGTCCATTGATGCAGACCTATGTTTCGTAGTTATTGGTTCCATTATGAAATTTTATGCCAACAACAGTTACAGCTAAGAAAAATCAAACATAAATCCTTAAACTAAGGTAGTGGGGCACGAGTGCAACGTGCAACGGGAATGGTATAAAAGAGTAATAATTAGAAAAAAGAAACTAACTCAGACGCAACCAAAAAGACAATGGGGATTATATGAGTTCCATTTCCAACTTAGAATAACAATAATAATAAGCTAAGTTATAAAACAAGTCAATGTCAAATAATCTAAATCTACTTTACGTCCACATCTTGTCGCGTATAGATTTGCAAACATCTTTATCCTAAATCTAAACATATCTATCATCATAGCATAATTATAAACTTGCATCTAACACCAATTGGACCCCAAAATAAAAGGCCAAACTCATATCATGTCATCTAATTTTATTATTGCCGTAACCCCGACAACTATCTCGTGCAATTTTCATATGCAACAAAGACTTGAGGACTTATAAGATGCAAACAAAAAACACAAGCATCTTTCATTTTTGTGGTGTGGATTGGGTGCAACACAAGTGTTTCCATGTTCCAACTGTTTGATATGGGGCCTGAGCCAACTAATTGAATCCCCACACCACGCCGATTCTGTAACCCTCTTCCCTTTTACATTAAATTGATGGTGTAAGCACAACATCATCACAATGATAATGACATTGCATAAGCTTAAATTAATTGATAATTAACGTAAGTAACTCATGCATTTAACTTTAAGTACAAAATTAAGGTAAGTTGAATAGTAATAAAAATAATAATATATGAACTCTAGTTACTTCACAGCAATAGTGTAAATAATAAAATGCTGTGAGTACTAGTACAGTGTACATAGTTTTATCAGCATCATCATCAACTACAAGGATGATGTGGATGGAAGAAAGAAACTTCATATATTTTAATTTTCACCAACCCCATGGAAGATGAGGCGAGTGACCTTAAAGAAGCTTTCAAACTAAGCTAATTACCATTAATTTCAAAATAATCTAGGAAATAATAATAGTAATGATGATGATAATAGTGGTAATAATAATGATCTGTACAATTTGAAGAAAAACCTCAAATATGATGGGGTTAAACTACCTTGATGAAACGGGGTTTAAGGCTCTAGCAAAGCCATTCATGGCCCCATAACCCTTAGAACTAAATCCCAAACACCCAAGCAAACCTTGTTTGTAGGGCAAAAAAGTCTTTTTCCTCAACTCTTCAGCTTGAGCTCTGTTAGCTTTATAGTGCAACTCATGTGGAGAAGGTGGAACTCTCCTCTTCCCAACACCATTCAAGGGCTTTCCCGTCATTTTCTTAGCCCAACCTTGAGAATGAGAAGAACTTCCTTTGCTAGAAGAAGACGATGACCCATTTCTCTGATTTTCACAAGATTTCTCCTTTGAAATCTGGGGTTGTAGATTTTGATTATTAGAGTTTGATTTCTTTTCTTTTGTTGGAGAAAACGAAATAGTTGACCAGAATTTGTTGTTACTCCTTCCTTCACTTTTGCTTCTTAGAAAATCCTTCAAAAAAACCCATCTTTTAGAACTTCTTCCAGCTGAAGAAGATCTAGAAGAAGAAGCAGAATCTAAAGGATTTGTTTCCAAACCCAAATCATCAACCTTATCTCTTTGATTCTCCATTTCCGATAAAACACCATTACTATCATCGTTCTTCATTTGATTCTCATCAATCTCCAAAGTAACGTTATTCTCTGTCCACTCAAAATGCGTGTTGTTTCTCAAAGGAGACATAGATCTGGTTCTTCTCCTAACAGATTTATCTCTCAGCCTCAGATCTCTACCACGAACAACAACTTCACCTTCATCTTCTTCCTCTTCTTCTTCCAGATCCAGTAATGGAGCAAGAACCTGAGGACGTTCCAAGTGAGAGGAAAGTTTCATGGGTCGGATCTGGCCGTTAAGAAACAACTCGTCGGCCGAAGTCATTGAACCGGAAGCGGCTGAACCGGTGGATCCGAAGCGGGCAGAGAATTCAAACTCGTAACTTAGGGGAATGTTTGAAGAAGAGGTGTTAGTGGTTTGGTGGTGGTAAGAGGAAGTGATGGAGAAATGCATTGGGCTTGCAGGAGCGCTGTAGAAGTAACCGGAGATAGGTTGTCCGGTACGTCCTGGACTTGAAGGAGCGCTGACGTAAGGGGTAGAACAGTTACTGTCTATCATGTCTTCGATGAAGGTTTCGATGAGATTGTTGGAGTTGGGAGGTTCTGGGTTTGTGGTGTTGGGTTTATTGGTGGAGTTTTGGAGCTCCATTGGTATTTCTGTTTCGCTGTGTGTGTGACAGTGGTGTGTTGTGAAGAATGAAGAAGGGTTGAAGCGAGTGAAGGGAAGGAAGAAAGAAAGAGTGTGAGTCCGTAAGAGTGAAACCTGACTTCACACGCTGTAGGGAGTACACAAATATGCAATAAATAAATAAATAGTTTTTGTTATTATGGAGTAATAGATTTTATTTTTTATTTTTCATTTGATGTCATTATATACAAAAATAATAGATTTTATTTATAAATACCAAAAGTTAAAGTTTCTTATTTTGTAAATTAATAATTAGATAAGTATTTAATTTTAATTATATTTACTTTTTAAATTATATATTTTTACACTGTGAGTACATTACAATCATTCATGTGAATAACTTTTTAAAAAAGTTATGATAAAAATTTTAGTGTTTTTATTCTTTGTCATGGCAGTATATATAAATTAAATTTCTATTTGAAACTAATAATATATAAATATTTAATCTTTTATTTATTACAAAAAATTGCACATTCCTTAATTATAACTTCTTTTTATCATTACAAATTATGTTAACATGTATCTTAAAAGCA
>JBBPBP010000001.1:5838104-5879914 GCA_037974735.1 Cicer chorassanicum | reverse complement strand
ATTATTTAATAAAATTTTAATATAGTAATTTACATCAATATTTGATATATATAAAAATATTATTATAAAATATAATTAAAATATAATATGATATAATATAATATTAGATGTTCTAAAAAATTATATTAGATATTAAAATAAAACTTAACATGTTAATTTATTCTTCTATTTATAAAAATTTATACGATGAGTGGTATACAATTTCATAAAAACACTTTTAAATCTTGTCAAATTTTTGGAAAAAGCCAAATAAAACCTTAACGTGCATTTCTAATAGGAAATCATAATGAGACCTAATAGTTTTAAACATATTTTAATAAATGCATTGAAGATGTTACAAAAGCCTAACTCTACTAACATATTTCCTCGTAAGTGGCGGTAAAAAACCACCCGACCAAACTTGCATTTGTGTATCATTACTAAAACCAAACCTATAAAGCTATTCATATATCAAAACGTGAAAGTAAATAAAATCATAACTTTGAATTTATTAAATAATATTGAATTATTTTCATTAAATATTCATTGCAATTTATTTATCAATATAATTCTATTATATTATTTAAAAAATTATAAATTTTTGTCAATTTTTATTTTTATATATTTAAAGTGATATAAATAAGTATCATAAAATAATATCCAATATAGAATATAATGTTATTATACAGGGCCATTTTAATATTTCTGAAGACTCTATTTGAAACTAAAAAATTAAGTTTTTAATAAAAAAATAATTTTAATAATTATTAATTATTTTAAAATATTATATTTTTACTAAACGAAACATTGAAAAATCAAATTACTATATTTACATTCATCAAAATAAGTAAATTGTAAATAATACCTAATAAAATTTTAAATTAATACTAACTTTTTTTACTATCTAAAAAGAACTCTTTTTCTAACACTTTTTAAAATAAATTTATCAATTTTTCATACTATTATATAAATAACATCATTTTATTTATAAGAAAAGAAATTTAGACCTTAATGATTTTGGGGTCTTAGTAATTTTGGAACCCTATGCAATAGAGATTGCACCGACATATCCCTTACCCATCATGTACTCTTTATCATCACACACAAAACACCAACATTGATATAACCTTTTTGTAAAAGAAAATAAAGTTACTATAAATAAAAAATATAATATATATTTAGTTTATTTTTAAAGTTTTAATTTAAATAATAAATATCAATATTATCACATTAAACATCATAGATTGAATTTAAATTCGAAATCTTAAATTTACTTGTGAATTTTTAGTAGTAATTATACGATCTTTTCTATAGATAATTTTTTTCACAAAATACACAATACTTAATATTTCAGATCATATTAAATAATAGTTTGTTTAGTCCCAAATATAGAAAAAATAGTAATAAATTTATTTTTTAATGACTCTTTTATTCTCACAACATATATTTTATGATATTTTTATAACTTAAATTTTTGTAAGATTTAAAAAAATATAACTTTTAACTAACTTTTTTAATAAATATAAATTTGTTATTTTAAATTCAAATTTTATTGAAAACAATTAATAATCAAATTTTATATTCATAAATGATTAAGAATTCATTTGTTAGAGTCAGAAAATTTAAAATCAAAACAAAAAGGGAGATAGCCTCATAAAACGGGAGGAGGGTTTTGTAAAAAATGAGGGAGTTATTATTCTATAGCTAAAAAATCCATACAATTATTGTAAAAGCTTACTAATATGTACATATCATAGAAAGCAGAGTCTCTTTTCAGTTTTCTTCAAATTCAAGAAAGGAGAAGGAATATAGTAAGTGGGAGGGTGGATGGTAAATGCAATATTAATTACTTGATAAAGTTTTTTTGCATACGAAGGAAAGGCGATATCTAGCGAATCAAAGTCTGACAATTGATTTAGAGGGTATATCAACCACGTGTACTTTGTTCTTACATTTCAAAATTTAATTAAAATAATCCATGTTAGACTTACTTTTTTTAGTTCTAATACGATAAAAATTAATTTTGAGGAAATAAATTTTGTAAAATCAATTTTAATTAAAAATTAATTAATATAAAATTATTTATATTTTGATATGTTAAAGTAAAAGTAAATTTAATTATAATTTTTTTATATAAAAATCACGTTTAAATTAAATGTTACAAATCATAATTTTAAAAATAAAATTAATTATGTTTAGTAATATCAAAGTATACTAAAATTAATTTTATATGTTCAAAATTAATTTTAACTCCTCTAAATTTCAACTTAAAATTAATTTTTACTTACAGGTGGAATGGGGCAAGCTGTAGCTTGAAAAGCCACGCATACCTAACAACTTGTCAATTACTTGTGCCTTCGCACATGTCTTTTTCCTCCATACGTATTTAGGAAATTCACCTATATAATGTACAAAGTTCTGATGTCTTCATGGTGAAGTTTACCTGCACAACTTAAATTTTTGTATTGGACCGTACAAAAATAATAAAAAGTTGAAGTTACGATGGTAGAACGAGGGACTAAGGTCATGCACAATTATAGGTGCTTTATCTATTGAGTACTAAGTTAAATAGACATTTTTATTTTTAATGTGGTGAAAATATTTTGGGTGGTTATAGAGAAAAGTGGCTATATAAGTATTCTCTTTCTCTTTATTTTTTCTGTGTGGATTCTATAAATAAATTGTATTAAATTTAATGAATGTTGTTGAAATGTTAATGATATAAAATTATTAATGAGATATCATTTAATAGTTTTTTAAGGGTTGAGTTGGAGAGATTGAATATTTGTTAAACATTATCATTAAAAAATTATAAAATGAATGATATTTATAAGTGTGAGTCGTTTAAACACTCATATATGAGTGTTCTAATAGCGTTTAGAATTAGATATTTTTTCTATTAAAATCATGTTAAATAAACACTTTATTATAAAGTAAAAATTATAGGTGTTTATCGAGAAAAGTGATTATAGAAGCAGTACTTCTCTTTACTTTTTAGTAGGTCTCACTCAATAGATTATATTAAAATAAATAAATGTTCTCGAAATATAATAGTATATAGATATCGGTGGAAAGGGTATATAATTTTTTTGAAACGGTGAATTAAAGAAAATGATATTTATTAAGCACTGTAATTAAAAAAAAAAAGTATAAAATGAGTGATGTATATATGTTAGATACTTCACTGTAAATGTTCTAATAAGGTAGTCTTAACTATTAAGGAGTGCAACCGATCAAGCACCCTCATTGGAGGAAGAAGAAAAATAGTGGCTAATAGACACCATACTTTGTATAGCTACTCTTATTCTCTTATTTTACTTGTGGAACATATTATTGAAATACCAATAAAAATTCGTTGTTGAACTAATTTTAGTTTAAGAGATAAATTATTGTTAAAAAAGTAATAAAATAAAATTATTAGTGTAATTCATTTAATATTTTTATTAAAATATTGAGTTAGAGTAATTAAATATTTAAATATTTATACGCGAAAATTCACAAAACTCATTTAATCACTCACTGAAATAAACAACCATTGTGGATACTCTAAGTGTTTTATATTGTCCATTTTGATGTGTGTCATTTTAGTGAATCGTTGATTTGGTGGTTAGAGCATCTAAGTGGAGCTCCAAGTTGGATGACCATAGTTGATGATTTGATCGGATCAAATCATGACACTTGTAGTGATTTTCTTAAAAATAGAGAAGGTATGATGCATTAGTACGAATAAGGTATCGGTATTGTGTATTAGTACCGTACGAGATACAATCTTTTATAAAAAAATTAAAATATACGTATGTCAATAAAAAATATAATTTAAAAAATCAAAGTATACGTATAACATAATTGAGAAAGTTTAATTAATTAATTTATAATATAAAATTACAATAAAAATTTAAAAAGTCATAATTATATTTACTTACAACAATAAATTAACTCACACACAAATAATAATATATAAAAAAATCATTAATTTCACCCAATTTAAAAAAATATAGTACCTACGTATACGATACGAGAATACAATTCGAGTATTGGTGCAAGATAAATACACAATACGGGGTGTTTCACTATTTTAGAAGTAACATGTTTAGTAATAGAGAAAACATTGTTTTATTTGAAATAACAAAAACGTTTTAGAACATAATATTACTCCGATGACGTAAGACATAAAACGGTAAACAAATATCACATACACCAATCCATCTCGAGAATAGGGGTTGCAGTAGGCCACTTGCGACGACGAAATAGTATTATAGCGACCAATTTTGATATATGATGTAGTTCAAATTCATCAATGTAATTTATGAGTTAATATGCTTCCTCCATTATTTTTTTTTAATTATTAGTCTTTTTAGAAGAGAAAAGAAAAATCACTTTTATAAAAAGGAGCTAGTGAGTAAGCAAATAAATGTGACTCCTATGATGAGTGTAACGATATAAATTATTTTTATTTTAATATATGATGATGTAATTTAAATTCATCATTGATATATTCTCATTTACTATATTATAATTTACGGTAAATAAGTGAGTAAGCCAATAATGTGGCTTTTAGAGTGATGGCTCAAACAAGTCCCTCACACGTGTATCATTATCATGAATAATTTATTTATTAATCAAAATTAATTTTTTAATTTGTACAAAACATTCTTAAAAAGAACGTATATAAAAATAGAGTACTCAACATAGTGCATGCTGGTGAAAATGCTGAGGAGTTACCCCATCCATTTACTGATGGTTATACACAATCTGTGTCAAGAGTAAATTGAATTATTTTTCCCTAAAATTATTAATCTAGGAAAGAAAAGATTTTGGCATTCATTATTTTATGAAAAGACAAATCAACAAGAAATCTAACATAAACAAACCAGCAAGAAATCACGATTAAATCAGAACAGTTCTATAAGTAGTATTCTTAACCAAAAAATTGCATGATATATAAATCTATTAATGCAGCAAAGCACAAGTTACTAATTAAGCTATACGTGATCAAGTTTGTAGACCAATAATTTATGGAATAGTTCACATATTTTAACACGTTTTATCACCTCTTGGTAGCATTGAAAGTGCTGTGGAACCACCTTTCATAAATCATAACTATATTGTCTTCCAATGAATCAAAAAGACTATTGTTCTGGTTAGTTATTCTGGTTATTAGCAAAATGGACACCCAAATATAGTTAAAGGCAGTATAATATTATTGTTTTTGTACTTAGCTTGGAGGAGATGAATTAGTGACTGTCATATGAAAAAAGGTTAAAAGAAAGACAGGAAATAAGGATGAAAGCACATGGTATGTTGTAACAAATTGTTGACATGTGTGCCTCGTCGACAATGTAGATCATACAATTAATTAGTTTTACAGTTGACAAAAATACATTTTTTCTGGATAGATTTCACATAGAGATTAAAATAGTGCCAATAGGGCCTTTCAATTTTGCTACGTGTTATAGTGCTGCTATAGTTGTTATTTAACAACAATTTATACTAAATAGTGTATTATAGAACAATAACAGATTCTGGAAGTTATGCTACTCTATAGTGCGGCTATTTACAAGATTGAGAGATTAGTGATTAAACATGAGTTTTCTATCGTTACTTAGGCAGAAAAACAGAAAGCTTAAGAGGCCACCGCATAATGGTTGGTACCAAGGGATTAAACATGCCACATATCAGTATCAAATAGATTACTATGTCAAGCTCAAATTCTAAGCCATTTTCAAAGATACTGGTGCATCAAAATTAAATAAATTTTCTTCAACCACACTCAACTTTTTTGGCGCCCTTTACAATAGAAATAAATGCATGCATTTGTTCAAGAAAGTGAAAGGGACTTCAACAAGTACTCGATATTCAATCAATGTATCAGAATTGGACCCAGTAGATTGTATGGTGGATTTCTGTGGTACTACAGTTTTATAGAACTGACACTAATAGATGCATTAATAGGAATCATGCTCTTCGATGCATTGAGTTATTAAATTCAGAAATTAAAAGTATTAAACGTAAAATTCAACTGGTCTCTTCACTAAAAAATGTTTAACTAAGAAAATATTTTAATTTCTGATAAATTAGTAGTTCCTGTACTTGAAAGGACCTATATAGCAGGACCAATGTTGACTCCAAAGAGGAAGATACCCAGATCAATGTGGCCAAGAAAGAATCTATAGCGTGCCATAAATGACTCTTTCTGCTTTCTTCAAAGTTTTAGTACAAAATCTTGGATGATCAATTTTGTTACTTTTGTATATACTTCTTCTAGTACCTCAAAATTAGATCTGAAAAATAACAATCTAGAGAAATATTTTAACTTTTCAACGTACACCACCATAAAAATAAAACAAAAAGGTCCACTGAACGGGATAGAATAGAGTATATCATACTTGAAACTGCAGCAACTCACGATGCAGTCTTGAGACAGTTATCACAAGGACTAGAGCCATACTTGCAGGTCTTTCTATCGAACGATTCTCCGAAATGTTTGAGTAAGGTTTGTCTTCGGCATTCAACCTGAACAATCAAACCAGATAAAATGTACTAGTATTTTGTGGATAAAAAAGTCTTTCTGCACTGGGTGTCAGTTTGTTATACCATTAAAAATATGGATGACAAATTTATGGAGAAATTTAATATGAATTCAAATGGTCAATGCTATTTTTTTTAATCCTAATTTCAAAAGTACTGAACTAACTATAGATGTGTGCGTGTGCACGCGTGTGCGTGAGAGAGAGAGGGAACAGATGTTTAAATGTTAGGGAGCTTGCTTACCTTTAATTCACAATACTGTTGCATCATTTTGGCTTGAACCATTGCTGTCTTAAAACTCTCCTTTTTATATACTTGGCCGTTTCTTATCATGCATACAACTCTACTAAAATCCTTCTTCTGGTATAGAGCAATGCAAACTGCAGGAAGATTGTCTCTTCCAGCCCTTCCCGATTCTTGATAATAACTTTCAATTGATTTTGACATTGTACTGTGGATGACAAATCGCTGAAAACACATGACAAGACAAAGGAAAATTTGAGTAACAACAAACTGTAAAACTCATATCACTAAGAATTTGTAGAGCAATTGAACACCTTGCTTGTGGTATATTTTCCTTAGCCAAGCATTAAAATGCTGAACTAACTGCGTATGCTATTATATATTCAATTTTATTAGGCAGATAGCAGAGTCGACTAAAGTGCTTATAGATTTTGCATTTAAACTTTCAACCTGTGCTTAATCAGGACAGACAAGATCCCCAAGAATTTGAATAATTGTGCAAAATTGCAAATAACCATTCGTATCTTAAATTTTGTTATGGCAATCATGAATAGAAGACTTGGAAATGACTTCCTAATTCCTTTGTGTATACATGAAGATTTTTTTATCAATGCTGTGCTGGAAAATGCTACACATGAGGGTTGGTCCCTCTGTCATTTTGTAGGTCATCAGACTAGTTGTCAGTGATTATGCAACAAATCACTAATAGACCATTCAGTAAATCACTTTGTTTATTAACTATCAGGCTACGGAATTATTTACAGAGAAGGGCATATAAAGTGTGGAATTCCTGAACAAAGTCAATCATAAAATTGTGAATGATAACAACATCATCATAATAATTTAAAAAAGTATCTCAACTTACAACATCAGGTTTGTCTATCCCCATTCCAAAAGCAATAGTTGCACATACAATATGAACCTCTCCATCGTGCCATTTCTTTTGAACAGCAACTCTCTGGCGGACAGCCAAGCCAGCATGGTAATATGCTGCCTTAATTTTACATTTCTCACCCAAAAACTTTGATACCTCGACACATTCACTTTTTGACAGGCAATATACAATGCCACACTGACTCTTGAAACGATCCACTAGTAGTTGTGCAAGTTGCTTCAGTGGTTCCTTTGTCTTAACAATCACTTCATACTTCAAATTTGGTCTGTCAAAGCTTCTTTCAAGAACAATTGCATGTGGAATTCTTAAAGCATTTAAGATGTCCTGAAACAAATCCAATTTAAGGCAAAGAAAAAGGGGGAGGGGCCTAATACTTAATATAGCCGTCCAAATATAATAGCAATTTACTATTCTAATTACCTCGCGAACTGGGTGAGTTGCAGTGGCAGTCAATGCCATGACAGGTACATCTGGAAAGTTTTGCTTGAGAGATCCTAATCCCCGATAATCAGGCCGAAAATCATGTCCCCATTGGCTGAAAATATAAGTTTAAATTTAAATGTCGTGAATCAGTTATTGACAATAAAAATCACATAGCTTTAACAATTCCCATCCAAAACTGTTGAGGCATGCCTTTACTACTACCCTGGCAGTTTAACATCTGTTTGCACACCTTTGTAGTAGCACTAAAATATTTTCATCAATCCAAATCACAGTTCTTGTAATTAAAGTTGATGAAACTTCCTAAATAAGAAAATATTTCATATTCAAGTCACAATATCTCAAGGTAGTCAAGTACTGTATCAACTACTAGCAGTACAAAGACAAGGTATAAGACAGACTTCTGGCTTATGTATAAATATACCAACTACTTCAAAGTGGCCGTGTGTCAGAACTCAGAGTCGTCCTTATTGTTACCCATTCAAACCCCATTTTACATGAAGTCCTTTATCTTTTTTTATTTTAACCATTCAGTTCAAAAAGTTATGACATTTAGGAAGCTTCTTGAAGAGCTTCAACTGAATGTAACAAGGTCATACCCTTTGATTTTAAGATATCACTTAATCCAACTAACCTGTCTGTTTTCACTTAATCTGCCTCCTTAATGGCCACCACGAGAGCTCAATTCAAAATGACATTTTAAACAATAGCACTTCAATAGTAATTAAAATTTTGGAGCTTGTTCATATCGTGTGATCAAACAGACAGACATATCAGACACACAAGGGAAGAGCTACTGGCAAAGTTATGCCTCCGAAATGTCATTCAATTGCACTCATTGATGAAAAATAGTTACAGGGATTGTACAAGAAATTGCATTCAGTTGCACAATGCATACCTAACACAGTGTGCCTCATCAACAACAAAACCTGCTAGCTGTCCCTGTGAGTTAAGAGGGAGCCCCAACAAAATACGCTCATGAGATCTTTAGTCCTCTGTGACACTGTTTCATAAAATGTGTTCAAATCAATAAAGTCTTACCTTCTGATGCATGCATTTTAGAATCCCAAGAAATGATTGGTTTCCGGCAATTCTCTCAGGTGTCACATACAAGAGCTTGCATGAAGGCTTGTCTTTTCTGTATACAAGAAAATTAATGTGAGAAAATTTTGAGCACTATAGCAATCAGTAACTAAAAGGATGTTTTTTAAATGATACTAATACACTAATTTCATGGGCAAATTATATGACAGATCATGTAGACAAGATAGACAAGGAAGTGAATCTCACCTCAGCTCTTGGAGAACAGCTGCAGCTTGGGAAGTAGTTTGTTGAGAATTTAAAAAAGTAGCAGGTATTCCAAACTTTAGGTTAAGTGTTATTATCTGATCCTGAATGAGTGAAAGTAAGGGAGATACAACTACCGTAACTCCTGGTTGAAGGGTTGCTGGAAGCTGTAAGCACAAAATAAAATTAGCATGTTTAAAAGCATATAAACTAGATCACAATATTTCACTAATGCGGTTGGGGTACAAAGAACAGCTGGGAACTTGGGAACTACCATTTTAAATAATGAAAAAGGAGGGAAGGTCATGATACGCAATCATTTGAACAGTCTACATCTTTAGAATTTTTAAGCAGGTGGTTGCTTCAAAAAAATATAATCACCATTGGTATTAAGTGGTTAGAAGGATATATCTTAAAAGTTAAAAAAAAAATATATCAGGGTTTAAGAGAAAGCAATGACCTGATAGCAAAGAGATTTACCACCCCCAGTAGGCATAAGAATAAAAGAGTCTTGTTTTGCCAAAGTTACTTTACATGCTTGATGCTGCAATGCTCGAAATGTCATATTACCAAAGATAACAATATTTGCCAATTCAATATCATCTAGCGCCTGCAATTCTTCATATGTGAGAGTACTATTTGTACCATTTGAAGCAAAGGAGGACTGTATTTTTCTGGAAGTTGATGAAACCGAGCCTTGAGTGATGCCACTTCTACCATCCTACAACATATATTAATTATTTCAGTATTAATCTAACTGTCATATTAGTCACACTATACTAGAAAATCTAGCCAGTGGAAATAGATTTAAGAAAATATGCTGAGAGTAGCCCCTATAAATTTTCACCAATTATTATTGCCATCCAAAAGTTAATCATATATAGAACCATGTAATATTTTTAGTTGATTGCAATCCCTCAAAGGAGGGGGAGGCAAAAATCCCTTTTGAAAGGTTTGGAACAGCTCAAGACCCCAATCATGACAGAAACTTCCCTTGCAAATTTCTTAGTGTGATACTGATATGAACTGGTATAACTTATTAAAAAGGAATACGGAAATCTGCCTTGATTGCAATTCTGCAGATCTTCAAGGCTATATTTAGGGGAAAAAAGTCTAAATAATGACATCTATTTGAAATTTTAAAATATTAAAGAAATGACATAATAGATGATCATATAATATTTCAATCACCCTTTTAATCGATTTTAGAAACATTTTATTATTTCTTTAAATTAGAAAAGGAAAGTCCTTCCCTCCTCCTTTCCCTCCAAAACCCTACTTCGTAACATAAATCCAAGGGAAAGCAACCTCCGAGTCTTAAGGTTCCAACTTTTCCACAAATGACTGGCTGCTCTCTCCTTTTCTCTCTTGTATTATTTATATACATTGTGATCCAACCTACCCTCTCTAACTAACTATCTATTTGTTATTAACTAACTAATGATCTATAAAGCATTGACATAAACACATACATCAGACACAATACTGACATTGATAATAATTTAAAAATTGGAAGTAATTGAATGTAATTACATGTGTCAGTGTCGTGTTGGTGTTCATGTTCGGACACCAGACACACCTTGAACCTGAAGTGTGGGTGCTACATAGCTAATGGCGCCATGTAACCTTGCGCCAAGTTGGGTTTAGGTTACATCCATTTTATATTCTTTTCTATTTTATTAAATTTCATTATCTCCCAGTTTGTTTCATCTTTGTGCATAGTTTTGAAAGAACCTAAAATGTAAGCAATTAGAATACAACGCAGATCCATAACAATTTTCCAACCATGTATGTTTCTCACTCAAGGAAACACAATTACAGCTCTATTCATGTTCACAAATATTTGAAACTACAAATAAAACTGTTAATCATGATAAAATGAAATTGATTTACTACCACAGACTTTGGAGGATGAAAATTTGTATCCTCATCGTCACTTGAACCCAACTCCACAAATTTGGCTCGGTGTTGCTTAGGTTGAGGCGAATTGTCAACAATATCAATAAACGATTCGGAAGCATCAACGGACGTGGCAAGACCTTCATCAAGCACGTGATTCAAAGTTCCACAAGCTTGTGATTCCATTTCGTGAATATCATCCCATTCCTCAGTGTCTGGAGCTGACTCCGCCAAAGCCGCGAGAAAATCATCGCCGCAATGTTCAACGGTGATAAAATCACGACCATCGTCACCTTGAATAAGCGGTTAATTAATTAGTTAATAGAGTGGAAGTGAAAGTGGAGCGGTTAATTGATGTATGTAGCGTACCGTAGAGAGCGAGAAGACGATCGAAAGATTGGTTAGCGGAGTGTTCGTCGAAGCCGAATTCAAGAGCTAAACTGATTAACCGAACTTTCTCTAAATCTAAATCGTGTTGCTGTTGCTGTTGCTGCTTCTTCTTCTTGCTACTGCTTCCTGTTTCCATTCCCGCGCTACCTGTTTTCTGCTTCCAATTCAATTTTGTACTTGCTTCTTCTCGTTTTCCTTTGAACCGTTATGTAAGAGCAGCAGTGGCTGCCTGAACGATGTCGTATTGTAAGCTCTACTAGTTACTAGTTTACTATAGGGTTAATTGCACTTTCATCCATTATTTTATAAAGATTATGAAAATACTCTTTCATTTTAAAAATTCAACTTTTTAGTTCTTAAGTATCATCTAGTTTGGTTTCAATCTTAAAAAACGGTGATACGAATTTTTTTTCAATGAAATGAGATTAAATATGCCAGACATTACAAAATATATGTAGATTTATATTTATCTACCTCATCAAACATTAAAATAATAAATTTAAGAATTAACAAAGATAGTAAAAAGATTTTTAGAAATTAAGAAAATATTTTGGGAATAAAGATTATTAACTTCATCTTTTTATTTTTTTATTTATAAAAATTTTAAAAATATTTTTGTTATCCTTTTAAATGTATTATTATTTTAATGTTTGGTGAAGTAGATACATATTTTTTGGTCACGTTTTGAATATCATATCATTTTAAAATTTACTACATTACTATTTTTCGGGTAAATTATCTTATTTACTATTAAAGTTGCAACAAATTTAATATTTAAAGGATTAAAAAGTTCAATTAAAAAAAAATTATTTTCATGAACGTGATAAAACATATGATCAAATGTGAAATTAAAACTTTCATTATACTTGCTTAAATAAATAATAATAGTCTTATTTTTCAAACCTTTGTTGGCTCTAGTGGCACTTCAAGAATCTATGCAAGTTCCACATTAGTTAAATCTTTTCCTAATTTTTAAAGGGGTGTACTATAAATGAGACTAATTTTTATATATTATTACCGTAAAAAAATTTAAACAGTCAACAAATTACACTTACTTGTATGTATGATTTTAGAAGTAGTTATCATTAAAATCAAACGTTTTTAATGATCGAATGATTTTGGTTATACTTAAAGTCTAACATGAATAGTGTTAGGAAAGGTGGTATCCATGGAAATATGTATTAATGAGTATAAAATGATACAAAGGAGAAAAATTAACTTAAAATAATTACATCAAGTCTTTATATAGTCTTTATATAGACTAATGGATTAATAACAAACTAACTCATCCAATTTATAAATGTAATACTCTTCGTATATTAAAAAGAGGTTCACAATACGTTTTTTACCACGACCAATGTTAGAAACTAATATTGTTAATATTATTAATATTTTGCCGATAATGAAGATCGAATTAGTAAAAAAAGTTATCATTTAACTCTCTAACTTCATAAAACCATATTAATAGTAATCATATTCTACATAATTGTCAAATCTCATGAAATATTTGATTGATCTACAATAATTGTAAAATTTAATGAAATATTTGATCGTACAACTACTTGTTAGAAAAATATATTCTTTTTATTTGCAAATTTTTAAAGTTCAAAATTGTATTAACTATTATTTTACAAATTTGCTGCAGAGATTCGTGGATTTAGATAATAAATAATTAAAAGTATTATATAGTTAAGATAAATAATTTTAATTAAAGTAGTAAAATTTAATGGTTTATTTAATATGTGTAACCTTGAAACGAAAATTAAAAATAATGGAGAGAACATTATTACATGTTACTTTGTAGGAATCCAAGAAATATCACTTTGTGTACCTATTAGTTATGTCTTCAGTTTCTCCATATTTCAAACCATTGGTTGATACTAAAAACTATTTCGTCGTTAAACAAATAGAGTTTGTTTTAACCTCTAATGTTTCTAAAAACCCACATCTTCGTCCAAATGCATACATTCAAAACCCACATCTTTATGGATGATTACTTTCGAAATGTGTGTAAAGGATGGAAAAAGATTCTCCCGAAAAACATGTTCATCAATACGCCCACCACATACACAAACCTATTACCTATTACCTATTAGGTAATATGGAGGTAAGACTTCATCATTGAAGAAAGACAATAGAAAAAGGATCATATCTTAGAAAATATGGAACTAATCTAAATACAGAAAATAAAAGAAATATGCAATCCTTATAGGCATTTCACGCTAGAAAAAGAAGACATGCATAGTACGAGTCTAATCTCCATGTGACCAAAATATATGAAGCTTGTAAGCATCATATATTAAAATGAAAATCAAACTCTCTCAAAAACGCATATGTATACGCTACTGATCGAAAATAATGATGAATTATGGCATCCATAACCTATATTATGTGCAAGATAAAGCTAACACATACACATACGTTCCACACATTAAGCTAGGTGACAATTTTTTTGCATGTAATCTTGAAACAGCTTAATCCTTTCCAGAGAGAAGACTTGAGCCTACCCTCAGTTGCATAAAGCTTATATTTGGCCACTCTGCGTTTTCTCTTCATATCTCTGTCATTCCACCACGACGGTTGAGGAGGTGGCTTGCTCACAACTACAGACCGATTATTATGTTCTTTCCATGGAGGAGAGGTCCTTTCCCTGCTCCTTGCTACGCACATTTCCTTTTCATGTATGGTTCTAATTTGCCCAACGTTCTGATTATACAAACCTGCAGCTCCATATAATGATCTAGGTTGCTGATGAGCGACCAATGCCATCTCTGATTTTATTTAATCTGATTATTGATGCTGACTTTTACAAATCTTAAAACTCAATCCGGTAGGTTTGATTTAATTGTTATATTCCCCTTATGTATGTATATGAATTTGATGTTTGATCAATATATATATATACCTCCCTTTTCTCTCCCTTTATCTTTCTTTAGTGTTATGAGAAAGAGAGAATGTAAGAGAGGACATTGAAATATGAAACTCAAGGAAATCATGTAACGCTTGGAATTATATTTTATATGCAATCTGTTATTATTTTTGGTAAAGAGGGAAGGAGAGGTTATAGGTGAATGAGGGAAAAATGTCTTCCATTGCTGCAAATAAGAGTGGGAGAAGATAAGCAAGTCTGAATTTAGCAAAAGCTCATTGTTCTCAGCTACGTTTTATTATACTGTTTATTTTGGGATTCAATCTAACAAACCTCAATAGCAGCTTTTTTGTATTGACTCAATATAGCAGCTAATAAATATAGCATGTCCAAATTGTAAACTGGCATTTTGAAAAATATCACAGAAAATCAATGGACAGAAAATACTTAATTATATTTCATAACAAATATTTTATTTATTTTACTTGAAAGTTTCCATCTTACACTATAATCAATTCAAATAATTACACATGTCAGTTGAGGATCAGTGCTTCTTGGTCTCTTCAATCTTTAGTACGTTTCTTGAATTTTTGTGTGTCTTCCGCGTGGGACTCCTGGATGGCAGTTTAAACAGTAAAAATAATCAAGTGATAAATGTAAATGTAAATGTAAATGTAAATGCAGGGTGTTCTAATGCATGGTAAATGTAAATGTTTACTAAGGATTTAATGTTATGCCAAGGCAAAAAATAATGAAACTACTACAAACATAAAGAAAATGACATGATATAGAGCAAGAGAATTTGCAATAATAGAAACTTAAAGATGGTGGCTAGCTGCGCCTATTTGCCGAGAAGAAAAAAAGAGTATCGTCACTCACGATGCAAGACTTCCACTCGTCTCCTTGATCAGGAAGTTGACGGAATATGTGAACAAGTACAACAGCATCCAGTGCAGCGTATTCTAGCTGTACATATACAACCGTTAGAATATTGAATGATTTGGTATATATATAGCATAACGTGGAACATTTAATCCACTATCACGAAGTTAAATGAATTTAGTGTGTAAACTTTTTACACTTTATACAGGTATTCAATCATATCTTATCATATAGATATTATTACACCGTGACATCATAGTGAGATATAGTAAGATGTCTATGTATATTTTTGTTACAGTATCTGTGCATAGTTATAAACTCAAAAAATTCTACTTAGTATCTCGCTTGGAATTTCAGGTGACTTGGTATGTGAAACTTCTATATATCTATCACTCTCTTCAAGATTCATTAATATCAGGGAATGTTACTCAACTATTTAATGCTTAAGAATGGAGGAACAAACACAAAAGTCCGACAATAATATTATGATAAATTTTAATAACCCGAGAAGATCTATTCCTCACCCCACCCCAACATAAATACATCAATGAAACAATGAGTATGGATTGCAAGATGCAGCAAACTAGGAATTATACAGAAAGAAACCACAAGAGGTCCCGATGCAAATGTTGAAATTGTATTGTCACAGAAGTTTTATTAAGACAAAGAGCATTATGAATAGCAGGAAAAAAGGGGATCAATTACTTGATTCGGAGTTAAAGGCCGTTGCTCCCAATTGCTGTTTCGTCTTGTCTTGTTTAAACCAGCACCCAGTATTTTCTGATTTACCAATAAACACACAAATTTTGTCAAAATATGCTATAACATGGAAAAACGAGGACTTTGATCGTCACCCATCCACAGATATGAGATCTACAAAAACTGAGACATGAAACATTTAGCGGATATTCATATATATAGTACCTCTGTAAGCTTAGCCAAACCGCCCCGAGGATCTTTAAAAATTTTCTGGATGTCTAGCAACCTTTTATAGTTCTTGAAACATTTTAGCTCTTCATATGAGTGAGCAAGTTGTTTTATATCACATTGGAAATTATACCCTGAAAATAAATGTCATGGAGCAGCAATGGTTACTGATGATTTTTGTGACCCAAAGTATCATTCAACCATATAGGCAAGAGACTAATCTCTCACATCATGTCAAATGGTTACTAATACCCTGAATCCATAAAAACATATTCAAGGATTAACTCAATGTTTATGGGATACGTGTTTGATACTTCCCTATAAGTGCCCATTGGTTATTAATTTAGACTTAAAAAGTTACTACTACAAAACAACACCATCCCTCGCAAGTTACCAAATCCCATTGATAACTGCATTCTTATTCAGGTAAATATAGGCATCCTCCACAAGTTAGTTTGATGCACTGTTAACCAAAAGTATTTTTTGCAGGTATATTCATGAGAGTAATGAATTTAAAGTTTTCGTACCAAGTTTTAGAATTCCAGAAGACAGCAAAATTCGGGTTAAACAGTTGTCTAAACTTTCAGGCACCTCTCTATGTAACTTTATCAGATCAATGATGAAAACCTTCTTTTCGGAAGCAATTTGCATGATAGAAACCTGAAACACGAAAATTTGAGGAAAAAAGGAATAACAGGAGAATCGAACTCAGTTATAACTTTATTATTTGAAACGTGTCATAGCTTGGAAGGCTAAAACTCATAGTTATACAATGTATAATAAGCAAAGAAAAAATGCATGGAAACCCAAATACTCCAAAAATGAAAAAGTATTGGTGTCCGAGATGTATGCCGATAAGTGTTTGATATTTTCTGATACGTACCCAAGAAGTATCCTATTATTCTTTTTATTTTTTAAGTTTTTTTATCCCAATACTTCTTAAGTATGGATTCCTACACAAGGATGGAACTATCACCTCTCTCGCATGTTGTCACTGTTGAGGCAAAATATCAAATCAAGTGTTTTGAAAATAAACAAACAAGTTAATTAATTACTAATCATGATTTTGATTGTGCTGCTATTTAACTTGTGTTTTTGAATGATTTATTTAAAGATAGGTGATCAAATACATTCATACAACAATCAACGATCTCACCATGATATAAATCAAAGAACATCACGCCTTAACTAAACTAGAAATTGATTACAAAATCATTTTGGGTAATCAAGATCATTCTCATTCATCAAAGGATCATTCTGGTTCATCAACAAATAATTCTGGTTCATCAAAAGATTATTCTGGTTTATCAAGATCATTCTGGTTATTTCGTTTTAAGGACAGAACAAAATGAATCATTCTCCATAGTCCAAATCTTAAGATAAAAGAATATCAAGACTATCAAAACAATAATCAACCCAGAAGTCTAGCTGAAGGTCCAAAGAAGCAAAACAGTCTCCAGATCAATGACCAGATCGATCTCCAGATGAGTTGTGAACAACGACAGCTAAAACAGCAAGGATGAAAGGACACTGTTGTTGCATCTTTTACATAAAGCTCAACATGCTTCTGAGACAAAGAACTGACACTAAACAGCTACTAAGCCACTCATCCACGTTTTCCATTCAACACAGAACCAAAAATGTTTTGGTTACAAAGAAGAACGTTCTGGATTGAATAGCACACATGCCTATTAAAATCTCACTCTGAACAGATGTTTCCCTCAGGATTAGTAACCGCTATAATGAGTCATTTCAAACCTTTTCCATGCCTATAAAAGGAACATCAAAGTGAAGACAATAACAAAAGTTTTCAGTACAATCATTTCATTACTCAAACAATCATACTCGAGCAAACAAAACTCTTCAATCAAACAAAAAATTCAGCTCTCTCTCTTACTAGATTCAAGGATCTCTTTATTGAGTTATTACTGACAATCAATCTCAAACAAATGTTGAGTAGATTCTGATCCTACAAACCTTTTATCATAACATCATTTGAAACTCAAGTCTTCTCTTAAGATAGATTGAGTATATTGTAAAAATCTTTTTAGTGATTAAAAGGTAACTTGTAAAAATCCTTTATGGACTAAAAGGTGACCGTAAAAACCATTTCAAAGTTGAAAGGTGAATTCTGTAACCGATCAAGAGTGATCAAGATAGATTATGTGAAAGCAAGAACGTTCTTGTGCTAAAGACGTAAGTAGAAAAAACTCACAAATTGTGAGGACTGGACGTAGCTCTCTTTGATTGAATCAGGATACATCATTGTGTGATCTTCTTATCCCTATCCTTATTTATTTTTCACTCACTATCACATATCACCTAGAAATAATTTGCTTTATTCGTTTTTAACTTACCCAGAACGTTCTTGATTTTTATTGTGCAACCAAGATCAATCTTGAGTTAATCTAAATTTAAAAGCAGAAATTAACGTTTCAAAAAGGGATCACAATTCAAACCGCACTTCCTTGTGATTGATATTGTTACTTCAGTCAGAACTTCGTTGGTTTTGCTTGGTGGGGAGGACGAAAAAATGGATCTAGATGGGAAAAAAAGGTCCGATTAACATATCTAGACTATGGTATCTTGATAAGATTTTGTTATTATCAAGATACTTGTGCATTTAAGTTTATACATGTTTGCACCCGTGTGTATGTATATGTTATGCATGTGCAAGTGTGTGCGTGTGTAGTGTCTGTTTGAGTGAGTGCATGCATGTTTGTTAACGTATCTAGGCTATGTTGTGTCTTGGTATTTTTAAAAAAAATCTAGTATCGCGGTATCTGTATTTGTATTTGCATCGTACTCGTATTGTACTTAGTATCATGGTTCTTGGATGGAGAAACATTAATCTATTACAAAGATCGTTTAAATTTACCTTGTTTGGCTTGCTGCCTTTTACATAATTAGGCTTCCATTCACAATCAACACCTATGACTTTACTATCCACAATGTGGTTTGTTGCATCAAGCAAACCTTCAACTTCATCAACCCATATAATGTCTTCAACCATCAATTCTTCAAGATGTAAATAACGTCCTTGTGGGATGCTTGTTTCAAGCACTACAGAACATAAACAGTAAGGTGTTCGTCATCTGAGAATGAAGTTACAGATAACAGACACACTACATAACAAATAAGTAGACAAACCAAATGGTAGCAACGTCAATACATGCAAGCTGGTAACAAATGCACTAATAAACAGGAGTAAATCCTACACGATGTGGGAACAAAAAAGGAAAATGACTGAAAGAAACATAATTTCTGAGGCAAAAGATGAATAAGCAACCAACAATCTAAATGAAACAAAATATTAGACAACAATCTTTTCTTCCTTTATGATTTTTTGTTGGTCACAAGAAACGGCCTTACCTTGAATATCCAAAAATTTGTCTAGGGAGTACCGTTCACACAGTTCATCAACCTTTTCCATGTAACCCGCTTCCATTGCCAAATAAACCTTGAACGTATGAAAGTATAAGAACAAAGCATATATATTTTAAAATTTTACCCTTGCTATCATGGGTAAGAATCTAACAAGAAAATATTAATAAGTATTGCTCGGAAAAATCAATGAAAACCATTTAACTGTACTTTTGGTCCTGCTATGGCTATTGTACAATTTCGGTATATTGATAATTTTTTGCTCAAATGTATTATAATCTTTAATTGTTATTGTTAAAATATCTTACAATTTTCAAATTACTACTCACAAGATTAGTTTCTTATCTTAGATTATATCTCAACATTAGTTTTCATATTACTCGGTCATTATATTATGTGTTTGGCATAATACATCTCGTGGTCCTTTAAGTTACACGAAAATAACAGATTAGTTCTTTATCTTTTTTTTTGGTAACAAGTTAGTCCTTTAACTTTCTTTTGGTGTCAAGTTCATCTTTTATGTTTGTAATATTTGCATCGATGATCCTAATTTCAAACAAACAAAATTGAAACTCCAAACTCTCTCAATTTTTTTAATAAACTTGTGTAATTCTTAAGGGTTTTGATTGCAGTAATCTTAAGAACATAAACTCACAATTAATTTTTAGAAAAATAATTAAACAAGAGAGAATTCAAGTGAGATGCATATTAGGATTCTTGAAATTAAACGCGAAATTCTCTTAATCCAAATCATGAAATCACATGAAAATTTATTATGTTGTTCTTTATATGATCAATAACAAAACTCAGTAAAATTTTACAAAATCTCTAACTACAAATGATTGAAATGAAGTTATGACTAAAAATAGTTCAATATTGTAACGTTTACAAACATAAAAGACTAACTTGTTAAAAAAAAGGTAAATGATCAATCTGATTTTTTCGTATAATTTAAAGGACTACAAGATGTATTTTGTCTGTTTGTTTTCATATTCAAATAGGTTTAGGAGTCTTGTATCTATCTATCTATCTCACAAAAACACACAACTTCGACACGGTATCAAAGTAGATTCGTAAGGTGACCTGTCCAACACTATTGTGTTGCTTTTGTTGTCAAGTTCCCAATAGTATGGGAAATTGGGATTGTACAACCTAATATTTGTATTCAGGTTTTTTTTTTTTATATATGCAGCAATTCAAATTGTACCAAGCGCATACATGTAAAGTTAGAGGTAAGATATTGATAAGAAATAACTCATGTCCTAGGATGCACTGGAATGTGACACAGCCCGTATGGCCTATTGAATATGAAAAAATACTAACATGTGGATGAAATGTTTGTTCTGGTTCTGATATAGAATAAACAAACAAACAAAAAGCTCAAAGTTTAACACAGATTACATTTTGGTTAAGACATATTTGAAGGTTGTACAACAACGATGCTAAAAACACCATGCAACTAGAAGGGAATAAAAAACAAGTTGTCTAAGTGTCGTTAAAAAACAACACAATCAACATAATAAAGAAATCAAAATGCAAGACCGTATGGGCATTAATAAAATGGTAGTGGTATTCTGTACAAACTGTTAAGGACATAGTTCAAAAAATAAATTTTTTCTACTTAACAGTCTCCAATGGATGCACCTATGTGACACAGAGGGTGCACATTATAATGCAATCATTACCAAAAAAAAAAAAAAAAAGAAAGTACCAACCAAATATTCCATAAGCTGTCTATCATTGTTTGTTCTAGCCTCAGCAACATCCCAGCATCCCTTTTCTGCTAAGCTCTTTAGTGAGCTGCAAAATCAATGAGGTAATATTGAAATAAGAATTATAATAAGGAAAAAGGGGAGGTCAAGTCGATTTAAGATGCTATGAACAAAATCAAACAGAACTAGGAAAAAATGAGAGAGAAAATCTCCCCCATGTTAAAAGTACAAGTCAACCACCTTTCTTTACACCTCTTGTATACATCTGGAAAATCGTGTTTAAGATTATTTTTCTTTATAATCTCATAGGCATCCTTTAGCATGTTTCTCTTCACGAACTCCTCGACAAGGATGGACAACATAGGCTTCCCCATAAATGTTGCCCACTTCTCTGCTGCTTTGAATTGATTACTCTTTATCATATCAAGGAGAAAAGATTGCCCATATTGGCCAATAGAGAAATGCTCCATTAAAGTGACAGCTGTTGTGTATAACCGGGATTTCACCAATTCAAAAGTATACTGCTCAATTAATTCTTTTGCCATGCCACAACTTAAACAATCATTTTCCTTATTCTGACACAGGGCTTTCTCGACATTTGTTAGTTTTACATCAAAAGTCTCCAGTATTTTCATGACTATCATTTCATCATGCTTGATGTGACCCCTAATAATATCAATGAGAAGATAGGCAGCTGAGTTTTTCACATCCAAGGTGTCTTCTGAAGTGGTTGATGTTGATATTTTTAGGAAGCGGCGAAAAGAAGATATAATCAAATGAGTAAATCCTTGACTTTGATTTTCATATAAGGGAGACACATACAGGCACTGAACAATAAAAGTAGCTGGTCCAGGTTTTGGATCATTGTGGAGAACAAGACATAGTTGCTCCTGAAGAGCTCTGAATTTCACTGCCGCCTTACATTTGCCTATGCAAGGACATTTAAATAGAAACAACATGGAAAAAGTAAGAAATAGGATGTATTTTGATGACACAGAAGTACCACATGAAATCTGATGAACAACCCTCAATTTCAATTGCAACAACAAATTTGCTACCTTATTATTGATTGCTTATAAAGAAGTTCGATGTCTTCATTGAAAAAATAGTTTACCAAACTTTATCAAGGACTCCTTCATTAGAGTTGGAAATAAATTAAATTCTAAAGAATTTTCAGTTACAGGATTTTCAAATAATCATCTTCCTTCTGTTTAGCAGATCAATATCACTTTCAGCAAGTTTTTGGACCCTAAGAAGTGATAATCAATTCTAAAATCACTCTTCTAACCAAAATAAAACAGCAGAAAAGAGGGTAATGACAAATTAAAGAGTGATAATAACTTTTTTAATATTAAAGGGTAATAATAATAACTGTTTTAATCTTCCATCAACATAACTTTCATAGGGCAATAGTAAGAGTGGGATTTTGGAAAAATAGGTAACTTGAATGACAATAATTTCTTGGGACGCAAGATTAACACTTCAACTATCTAAGCTTTCAAAGGAAGAAAAGTTGTAGCAATGATCAAACAATCATTGAATGTAAAGGCATTTAATCCAGAACTAGTATTGGGTGTTAGAGGTTCAACATGTCAACAGTGAAAATAGGGAAACACAAACTACAAGTGTCCAGACATAAACACCAGTGTCGGAGTGGATAATGTTGACTTCAAGAAAAGTAAACTTTCATAATAATTTAGTTGAGACATTTCAGCAAACAATTAGTACTCAACATCTTATCTTATTGCAGACAACAAATAGTAGCATTACAAGGGGGGAAATCATACCATAAAAATAACATTCTTTCAGCAGGAACATAAATACAACAGGAGAGACATGCGATAGATCGTAAAAAGCATGCGTGCATAAGGTCCATCTTTTGCAACCATTGTCCTCTTTGTTGTCTACCTCTGCTACATTCTCCTCCAAACCCATCTCTAGAAGAAGGGGAAAAAAACTGTAATCAGAGTAGCAATGTTTTGAATATTAGTTTGAAGTGATAAGTTACAACTCAGCACATCATGGTTCTTAATTCCATAAATTAATAATGATCAACCTAACTCTAAAGTTCAAAGTTTTCTAAACTAATGGATCATGATGAACCATGTAATACACAATCAGAACACAATTACAATAGTGAACAGTTGATTTTTGACGATTAAAATGAATTAAAATTTTGAAATTCAGTTGTCCTAGTAGCTACAGAGAACAGTTTCATTCACTAAAAAAATTAAAATTAACAATACCTTTTTTGGTTTTTAGTACAATATTCCTAATTTCCTACACTGTTTGATTGATGGTTGAATAAATAAACTCATAGTATATATATTTAAGTGGTTTTGACTTTTGAAGTAGAGTGAGAGACGTTATCTTTTGCCTTTTGGAAGATAGATTTAGAAAAAGGCTAAAAATCCAAAGATAAAGACGTACAATTCTTCAGTTACTTTTCCCTTTTATCTTTTTTGAATATGACAAGCAAAATAGACCGTGCAAAGTAAACAGAGACTTGCGTTTGATCAGAATAAGAATGGGAGAAGAAAATAGACAGAAACTTACTTCGAAATCCTGATTTCGGAAGCAATTCGAAGTGAAAAATTTGTGAAGTGTAGGGTTTATGTATCTCTCTAGTGTAAATATAAATTTCTGCTTCAACTGCTTTGCGTGATTATTGACAACTAGGTAGCACACGTAATAACAATAAAATAAAAATAGTATTAATAAAGATATATGTCATTGTCGCAGTAAAGAAAAAAATAAATATATATATATATATATGTCATTGTCGGCGTGAAAAACTAATGATAAGAATTTGTAATTAATTAAAAAGAAAAAATAAAAATATGCATATATGTGAAAAAAAAAATTATTAGCGTTGTGTAAAAATTTCAGCTGATTATTACTAATGTTGATGTGAAAATCTCAAATCTCGTTGAAAATGTTGATTCCGCATGATCCAAAGAGATCTTTTCTGCAAATGACAAGGGTAGATTTGAGAGAGAGAAGAGGAGGAGGGGCTTAGGACTTTGAAGTGGCGGCCATGTGATGAAGGGGCGACACGTGGGCAGGTATATACCGTTATCATGCGGGTCAACAATAATACCCTTTGGATCTATATTGCCAGTCTTATCCATCCAGACTGTTGTTTGGTTTTTCTTTTATCATTATTTCCTCTTTTGTTTCGGATCAGTTAACCTTCCTAAAATGAGGTTAAATAAGATTTTTTGTTTCTAACTCTAAAATGTCATTGCGGACTTGCGCCACCATTACGACTATTGTTGGCTACAATTCTGAATTATGATTCTTACAATTGTCAACTATCACCTTTAACACATGAATTTCTCCTAACCACTATTTGGGCTCCCACTAACAACCGAACATTGAACATGACTCCGACCAGTACTGTCACCCACCACTAGAAGCATTGTCAGTCATCGCTCCAACCATTGAGTCTTTGGTGGTCCATCACTCTAACAACCACAACCACCATCGGTCTTTCATCACCATCACTCAAACGACAACTAGTCACCCCTTTTATCTTTGTTGGTCACCGTTTCAACTCTCTTCAACCATCGTTAATCACACTCGAACCACTACCTATCGTTAATCTCTGATTCAATAGTTGTTTGATCACTTTCAACTATTACTATTAAAATTATTATTAAATAAATAATTATAATTTCATAATATGTAAATGATTTTTTAAATAAAAAATTGATATTTTATTATTGTTTGTATGTGTTGTCGTCTTGTGAAGTTTGACGTTTAGCTAATTAGTCGTGTAATTGGTGTATTAACCTTTTGTTTGGTTAATTCTTCAGTTGATCGGTTAAAAAGGTGATATGTAGGTTAACTTAATGATCTCCTTTTTTTATCATCGGCGGATTCCTAGACTGCTCTATAAAGCCTCTAGTGTTGAAAGTTAAACTACTTCCTTTGTCTCAAATTAGTGTCACTTTTGCTTATTTTACCCATATTAAGATATGATAATAAATAAAAGAAAGATAATGCTCATTTTACCAAATTATTATTCTTTAATTATTTGTGTGTTTTCTACTCTCTCGTGGATGCAAACTTCAATTATTTGTGTGTTCTTTATTAATGAGAACCGCCACATTATCATCATTCTTATACTCCAAACCTATTTAGTTTTGTTAGTCACATTCAACCGTCAGTCGACAACCGATTCATCCATCAATCGATTTTCCATCAATTATCAACCAATTTTACAAGTGTTGATTTTACGTAACTGAGTGTGATGTAGCTAATACCCAAATCTATTTGCTTCAATCGAGAGTCCAATACATATTCCAACCAATTATTTATTGGTGTAAACACTTTGTCAATAACTATTTTTTTCAAACTAAAAAATACAAATTGAAAATCAACTCATAATTAAAACCTGTTTTATTTTCTAAAATTGCAAAACAAAAAAACACTCGATATCTCGTAAACAAAACAACAGTCATACAATAAAATAGAACTCCAAAATAATACAAACTATTAACATAATCTACTAGTGGCTTATGTAGAACATGCAGAGTTACTCACATGATATCTCGTGAACTTCACCATTTGGATTTACTATTTTTAGGGCACTCTATAAAAGCTCTGATGCTTTTGCGTCTCGTGCAGAAGATGGACCGATTGAACATTTGGACTAGTAGTTGGAGCATCAGGCAGGATCTGAGGATGCGAAACACACGTAAGTACCATGCATAATAGCTATCTGAGATCGTACCATGAAACGTCACTAGAGACGAGACTTTTTGAAGGGCCGCTATACATGCTCCCAAGGTATTATGTCACTCACAATCTATACTAGTTGGCACTAGAGGAACATTACGTGGAATGCATTGAATATGACCAAATTGTGGAAGACATTGCTCTAGTAGGTATAGACTGAAACTCTGCCCCAACGAACATAACTATAGTACATAGTTGTTGGTTCAAAAGGATGATTGAATCAATCATCATCTTATGGTGTAAACACTACATCCTCAAGCAAAATGGCATCAAAACTCCGTCGATATATCATCAATCCACCTTCAACAACAACATGTTTGGCAGCCCACATACAGACTTTGGGAGTATGTTCAGAAACTATTCCACTGTCCCCTAATTTACATATTTTAGGAAAATGCCCGAAAATATAGCACTACACAAAAAATAAAAGACAATTTAGTAAATTAAAAACACAACTTAATAAATTAATACCACAACTTAATATGATCATATGTATGTAAGAATGTCATATACCCTACCAACTGCGTCATGTCATGAATAGCTCCATCTATCAGGTTATCATATAGCACAACCAACGTAGTTATACCCCATACATAGTCCCAACAACACCCCAAATATGTGAACAAACTAACACAGTTCACCTCAACCCGAGTGTGAGTCTTATGGGTGAAAATAATGTTTCCAACTAAGTGTAAAAGATATGTTATTGCAACACACTCAAACTAGTTAGTTCGAATTATACTTTTGTATAAATCACGCAACCACTGCAGTCTATATTGAGTAGATTTATTAAAATTTATCTTAATAGTTGTTTCTTCCACTGTTGCCCCCAACAGTTCGTGTGCAACAATCACGACATTATTAGTATTAATATTATTTATTGGTGCACTAAAGAACCTACCACGAGGAGGAATGTGCAAAAGAGTCGTGACATCATTTAGTGTGATTGTCATCTCCCTAAATGACGTGTGAAACGAGTTAGTTTATGCCACATTTTTACAAAGGCAGAGACAACATCAACCTTTGTCAAATAAGTTGAAGACAAGTGCACCAATACAGATTTTTGAATCCAATGCTCTACAACATTTGGTACCTCCAAACTTCTTCAATTTCAGATCGTGCATGATCTCTTTCAATGAACCACGATAATACAAGTAATAAGAAAACATAACAATAAAATAATGTACTAAAGTTAATAACAAAAATGTACTAAATGTGATACACGTATTCTTAATTTAAAAAAACTTAATTAATTAAAATATATCTCTTTTTTCCATATCCTACGAGCCACATGATATTTATATCGTGTCAACACCGATGTGACCAAGGACCCCCTAAGGAATCCACATTGTTGGACTTGCTCTTCGGCTGCCGGTTCCCTATCTTCCTCGTCCTTCCTTACTGCCTCATAGTCCATTTGCTCATGTTGGTCAATCTACTCGGACTCTTGAACATAATCGTCAAGTTCTTGAGACTTGAGATTACGCCTTCGACGATGTTGATGAGGTGGACGGTTAGTCTCATACATCCGTCGATTAGATGACGTGGGTGAAACTTTTTTGCCTCTATCCCCTACATTGCGAGCAATAATGAGAATAATTTCTCCATTCACACAACTCATTTTAGTCAATGACATAAAATAAACATATCAATAATTTGTATGCAAATATATATATATATATATATATATATATATATATATATATATATATACATTTCAAAAATTTCATCATCTTTTTTTTTTTTCTTCATAAAATTAACTTTTCAAAACTTTTGACATGAATGAAAGTTTCGAAAATTTCATAAATCTGTTTCGAAAGTTTCAAATTCCTTGAAACTTTCGAAAATTATTGAATCCTCTACCTCATAAGTTACAAAATGAATGAAACTTTCGAATATACTTTAAAAAATTAAAAAATTGCATTTCGAAGGTATGAAATTCATCAAAAAGTTCAAAAAATTCAATTACTTGTGTTTTAGAAGTTTCGAAATGCTGAAATTTTTTTCCTAGATTTTGAAAATTTACGTGAGTGAAAAAGTGAAAAAGAAAATTTCAACTTTATATATAATAAAAATAGAAATATATTTTTATTTGTATTGGATGATGGGAGATATAGATAGAAGGTGTGAGGTAGATTGCTCATTTTGTAGTCCACATTTAATGCAAGCTTCTAGCGCAGCCCGAAAAAGCCCACTGCTCAATTGGGCCATCTCAACGTAGACAGAGTAGTTTGTCTTAACACCTCTACTACTATTTACCTATTATTCATCACAAATAGAGTTATTTATGGTGGATAGGACAAACAATAGCACAAAAATCCAAATTAGTGAATATGGAGAAGAGAGAGACTTCACAAGAGGAAGGAGATAAAGTGATATGGGAAAGGAAAAATGATACATAGAACACAAGGAAGACCGAAAGAAGGAACGAGGGAGGAAGGGGAAAGTGTGTCCTTGTGATTGTCATAGTGAGAGAGGAAAAAGAAAGTAGGTGGGGTGAGAGAGGAAAATTCAACGGTAAGAAAGATAAATATAAAATTGTGGGGGTAAGTATATTTTGGGCTAAGTTGGAGTGTTTGCTTACTCGGGCCAGGTACAGTGAGTCCAATGGTAGTGCTAGCAGTATCGTAAGAGTCACCAGTTTTCACCACCTGGAAAATTCAAACTAGTTGCATTTCCGTAATTACGATACGATCGAGGTCTATTTTTGTCTCAGAAAGTGGTTCCACCCTGATAGGCCAATATAAAAATATTTCCTTTTCATCTTAAAAATAAAATTTAAAATAGGAAACATTAGAAAAAGAAATCCCAAAATCTCTTGGTGTGTCTATTTATATAAATAAATTCCGAAACTCAAACCCTACCGTTAGGTTCATTCATTCATTCCTCAATCAACAATCAATAGAGCAGTGAGTGAAGTGTCAAGTGCACCGCACTCAAAGTTCTCATCTCCGTCGATTTCCTCTTAAACGATGTCGTATCGTCCAAACGCCAACTCTAGGACCGATGTCCGTCGCAATCGATACAAGGTGGCTGTCGATGCCGAAGAAGGTCGCCGCCGGCGAGAGGACACCATGGTTGAGATCCGTAAGAATCGTCGTGAAGAGAGTTTGTTGAAAAAGAGGCGTGAGGGCCTTCAACCTCAGCAGATTTCTTCCTCTCTTCACTCTAACGTCGTAGAGAAAAAGGTTATTTTTCAATTTTATTAATTAATTTTATGATTCCTAAATTAATTTTCTCTATAGTGTATTAATCCTATTCTGATTGTTTAATTTGAATTTCAACTGCGAAGTAGTACTTAATTTGTTGTTATTTTTTTAGATTTGTGAGAACCTAGGTCAGGTTGATTTTTATTTTCTTTTGAATTGTAGTTGCGTTTCTCTGTTGTTGTAGTTGGAACATTTACCATCCATGGTTGCTGGTGTTTGGAGTGATGATAATAGCTTGCAGCTTGAGGCAACAACTCAGTTTCGAAAGCTGCTTTCTATTGGTTAGTAATTATATTATTTACTGTTTAGTATTGTTAATTTTTAATTAATTAGTTAGCGAATCTTTTGTTGACTTGGATTTTCGTGTATCAGAACGTACTCCACCTATTGAGGAGGTTATACAGACTGGTGTAGTGTCTCGTTTTGTGGAGTTTTTGATGAGGGAAGACTTTCCGCAGTTGCAGGTTTGTTGTATACTTGGTTTTTATTTCTGTGTTTTAATTAGTAATTGATGTTTTTGTTGTTGATCGTATATGGCCTTAACATCATGTATTGTGTGTTGCAGTTTGAGGCAGCTTGGGCTCTGACAAATATTGCTTCTGGAACGTCTGAAAACACAAAGGTGGTAATTGAACATGGAGCTGTCCCAATTTTTGTTAAGCTCCTTGCTTCTCCTAGTGATGATGTCCGTGAACAGGTATATTTTACATATCTCAACATACCTTCAACATACCTTCATCTACTTGTTTGTAAAGTTTATGCATTTTAAATGTTGGGGTCCTAACATTTTTGTGTGTTAACCAAATGAAATAAAAGGGATAGCTCTTAACTACAAAACTTGTTTTTGTTGATTTTTGGTTTTGGATGTTTTTTTTTATTACTTTGGTAGGTGCATTATGTTTCCGCTGAGTGGTGTTATTTATTATTGTGTAGCAGATATCAGAAGAACAAAAACAAAACCTTGTAGTTGCATTGTACCATGATATCTCTTCTTCAAAACTAAACATTTCTCTTTTATGTATTTTGGTGTGCAGGCTGTGTGGGCATTAGGAAATGTTGCTGGGGATTCTCCCAGATGTCGCGATCTTGTTCTCGGTCACGGGGCTTTGGTTCCTCTTTTGGCACAACTGAATGAACATGCCAAGCTTTCTATGCTGAGAAATGCTACCTGGACACTTTCAAACTTCTGCAGGGGGAAGCCACAGCCTCCTTTTGATCAGGTATAAAAATATGCACTGCTTATTCTTTATTAATCGAATAACTGAGGCCTGGCAATTTTTTTCTAAGTGTTACTTTTATTTATTGTAATGCACTCCACTGTTAAGGTAAAATACTACTTGAGTGGTAGTCGTTGTTTAAATTTACTTTCTGTAACATCCAGATGAAATAGAAAGGTGATTATATTACTCAGTTTTTTTTTTTCGGTATTGAATCAAGAGCATGTTTACTTACCCTAGAGATTAGAGTGCTAAGATCTAGTATTAAACGCAATACTTTAGTTGAGTTGGTCTTCTGATCCGATGAACAACGTTGTTCAGCTATTTCTTCTTTATTTTCCTTTAAGTGAAATCTTCCATGCATTTCTATTGTAAAATTTCAAAGTCTGCATTTGCAGTAGCCAACAGTACCATCAAATCTTATCTACTGTCCGTGTATGTTAGCCTGGGGGATTATCCATTGGCTCAATAGTTGATTTTTCCAGTAACTATTTTACTGTATGTGTTGTGTTAAGCTGCAATTATGTTCTACGTTGCGGACCTTACATTTTACTATTTTTTATACAGGTTAAACCTGCACTTCCTGCTCTTACTGGTCTTATTCATTCAAATGATGAAGAAGTCTTGACTGATGCCTGCTGGGCACTTTCATATCTTTCTGACGGTACAAATGATAAAATTCAAGCTGTAATTGAAGCTGGTGTTTGTCCTCGACTAGTTGAGCTTCTACTGTGAGTATCCCACATCTTATGAAGAATACACGTGTTACAAATTTTCTGTTCAATTCTAAATGTTTTACTCATATTCAGGCACCCATCTCCTTCAGTGCTAATTCCTGCTCTTCGTACTGTTGGAAATATTGTTACTGGAGATGATATGCAAACTCAGGTATTTGACTCAAGGAGCACCTCTTGTGGTTGTTTTGTTATGCACAACTAGTTACTATGCTTTTCTGTGTTAGGTATACACATGTTTTTTTTTTTTTTTTTTAATTATGCGCATGAAGTTACTTGCTTTTCTATAATAAGGATAAAGAAAATACTGTTAGCAGGGGTTATAAGGTGGATGGGTTGGTTTGGAGGGAGGGACACAAGGATGATAAGGAGCTCATGGTTTTAATTCCCACCAACATAGTACACTAACTACTAATAACATTTGCTGTTAAAAACAATAAATATTTGCAACGTACTCTTGTATTGTGTTTTAAACTTGAACAATCCTTCAGGTATTATGAACTTATAATGTATTCATTTTTCTTTTCTACTATTAAAGTCATTTGCTTGTTGATCGTATTGTTACCCTCTGTTGATGTTATTTATCTGTCTATTTTTGTCCATCTGTTGTGTTATAATATTCTTTTTTTTTGTTTTTACTTGTTAGATTACTAAGGTTTTTTTAGCATTGTTGCACCTCTCCCTCTCTTGCACACACCCATATAAATGTTAATGCTTAGTATGCCAAACCTTTCTTTGGGATTGGATTGGAGCTATTGAATTACTGAGCTTTCACTGGATTATTATGAGATAATTAGCTATATTTTTTTGAATATATAAGACTCCTCTTTTAAGTAGTACCTCAAAAGTATCTGCTAAGACCTCCTTATCATTTATACAACAGAAATGACGTGTTTCAGTGTTGAAGCATACTTTTCATGTTTTATATTATTTGTTTGTTTTAACCTGGTGCTTTGCCCCATAGGTTATCATCAATCATCAGGCTCTTCCTTGCCTTTTCAATCTGTTGACCAATAATTATAAAAAAAGCATCAAGAAGGAAGCTTGTTGGACCATATCAAACATCACAGCTGGGAATAAACAGCAGATTCAGGTACAGTTGAATTGTATGTCAGAATTTAATATTGTTCTTGGAATTCTGATTGCAGTGATTATTTCTTCAATTCCTAATTCCTAATAATTAACAGGCTGTGATTGAGGCCAATATATTTGGTCCTTTGGTGAACCTGCTCCAAAATGCTGAGTTTGATATTAAGAAAGAGGCTGCCTGGGCTATCTCAAATGCTACATCTGGTGGATCTCATGAACAAATCAAGTATGGGGAGAGACATTTTTAATATTCCCGTGGAGTGTTATTGTGGTGTTATAATTTATTTATTTTTCTTTCAAGATATGAATTACTATTCTCCATGGTTGACAGGTATCTAGTAAGTCAAGGGTGTATTAAGCCCTTGTGTGATCTTCTTATCTGCCCCGATCCTAGGATTGTGACAGTTTGTCTGGAAGGCCTTGAAAACATCTTAAAGGTTGGAGAAGCTGATAAAAATATAGGCAATACTGGCGACGTGAATCTATATGCCCAAATGATCGATGACGCTGAGGGATTGGAGAAAATCGAGAACCTCCAGAGTCATGACAACACTGAGATTTATGAAAAGGCTGTGAAGATTCTTGAGACATACTGGTTGGAGGAAGATGATGAGACTATGCCTCCAGGGGATGCTGCTCAATCAGGATTCAACTTTGGCAGCGCTGAGGTTCCTTCCGTGCCTTCCGGTGGATTCAACTTCACTCAGTAGATGCTCATGCTTTACTGGGGCCATGTCTTATATTTAAGCCTTTTCTGGTTCGTCTTCAAATTTCTAGATGGAATTATTATGTTATCTTGGTAATTCGCATGTTTGTCTTTTCTTTATTTGTTTAAACTTCATTAAGAATCTTGTTCACTGCAGGAGTTTTGGCTGGTCTATCATTAAAGTCCTCCAGTGTGACGGGATGAAGCTGGGGTCGAGTCAATGTGTTTTTTTCTTTGGGTCCAACATTGGTAAATAGAGCGTTGCTGGACTGGCTTGGGCTTTTGCAATGCCTGGTTTTTCATATCTCATGGGGACAGATGTGTGGTGGTGGCTTGATTTTTTTGCCACCGTAGAGAATACTAGACTTCTCTCTGTGAAGTGATAATTGCATAAAATGAATGTTCAATATCATGATTTTTTCCTTGTTATATTATATGCTAGTTTGGAGTCGTTAAGTTTTAGTTACAAATGTGGGTCTTTTTTGGCAAAATGCCAGATGCTCGTTGGAGTTTTTACCCGTCCGTATCTTTTATTTTTTTTGTCGATGAAGTTTACAGTAGAGTTCAGTTATTCATTATGTTGTTCCTATCTATGTTGATGAAGTTTGTTTTGCAATTTGCAATGTCTTAAAACTGGAATTAGTGTGGTACAATCGTTTTGTATTATATATAGTTTCAGGGCTTTTGGTTCTCGATCCTTTGCACCTAGTTAACATTCTCATAAAAATCCTTGTTTTACGTATGCATTGAGCATTTTATTATTCCTAACTTTGAACTTGCACGAATAATCGCAAATGTAGAAGAGAGCCCGAGATAGCCAAATTTGGACTTTGTGAAGCTTTCTGTTCTTGTGTTAAATGATCTTAACTTTATTAATTTGTTCTACAATAAGTGACTTATATTTATTAAAATTTATTCAATTTATAATGCAATATTTTTTTTTTTTGTCATACCTTACTAATTTAATCCCTTCACCTTTTAAGAGTGATGCACTTGATCTTTCAATTTGTAGTTATGGTAAAGATGAATAAATCAATTATTTGCTTTTTTATTCACACATTTTTTTTTAATACTCTGAATGATTAAGTGACTCCCTCATTATTGGACAAAGATTGATATTATCTCTAAGATGATAAAATAAAATTAAGCTTAATTACCATCTAGATGCAATCAATAAAAATAAAAGGACTACAAGTGCAATTAAACTTAAAAATTAATGCTGTCTTTGAATGCAAAATGTAGAATAGAGCAATTTGAAGCATATTTTTTATCTCTAAAATTTTGACAAAAATTGAAGATTAGTCAATGTTAAGTGATGGTATATATATTTTAAGATGATAAAATAAAATTAGGCTTAATTACCATCTAGATGCAATCAATAAAAATAAAAGGAAAAGTGCAATTAAACTTAAAAATTAATGCTTTCATTGAGAGTTGAACTCAAGACCTCCCGCTTACTAAACGGGTGCTCTAACCAACTGAGCTATGAAAGCCAGTTATGAAATATGTAATATTTTACCTACTAATTTGCTAATTGTAATTATTATCTATTTAATTATGACATGACTACTGAAATAGGTTTCATTAATTTATTAAATAAAAAAACAAAGTTAAATTTTTGTAAAAAAAAACACGTGAAATGATTTTGCAGGTAGTATGGTTTTATTTGTTTTAGGTTTTCTAAACGAAATTGGATATTATTATTGGGGAAATAAAAATTATTTGTTTTTATTTTTTTTACTCAATTATTTGGTTTCATACAACGCCAAGAAATAGGTCCGTAGTCCAAGTTTACTGAATCTCAAACAAACCACACCAAATCGAATCATTGATTGAATGAACCATTCCCTATATAAGTAGTAAAATCAATTAGATGCATAGTTAAATTTACTTATACTAATTGATACAGTAACATAAAACAATATACAGTCTGTGTACTATCATATTAAACAATGTTTGAAAAATGGTGTAACATACTACCATCCTTGTATTTAGAAAAACAAAATCTTATTCTGGAAAAGAAAAAGAAACTATTTACTTTAAATTTTTATAGAATCAATATTGTGATTGAAATTAGGCAGTCCCAAGTGGATAGAACTCGAACAACATATTTCAACAGCACCCGTATGCTTGCCTTGATGGATCTCTTAAGAGACAATAATACACCATTTTTTTGTTGTTGATTAGAATGAAAATAAATCATTTGTTAAGGCTTTACAACCACCAAAACCGATTTTGATCAAATATGCTCCTCACAAAGTTACACAGAAAATTACGGTTTGCATATGTAAAAAATTAGCAATTAGGAGGGTTGTTAGGTTCTTTAACGAGAATCTAGTAGCAAAATTCAATATACTAAGTGTCGAGAAGAAGGATAGTACAGATTTAAACCTGTGTCCAACATATAAAATGTTTATGTAGTTTTTCCGATATTTAAATGAACTATATTTAGTTATTTACTTTGTTTCTTTTATTAGTCGGCTATTTTATGGCTGAGCTAACAAAAACCACTTTATTGCCTGTGAAGTTATTTGAAAGTCACTTGACTCACTTTGATACAAACAGATATGTAACTGATGATGATAATGTTCGCCCATAACCTCCGTTTTTATTGCATGAATTTTTTTTTATGCAAACAGAATTCTAATCCCCCCTAACTGCAATTGCACGAGGGGGAAAAGATATAAAAATGTAGCAAAAAATAGCATGAAAAGGACTTCACCACCAAGTTCCGCAGGCAAAGAATGTTTAAGTAGAGGTTCATACAACTGTCCTCTTTACATTTTCTGGCTTTATGTATAATTTCCTACTGTAATCACACCAACCTAGAAAAGCTCTTTTTCTTCTAACACACCTACTCCGCGCTACCTCCTCCGTGGCAAAACAAAAAATATTGTACGAGAATTAATATTGTCTCTTCAGCCACTGTAGCCAAGCCATGTGTAGTGGCTGCGGCTACTCCAAAACTCCATGGTCTTCTCTAAGACAGGCTGCTGCTGTACTATGTCAGAGCAGGCAAGAGACGGTATGTGAATGGAAAGGCCACCACTAATCAGAGGTGACCAATATTATAAAGAATATGATATGAAATATCGCCACGGATCACAAAATAATTTCTTTAATGACTAAGAGAACCAACATAACAAAGCACATGATAAGAAGCACCGAAGCACACATTACCATGCCCCCCTTTTTCTGAGATCTCTCTGCCTGCATATTCCATAAACCAAATAATTACCATAGAGCTACCGACATAAAGAGAATGTTAGAGAGTGCAAGAGGGAAACTTGGAAACTAAATCTAACCAAAATAGTAGACAATGAAGAGAAGAAGGACCTTCTGTAGTTGTTTAAGGCCATCCTCAACTGTGGTTGCTACATTTTGAATGTTGTAGTCTATTCTATCAACAATGGTTCCCTGTGTATAGAGGATGTCAATTTTCATAAGGGTGTGGAATTAAGAAAGTTGTTATCCCTCAAAGGGAGAGGATCAGCTGACCTGGTCTATGACTAGTACTGATAAATCCTTCATAATCTGAGCAAGCTCGTTAACGGATTCCACAACCTATAAAAGCAAACAACAAAAACATTGTGAATCCATTGAGAATACAACATAACGTCAAAATGAGTCATTAATGACAGTGCATATGCAACTTTTGCTTACCTGTTGGATCTCCTTTTCTCTTTCAACTGTGAAAGCTTCGCTTTTTTTTAGCTTGGCCATCTGATGCTCGTTAAATATCTAGATATAAACAATTTGGTAGTATCGGTGATCAACATTTAACATGTATAATAATACAGCTGACAATGCCGAATACAGGGTAAGGATATAAACATATTAGCCCACCTCCCCTTTCTCAAAAAACACAAAGGTAAACAAAACAAAAAACTGAAAAGGAAATAAAAATACCATATTATCCAAGTCATCATCTTCAAATCTAGATTTACTTCCATTCATGTTGATCTCTAGATCAACCCCATCTTGACCCTGCATCATCATAATATGAAAATTAATGATATAAAACAAAATCCTTATACTTAGTGAAACGTACAACATGAAAATCAAGATAGTCTCCAGGAAAGATACAGAAGTAACATAAGAAGTACATTTTCTGTCAGTATAATATTCCTTCAAAACAAAACACCAAGTATACTTCACCACTTGTTCACTGGTAGCTGATGATAGGGAACATTAAGACTCAAGAGATCTCTTTCCCATAACAGGAAAAAGAAAAGAAAAAAAAGTGATGAGTTGTGAGAAAATCAGCTTTCTACAGTACTCTAAATTATAATTGAAGGTAGAATTTGAAGAGCAAAAGTGAAGCAAATTAATTTGAAAACTTAGAACAGTTTTTAATTATTTTTGTTAAAAATAAACTGTGCCTGTAATAAACCCCTGAAAAAAATTGCAAATATTCATTTTCATTCTTAATCAATGAAAACTGGTGTACCACAAAAAATGCTTTTCCCTCACCTCTTTTTGCTGTCTGAGGCGCTTCAAATAAGTTGATTGTTTCTTGCGAAGCTCAACAGATAGGTTCTGAAGGTCAGTGGCAAGAGAACGCTGCACACAGTCCAGACAAAATAAAAAATGTTCAATAAGCTACAACTAATATCATTATAGATTCCAGAAATCAAGGCATTTTGGAGATCATTTCACCATCCATCAATTAAATGATGTAGGAAAAGGAAGATAGATACTTGTATGTTTAGCAAGATAGAACCATTTTTATTTGAACTCAAGATTTTCTAATATAAAGCAATCAACAAATGATCATGACTAGTATATCATGTATGCTTGCCCCAACAACGCAACTCAGAGAGAGATATTTGAAGTAATTTAACGGAGCACAAAAACTCATGGGCGACTTGAATAGATGTATACATCCTATAAGTCACAGGAACAAGGGCAGGGGTGAAGACTGAAGAGAATACAGAGTGAGACAGAACATCAGTAAATAGTTATATAATATGTGCCATTTCCTAATCCTCTCTCTGCTAAGTACTCTTTACAAGACCTTTAAATTCTAAAATGTAGCACACTTGAAGGCTAGAACAATGTCAACTAAACTTGGTAATGGTATAGTTCACTGAGCAGCACTAAAAATAGGATACACTACATTTGTTTCTGCAGATATGTGTTTTATGTGTTGTCCTTTGGAACAAATTGTTTAATGGTGTTATTAGAGAATATATGGGTCTGTCCTTCCACATTTGAGCGGTATCCTCATGTTATTTTCAAAGGAACGATGAAGATAAGGAAGCCAAAATTTTATGACGTGATTATTTAGATGAAGCAAAGTGCATGCATCTTTAAGGGTGTTTGCATGCCCTTGGGTGTGTTTTGAGATGGAATTATCTCTATAGCTTCGCCCTGCACATCCTTAAGGACTTATATAAGCCCAATGGCCATGAATTTAAGGTACGCTCATACCTCATGCGTATTTAAATGAAGCTTCCGTGTTGCAGGATCTTTTTAATGTTTTATTTTCTGATTTGGAGTATATACACCCACCTTAAACCTTACCCACCTCCCCCACACACTATAATTTCTCTCTTTTCTCTAATAAATACTATCTAGAGAATAAAAACGATACACTATACCAGTGATGCCATGCAAGAGTCTCTTATTTAGTTTGTGATGATGAGCCCACAAAAATTTCAACTTGAATAAGTTACATACATTCATGGGCCAAAAACAAAATGCATCTCCTATTATGAGTATTATGTGAAAGTTCTGTAGTGATAACTACCTGCACATTTTTCCTGACATTGGAATCCTCAGAGGGCCCTGCAGCAGCAAGTCTCCGCAGCCTCTTCTCTGATCTCTTTATCAAGTCAGTTACCTCATGTGTTAGAGACTCAATAGCATGTTGGTCATCCTTACCATCTCCAAACGATGGCATTAAGGCTTTCGCATGAGCCTTGGACAACTCTGCCATTTTTTTGCGTGCACGTTGCACATTTGCTGATATTTCTTCAGATACATCCACCCACGCTGGAGGTAGCCCCACAGTAATTGCATTTGGACCCTTACTGCATCCACAAAAACAATTAATGTCCTACAATTATCAAGTCTCATATAACCTGTAACATGCATGCATGTGAAAACCAAAACACAAATGATTGAAATGTGCACAATAACTTTATAAACAAGCATCCAATTTTAGAAAGCAAAAAAATATCTTTTTAAGGTAATTCTAATTCCATAAAAAAAACATCTTCACTGATAAATAACCATGAACTCCGCCTATTAGTGGATGATTGTGATTCAACTTAGTGTTGAGAGTCTGTTACATATCACTGTTAGTTGGGTCTGTAAATAGTAGATGGTCTCTGTAATTCACTCATTCAAATTATTAGTTGAATCATTCTTCTATTCCTTCTGCACTCTAATGGTATCAGAGCTTCCTTTTGGTGGGCACTGCTACACAACTCTGCTTCCAAAAAATGCCAACGAACAATTGTGTGGAGCTGGACCAGCTGATGAAACAAATGCCACATCTTTAATCGCAATGGACCCAACACATGTTCCAACTAGTCCTTCATCCTACTGAAAAACTAGCTGTACTCTTGATATCGATTGATGAAGAGACATATGGTTTTGAAGAATAAGCATTGATTTCTTGATTATAGCATTCAAATTTCAATTGATTTGAACCATGCTTTGATGCTGGGAAAGGTGTTATAATTGTGTCAGTACTTGGAGCTTAAGCTCAGTTACCCCTTCAATCACTCAAAATCTACATCGGAAGTGCTGCTAGAGAGTCGAAGAATCTGAAGGAAAGACTTTCCCAAGAAGATCTTGTCAGAATTGCTGAACTAGGGCAATAACTTGACTCTTGTGATGCAATTTGAAATGTATTGATGTATAAAGATCAAGATGAGGTGATTAAACTCTCAATGGGATTAAATATTTGCAAGCGGCAGTGCAGAAGACAGAGGCATTCAAAAGCGTGCCAAGGGGAGTCCTCCTTCCTTCTCTTCAATCTCTTGCTGTTTCTCTATCTTTCCCTCTCTCAGTCTCGTTCTCTTATTTTATGTTTTCTCTAACTGCATTTTTCTAATTTATTCTTTTTGGATCAATCTGTATTTGATTTCATAATTTGACAGTAGCTCGAAGTGGAGGTTGCAGAATGCCAAGGTCGGAGAGAGGATAGGGGTTCAAGGTATGGAAGCAAAAGCTGATTGCAGAAGCTGCACACTATGAAATGCCAACACAGATCCAACTCACACTCAGCTCCTCCTGGATGGTTGCATACCTCTCATTTTGTTCAGGAGCAGTTTTTCTTTTGATGGAGAGGGTACTTAGTTACATACAAGTGCAAAAGATGGATCAATCTAATGGTTACGAATGATAGTATGCAATGGACCACCTATGAAGCACTAACACACGGAAATCACACACGACACCAACAGGTAGACACTCGTAATAATTTAAGAAAAATTGAAAGTGATTGAATGTAACATGTGTCTGCAACATTGGAACACCTTTCATTTGAATTGTCGATGCTACATAAATCAAAATCAACTAGTAATAGACACATTACCAATTTGACGTATTCCATCTATGCTTCACTAATATTCTAAGTTAAATATCCTTCCACTGTGGCTTCATGTTTCAATTCACAAACTTCAAAAGTAAATGTGATCACTCTTAAATATATATAGTTCCTTTTTGTATTTGTGAATCATCGAAAATAAATAAATAAAATTCAGAAATAAGCTATGGATCTAAATTAAAATACCACATGTATAGTCATTTCGAGAATTGATCCACAATAACATCAATAGAACTATAAGATCTGTAAAAGCGTACCTTGAATTACCGGGATCTTCGGTACTAAGCGGAGCGTAAGAGCGATTGGGATTGAGAAGCGATGTGCTGACCAATTCGATGACGGGACCACCGGCGGAAGAGGTGGACGGTGGCGAAGAGGTTGACGGAGCACGAACACTCTTCAATGCATCTCTATACTTTCGGAAAAGCAAAGTGCGATTCCTTGACGCCATTCAGATTCCGAGGATCTGAAACAAACACACAAATCGAATGGAATGCTACGTCGTTTCGTTACAGTTTAACCAACCGGAATGAAAGAGAGAAAGAAAGACGAGAGAATTTTTGGACACAGTCAGATCGCACCCTCACGTGATCTAAGTTGACGATAAAACAGACAGTCACGTGACGTTCTCTGTACAACCGTTTGTATGCTTTGAATGGAAGCACAGTTTTTGTTTACTTTAAGTTTAACCATGTTCTTCTTGAGATTTACTACTTATTCAAATCTCTTTTTATTTTAACACCCCTTTTTTATGAATTACTATAAAATTGAGATTCGAATAAGCACACACACTTATATTGATAATTGGTCTAGTGGTGAGAGATTTGAGAAATATACGAGCTCGTGGCTTAAACTTTAAAATAATTTAAAAATAATTATTGTTGAACAGTTAACAACTGTTTATTATTTGTCAGCAGACAAATAATTGTTGATCGAATATTTTTTAGATTAATTGTCAATATAAAAATAATTTTAAAAAAATTATTGTGAAATTTGCTGTTTTTTTAGTAGATGTATTTTATTTTTCTTTAATATATTATTTTATTTAAAAATAAATAAATACCTGTTTGTAATTAATTCACTTTTAAGAATAAATGTAAATCAAAGGTTTTTTT
>JBBPBP010000001.1:5822262-5837742 GCA_037974735.1 Cicer chorassanicum | reverse complement strand
TTTATTTTAATAATTTTATTTTACTTTTTATTCATTTTATTTAGTTAACAACTCTATAATATTTTTCTTTCAGATCTAATAAATAAAAAATAAATTATATTAATAAAAATGATAATAACAGAGAAATATTATCGCTCATGTGGTCGCAAGACGAAAATGCTTATAACAAAAAAATAAGATATTTTGATATATAAATTTTAATATAAAATATATTAATGAGTTTTAAATAAAAAATATAAAAAAGAAAATATCTGAAAATTTATTCCATAAAAATAAAATAAAATATTAAAAAATAAATCCTACTAGGTAGGTATTATAATAATTATGTCACAGTAAACACTGAAAATTTATTTATATTTTGAGACCAAACAATGAAAGTTATTTACATTCGAGGTAGAGGAAAGTATATGGCACGGAAATTGACCAATACATTCCTCATTTATTTATGAGCTATACCTACTCGACTTTCCAGCTTGAACTTTTGGACGTTTCTTTCCGGTGACGTGTGAAGTCCTGGGAAAATGGGAAATTATTAAAATCAATAAATAAAAAAAGAAAAAAAGTTAAAAAGGAAAACGGGAAAATATAACTGAATGGAGGAAGAAAAATGAAATGGTTACTCTTTTACCCTTTGTTGTTCGGGTGAAATTCGTGATCGCCTTCTTTGATTCTTATCGTGGTTCTTCGTTGCTTCTCTCTTCTCTCACTCTCTCACTTCCTCAACCTAAAACCAAAACCCTAATCCTCTTAGATCACAATTACACAACACCAAACCATGGACTCTGATTCCTCTTGGACTGCTCGTCTTTCTTCTGCCTCCAGACGCTATCAATCCGCTCTTCAATCTCGATCAGGTTCTTCTTCTCTCCTTCTTCTACGTTTCCCCAATTTCTCTCCTCCTTAATTCAATTTTCTACAATTGTTTAGTTTCGTAGGTATTAGGTCAGTTACAACGTGCGAGGAAGTTAGGGTGATTTCGGATTGTAGATATTATGATGTATATACGACGAATTAATTATTAATTAATTAAAATTGAAGACATCACGTGAAAAATTGTTACGTTCTTCGGAACATAACACGGTGGTTGATTATGCTTGAAAGCTGTTCAGCTTATAATTATTACTTTTCAAGTTTATTTGATGTGTTTAGATTGTTGTTGCTGGGAAGAGAGATGAGAATTTATATGATATTTATTGTTTCGTTTCTTTACGGGATAATTAAAATAGAAATTACATTTTTGGGATTTGTGATATAAAGATATTGGTTAGATATACTTGAGACTGAGATCTATCAGTGTAATTTTAAATTGTATGAATTAATGAAGAAAGGGATTTTTTTCTGAATCATTAGATTTTCTACCACTTGCTTCATTTCTTCTTGTGATTGTTTATGTACAAGTATTTACTATTGATATGATATCTCTTCTCGTGCTTATTGATGTGAGTTTGTGCAAATGTAGATATGTTTATGGGTTTTGATGAAAACGACGGGGAGGAAGATATAAGGGAAGAGTTTCTGTGCCCATTTTGTTCCGAGTATTTTGATATTGTTGGATTGTGCTGCCACATTGACGAAGAGCACCCAATGGAAGCGAAAAATGGGGTATGGCTACTTTCGTATGCCTTCTGTTGTTTTTTCAAGCAGCTTACAAGGTTTTCACTTAATTAGTACAGAGTCTTAAAGATTTTCTTCATTCCTAAATATATTTCCCTCTTTATTTTGTATAGGTGAAATCAATATCAATATTATATGATGTTTACATTGGAAAAAAATGTGGTTTGTTTTTTCCTAGCTAGAGGAATCAATAGTTTTATTTGGATTACAACATTTCTGTGTGCAGGTATGTCCAGTTTGTGCATTGAGGGTGGGGGTTGATATGGTTGCGCACATAACCTTACAACATGGAAGTATATTCAAGATATCCTTTTTTTCTCTCTAAGTTCTATTCAGTTCTGCCAATTCATAAGTGATTTTTAACATAAAAATTGCAGGATTTTTGGGCATTTAGTAAGTCAAGTTTTGTTACATTATAGAATATGTTGCCATAAAGTTTACTTGTTTTAAAGTCAATCAAAATTAAGACAAAATATTTTATGTTGAAACTCTACTCTATTACTCGGTTGAGTTCCTTAACAAGGGAATACATGCAGCGCAAGAGGAAAACTCGGAAAGGTGGATCTTATTCAACACTTTCTTTATTGAGGAAGGAGCTGAGAGAAGGAAATTTGCAATCCCTTTTTGGCGGGTCTTCATGTACAGTGTCTTCGTCTAATGCAGCACCCGATCCGCTGCTGTCATCATTTATTTCGCCTTTAGGTAATGAATCTGTTAGTCCTCAGCCTCACAGACATACTGAGACAAGATCATCCAAGAAATTGACAGATGAGACTGTATCAAGAAGGTATTTCTTTTCAATTTTTGTTAAAAATTGCCATTTCCTCTTCTCTGAATTCTGCTCAATATCGTAGAAGTATTCCTGAATGAGTTGATACGTGATACTGTGCCCATCTATTGTTTTTAATGAAAGAATACTATATAATGTTTATACTATATAGTTTATACGTATAAGAAATGTTTTTATTCTAATATTGTAATATTTTTGTACAAGATTGTATTCACTTTCTCTCACACACTAGAGTCTTGAAAAGCTTTATTTTTACTGTTTCTGGTACAAATGTTAGAAAAAGAAAGAAAAAAAGGTCAGAACATTTGACTGTCCTGCAATTAAAAGTGAAGACAGAACATTTTCTCAAACTAAACAGACTTTAAGAGGCTTGTTTCTCCCACTATTAGTACCAACCGTGTGATGTTGGCATGATTAATTTGAGTAATATTATTAAAACACAAAATTTGACATAAAATGAGACACAAATACAATACCGTATAAAATACAGTGGGGGTCATATTTTTTTTTTTTATAAAATGTCAGTATTGTATTTGTGTTTCATTGTGTTAAGTTTTATGTTCCTATAACACTATTTGACTAATTTGTTTGAGTTTAGTTATAGCTTCCAGCTGTATTCAATTGAACATTTTATTTGCTTTGCATAATTTTTTTATTTTTTCCTGATTATTTTGTCATTAATGTGTGTGTTTGTAACCTTTCACCTGACCGATCAATTTAGGGCTGTAATGCAAACAATGTCTTGTGCCTTGCCAAGGGCATAATCTTCGAACAATATTAAACAATGGCATGGGTTCTATTGTCTCCCGGTATCTCCTGGTTTCTAACAAGTCTATTTTCTCTGTTCAGCAACGTGGAGACACCAACCTTGTCAGTTAAGGATAAGGAGGAGAAGGCGAGAAGATCTGAGTTTGTTCAAGGGCTGTTGATGTCCACCATATTTGATGACGATTTATGAAAAGAAATTCATCAAGATGGTCTGCTTCAGTGGCGGGATAATTCACAGACATGCCATCTGCAATCTATGGTTTGTTTATTGAAGTTGTCTATGTATGTGATCCGAGTGGAATAATAAAGAGTAGAAAATTAATGTAATCTATGTTGTAATGTGAACTGTTGTTTTTAGCTCAAGAATTTCATCTATCCTTAATTTCATATATCATAAAGCTTAAAGAAATAGATAAAGTTCCTTTCCAGCTGCAACTTATTTTTGCCTTATACTTTGAACTTTTTTATTTTATTTTATTTTTCGTTGTCATGGGAAAAATGACTTCGTACCTCAACTTCGCAGTATCGCATGTACCGTAGGTAACAAAAAAATCTCAAGATGAAAATTTCTTGCTGAAAAATTTATGCCTGATGGTATGATTAGAAAATTTTACTCAATTCTCTAATAATCCATGTCACTTTAATAAAAAAAAATTTGTCTTAAAATGAATGTTATTATCAAATTTCAATACAACTTTAATTATTTTTTTCTATATTATTCTTCAATAATTACTGTGTAGAACTTACAAAATATTACTGTAATTTACATTAATAATGGTAAAAAATTTATTAATAGTTAAGATGAGTAACTTGATAAAATGAATTATTATTATTTTTTATATAATTATTATATTTTTTTAATATGTGTACGTAAATTTTACTGACATTTACTGAATATATTTTCTCTCTTAGACATAATTTCATACTGAAAAAGTAATATCCATCACCACTGTATCATGAGAAAAATTTAGGTATGTTCCTCGTGCTGGTGGCATAGAAGGAACAGCTTCTGTATTTTGGAACATTTGGTTGGAAATCATGATATGCCATACATTCAAATATGAGGCAAAACATTCACCTACAAACCAATGCCTACTGGCAGAGTAAACTCAAGACTCAAGTGACCTTATATATTAACAGGCCACTACAATTAATTTATCTCGGATAAAGTATGGGGCAACAAATTGGACATAAAGATTAGAAATTTATTATTTCATGCTATTAATATTAATAAAATAAATAAGATCAGCTCATTGAATACTGACTACAATGTCTTTTATACATTATTGAATATCTGACTATTGTCCATAGGGCGATAATAAATCAAATTGTTCTTGTAAAGATCTATGGTACAATTTACGACAGACTCAAATTCAATTTTTTTAAAAATCTATTAAATTAAAAAATCAATCTTTGTGTTGCTTAAAAGTCTTTAAAGTCTAATAGATTAATCTATTTTGACAAATATAAAAAACATTTATTTTATTTTATATTATTGATATATGTATTTGATTTTATATATTATGTTAAATTGTATACCTACAAACTTTTTCAATAATATGAACATACTTGCTTGTATAAATCTTTGACATATTTAAAACTCAAAAGATATGAATAAATCAAAATCAAATTTTACAAAATGATGTTAATAGAAAATATCTCTTTAAGTATGCTAACGGTTAGTAAGACACTTTCAAAAATAATATATTAAATTTATAAAAATATATAATAAATGATAAATCTAATTCAATTTTTAAATTTTTTTAACAAGTCAGTTCTATTTCCATTCATATTCAGACGTTACTGTACTAATCAAGTCAAACTAAATTATTGATATGATATATACACAGATTAAATAACGAAATAATTATAGTATCCTCCTTATGGTATAAAAAAAAAGTAGTTATAGATTTTAATTTTAATATATATCATATTTACACTTTAAACTATGAAGTGTTGTTTTCCCACCACCCTTTTAAATGTAAACCAGGAAGGAAGTGAGTGAGCGAGAGGCTCGGAAGCAGGTTCGGTGCAGCTTTTTCACGTCAATATTAGAAACAACAAAACTAGAGGGAGGGACAAAAAACAAACAACCGTGAGAGAGAGAGAGAGAGAGAGAGAGAGAGAGAGAAAGAAAGAAAGTGAGAGAAAATATTTTCAATATCCATTTTCTTTCTCTGCACTTTCTTCAATTTCTTGCCTTTCTCAACGCTTCATACACAAGCCTCTCTCAGAATCTCAACAATTAATGCAAGCTCATTATTTTTCTCATTCTTGCTAAGAATTACGTAAAGAAACGAAAGATTTCTTGACTGAATCTTTTTATCAAAAGGCTTTTAGTTATTTTCTCATGGTTAACATTGGATTTGAATTAATTTATTGGTCAAAAAACGGTTGAGTTCGTTATTTTTGAATTTGGTATTGGTTGAGGCCAAGTAATGGCGGCAGAGCCAGCTTTGCCATTCTCAATTGTATCTGTTGTTAAAGATGTTCTTCAAAAACATGGAAGCCGGTTAAGCGACATCGATTTAGCGTCAAGAAAGGCCGAAGAAGCTAGTAAATATCTCATTTCTCCATTCTTCTTCTTTTTCTTTCTTCAATTTTTTTTTTTTTTCATTTTCTTTAGATTTTTAGAAACATGTTTGCACTGTTAATTCAAAAGTGATAAAAATGTGTTTATTGTCGTAGCATCAAGAAGGAATGAAGCAGCTAGGTGGCTGCGAAACACAGTTGGAAATGTTGGAGGAAAAGACATGTTAACTGAACCTTCTGAAGAAGATTTTAGGATTGCATTGCGTAGTGGAATTATCCTTTGCAATGTTCTCAACAAAATTCAACCCGGTGCTGTTCCTAAAGTAGTTGAAGTCCCCAGTGACATTGATAATATTCCTGATGGAGCAGCTCTATCTATTTATCAATACTTTGAAAATGTAAGAAATTTTCTTGTAACTGTGGAGGAGATGGGGCTTCCAACATTTGAAGCTTCTGATTTGGAACAGGTAACTTCTTTGGTAATTGGTACTTTGAAATCAATGCACAACTTATTAGAGTAAACCTTTAATTTCGTCTTTAATCTATGACTTTCTCGTATTTAGTATCTGAACTATAGAAATATAATAAATAGTTTTAAAATATTTTCAATTTATCTAGTTAGTCTCTATGTTAGTTCTGAAATACGAAAGAGAATGATAGTTAGGGAGCTAACTTAATAGATTGAGAATAATTCACAGACTATTTAATGTATTTATATAATCCAAAGACTTGATAGTTTAAGGACTAAAATGAATGTTTAGTTCAACTTAATATCATTATTGTAATGTAGTTTTATTGTGCTTTAAAATTATTTATTTATTTTTTCAGGGAGGGAAATCTTCAAGGATAGTGAATTGTGTTTTAGCACTTAAATCATATAGTGAATGGAAACTGGGAGGCAAAAATGGATTGTGGAAATATGGTGGGAATCCAAAACCACCTACCTTTGTGAAACCAATTATGAGAAAAAACTCAGAACCATTCATGAGGTCTTTGGCCAGAGCTGTGTCTTTAGGCGACAAAGATAGTTTGCTGAGTGATCAATCCTCAAGCAATGGTGCTGTACTGCATGATCGCAGTGAAGGGGTAGTTTGTGATCACTTTTGGTTTTGTCTAGATGTTATTAGTAGTGTTTTAAAAATCGAACTGTTCAACCAATTTTACCCTGAACTACACTGTCTACAGTTTGGTTATTTGAACAGTTCGATTGATTTAGCAGTCTAATGCGGTTAACAGTTGAATCATGACCTAGTGATCTCTCCTGTTCAATGTTTAAAGCATTATTTTTGAATGAGTATACCATATATATCTATCTGAATAACTTTTTGGATTGGTATCTGTAGGGTTCTATTCCTTCCTTGTATTCACTAGTTCGTGAAATTTTGCATGATAAGAAGCAAGAAGAAATTCCCATTGTAAGTGTTATTGCTTATCCTTAGCTCTAATAGATAATTCACTCTGTGTTGCATAGGACTTCTTGGATGAATTTTTTTTTATTTCCTCTTCACTTAATAGCTAATGTCTTTTTGTCAGATAGTGGAATCTCTGCTTAGCAAAGTCATGGAGGAGTTTGAAAGTCGTGTGATCATAGTACAACAAGAAACGGTGTGTATCAACCTCATATCAGTGAAATGAAACTGTTCAAAAGAAAATTTTCTAATGTGTGTTGTGCATGCATGCATGCACATACAAAAAGACACCCAAATTTTGATTTATAAGTCTTGCTGAATTTCATGACAATTTTTATGATGGCAGCCTAAAACACCTCGAGAAGATAAGGCATCATCTAAAGCAGGGAATTCAAATTTAGAAGCTATTAGTGATGACGAAGAGGTAAAAATTTAGATTTCAAACTACTTGCTTCACAATTTCTGCAATCCAATCTGTTCATTAATTGCTTTATGGTGCAACAATTTGACTTAATTTTTAATTTGATCTGATCAATTATTAATTTAAGATGGAAGAAAATGAAGATGTAGATGTAGACGTAGATATCAAACAAAAGCAAAATCATGATGTGAAGTACAGTGGCGACGATGAATCAAGAAGCCGGATTTTGAAGCAGCAAAACATAATTCAAAGGCAAAGTGAAAACATCCAGGTAACTTAAGTTGCACATTGCATGAGTGTGGGATGATATGATTGTGTATATTATAAGGACTTAACTAAAGCTAGATTAATTCAGGAATGTAAAAGATAAAGTAACAAATTTGATATTGATTATCTTCAGGAATTGAAAGTGATTGTTCATCAAACAAAAGAAGGAATGCACTGTCTACATAAGAAATACAGGGAGGATTTCATCAATCTAGGTAAGCATCTGCGTAGCCTAGCTTCTTCTGCTTCAGGATATCAGAAAGTTCTAGAAGAAAACCGCAAGTTATACAATCAGATGCAAGACTTGAAAGGTAAAACACAATTGGCTATAATATTTTGATTATAAATTTCCTCCCTAGTTTTACTTAATGAGACTAAATAGTCAAACTTCTTTATATGTTGGGTAGGAAATATTAGGGTGTACTGTAGAGTTCGCCCCTTAGTAGGGCAACCAAACAATCCCGGCATTATTCGTAATGTAGAGGAAGATAGTATTTCACTCATAATGGCTTCTAAGAATGGGAAAGAAGTGAAGAAGACATTTACTTTTAACAAAGTGTTTGGTCCTTCTGCAACTCAAGGTTGGTTTTTCTGTTATCTACATACTATAAAGAAATTAAAGTTTCTGAAATTGTAAATTGTTGGTCATTTTATTTCATATGTTACTTTGTGTTATTTCTAATTTAAAGTGTTCGACTCTGTTACTCCTCGTGTTTGCTTTATGGGTGATGCTCTTTATGTTTACATGCAGGGGAGGTTTTCTCAGATACACAACCTCTGATTCGTTCAGTTTTGGATGGCTTCAATGTTTGTATATTTGCCTATGGCCAGACGGGATCGGGAAAAACACACACTATGGTAAGACTAAGAGAATCAGATAATAATTATGTCCCCTCTTTGTTTTCACTCTCTAAATTGTAAGAATTGTTATAACTGCTTTAGTGCATCTATGTGTTGATGTAGTCTGGACCAAACAATCTTACCGAGGAAACAGTCGGTGTCAACTACCGAGCACTGAGGGATCTTTTCTATCTCTCAGAACAAAGGAAAGAGACCATTCACTATGATATCTCTGTGCAGATGCTTGAGATATACAATGAGCAAGTTAGAGACCTACTAATGACAGAGACTTCTAACAAAAGATATCCTTTTCTAATTTATCTACAAACAAATTGTTGTTTTCTTTATACCATTTTGAGTTAATGATTCTGTTGCTCCTGTTTGTGATTCATTAACACTTGCATACATTAGAAATTCGCAACAGTTCCCATAATAATGGTATTAACGTGCCAGATGCAAACCTTGTTCCTGTTTCATCCACTGCTGATGTCTTAAATTTGATGAACTTGGGACAAAAGAATCGGGCAGTTAGTGCTACTGCCATGAATGATCGAAGTAGTCGTTCTCATAGGTGCGTGTACATTTCAAGTTCGTCTCTTAGATTCTTCAATTTACAGCACTGATTTGTTTTTTAACAATACAATCAAGCTAATCAATGAGGTTTTTCTAGTTGTACCAAAAAATTAAAATTAAAATAGTCTTGGTTAACTCTTCAAAATTTTAATATTTTAATGACTATGCACATATAGATATTTTGTGATGTTTGGTGAAATGCGATTAAGCGTATGTGCATAGTCATTAAACTCAAAATTTGAAAGTTGTACTTTTTAAATTGTTATATCCTTCAATAGCAAAAATAGTATCTCATTGGGATTGACTATGACATACTTCGGTTTCTTGTTGATCATGTATATTTGCCATAATATTTATTAATCGGTACTAGCTTGTGATGCGTGCAGCTGCTTGACAGTTCATGTTCAAGGAAGAGAGCTTACATCAGGAAATAATCTTCGTGGATGTATCCACCTAGTTGATTTGGCAGGAAGTGAGAGGGTTGATAAATCTGAGGTTATAGGAGATAGGCTAAAGGAGGCTCAACATATTAACAAGTCGCTTTCTGCTTTAGGAGATGTAATTGCTTCCCTGGCCCAAAAGCAATCGCATGTTCCCTATAGAAACAGTAAACTTACTCAGTTGCTTCAGGACTCTCTTGGTATGTTCAATCCTTTCTCTTGATATTGTTTCCTATTTTAGCTATTATGTAGCTGCTGATTTATGTCTATATGTAATTGCATATACTTATCAGGAGGCCAAGCTAAGACACTCATGTTTGTTCATATTAGCCCGGAGCCTGAAGCTCTTGGAGAATCAATTAGTACACTGAAGTTTGCTGAAAGGGTCTCCACTATCGAACTTGGTGCTGCACGAGTTAATAAAGATAGCGGTGAAGTCAAAGAGTTGAAGGAACAGGTTCTCACTTCTTACCTTATTTTTGTAAAATTAGTTAACCATGAGTGCCTATATCTGCAAACTGTGCATTTTCATTGTTGAGTGTTTCGACCATCTTCTTTGCTAGATTGCTAGTCTAAAGGCAACCTTAGCGAGGATGAAGGATGGAGAGTTGGAACACTTTAAACAGCCTGCAAATAGCACCACTGACTCGCCGAGGTCGAAATCTCAATTGTCGTCCATTGTAACAACTAACTGGACTTCTGGAAGTCGTAAGCTACCAAGAGATGATTCTAGTAGCATTGAGGTAACATGATTAGCCATGAGTCCAAAAAATTATTTTAGTGAATAATGAATATTTGGTATAGCTTACTTTTTAGAGCAAATATGCCTTTCTGTTCTTTCAAAAACTTTGTCCCTGATATTTTGTTCACATGGATTTGAAAGTCACTACTACTAATAGTAGACAACATCTCAGAAGTATCATACACCAAAGAAAGAGGCTCATAATACATGGTTTTCAAAATCCCTCAGCTTATTTGTCAATGGTAACACATATATTCATAAAGCAGATTTGGTTTTTGTAGGGTCCTAAAAAGGGTGCACCCAAGCTGAAAAGGCGAAGCCTTGATCCCGAAGAGATATATACGAGTTTACCTACATGGCCACATCCACGTGCTGGGGTATACAGAAATGATGATGATAAAAAATCAGTTTCTGGGGATTGGAATAGTAGAAGCATGAATAGGGATGAGAACTTAACAACTGATGATAGCGTCACGGGACAGTCAGAAGTAGAAAGCAAACAATCGTATTCTCCATTGTTAAGTCCTACATATCTTTTAGACCCTTCAAAAATAAGCGTGGAGGTGGCCACCACATTCACAAATGACTCTGATGAGCTTGAGGTAACAACTAGTGAATGTTCAGAACCAGACATGAATTGGCAATCCCATTTACCGAAAACAACCGCCATTTCCAATGTATTAGCGTCTAGACCAAATAAATCAACTCATCGTAAACAAGCAAAGAACTTAGAAACCAGGTATTGCTGCATTTCATGTTGCTTAAGTTCTTTTCAAGGATCATATTATTATCAACTAACTAACTTACTTTATTTCATGTGAATTAGGAGTATGATCTCATCGTTGATTCCATCGTCAACAAGGAAACAACCTAACTTAGTTAATCAACCAAGAAAGCATTCAGGATCAATTGATGCTAAAAGAAGAAGTGGAAATGCCAAGTGAAAAAGCTGCTCCAAGGGACAAAGATCCTATTTTATTGCCCCACTGCCTTAACAATTTTTGTGTATATATAATTTAGTTGTAAAGAGAAATGGGAGAGGTTTTAATTTTTTTTTTCAACATTAGAGGGGTTGTGAAATAGTTGCATGTGTTTTCTGGTGTGATCATGAGATGCCATCCCAAATCAATCTGTTTATAGGGATTTGATTGTTGTACAAAAAAGAACAGGGAACAATTCACCTATAATTTTTTTTTAAGAATATCTACGGTTGTTGATTGGTGCAGCTGCTTGTAAAACCGTTGGATCTAGATAAAGAAAAAATTTCTCTCTAAATGAAATGGCTTTATATCTCACTGCACCATGCAACAGTAGTATGTAGAAGATCCAAATTAGAGGACACAAGAAAATAAAGACAAAAGGGTTCTTTTTTTGTTACACAAAGGGTTTGATAATGATGTTTATGTGCTTCACGTGTATTTATTGGTCTCTGCAGCATTACCTTCAATATTGAAAAAGTGTGAATAGAAAGAGAAAAAAAAAGATATCGTGTAAGTATGTGGATCTATAGTTTTGGAAAATGCTTTGATTTATGATTATATTTTCTGGGTACGAAAAACTTGAAATAAAAAGTAAGCTCGTTGTGCAATCTACTCCCTCTGTTGCTTATTATAAGCAAAAAATTCAAACTTCAAACACTCCCTTATATTTGATTTAATTAAGTGGATTGAATCTGAACATAAAAAAACGTCGACAGCAGGGTTCGAACCTGCGCGGGCGTAGCCCAACAGATTTCAAGTCTGTCTCCTTAACCACTCGGACATATCGACTTGTTGGAATAAATCTGATTTTTGTTTTAATCATTTAATTTCTCATTCTATCAGTTTTAATTGAGAGTCAACTGTGACTTAAAAAGTTTGTCTAATAGAGTATGATTTTCTTCGCGATCACGCCTAAGCCTAAACCCGAACATGAGAAGAGACGATGCAAATACATTGAAGAATGGATTTCCTTATGTTGAATAAAGAGAATAATATTTAAAAAAATGATGTAAAAGATCATACGGTAGTAATTGAATACATGACTCTGGTGAGTATAAAGCATTAGTTACAAAAATGTATGCAAAGACATTTGTGGATCTTTTCACATGAAAATTTAAATAATTAGATAAAAATTAGTGTCACTATCACGATAATTATAAATAAGTAAATCAACGTAAGAGTGCAAAAAAAAATATTCATTACTCGAAACACATTAAAAAAAATCTTATTCAACCATAATATTGCAAAAACTCATTTCAAATACAAACATAAACGTTAGACAAAAATAATGCGCTTTGATCATATCTGAGTCAGATAAAGTTGGTATCTTTCAAGTAGAAGCAATTAAGATAACTCTGTAACATCTTTAATAATGACACTAATTCTCCAAAGTTTCGGACAAATGACATCAACTTTAATTTTGTACCTATTATGAAGAGGAGGAGGAGACCAACTAGACAAACAAGTAGAAGTTTGATTAGTATTGGTCACCACCACTTAAATATTCAACATTAGTTTGTAATCATTATAATTTTTTAAATTTTATGAACTATCTTCGATTTTTCAATTAAATAAAATTTATTCCAAACATATCAAATGTCACATCACAATTATATTTTGAAGTTAATCTATAAAACTTAATATTATTTAATTATTATCTTTGTTTCTAAACAATGTAACAGCAAAACTCAAGCAAGTCGATTTATCAAGCTTGGACAGATAGATTATAAATTTATATATTCCAAATTCTATTATTAAAACTCAGCATTCTCTTTTCTTCTTAATTGATAAAATTCCAAAATGTAGGATTATTGAATTGAAAGTCAGCATGAGTTACTTAAAAGCAAATGTTAGCATGGGTCCATCCAATGATATAATATAAAGATTAAGAATAGTTAATGGGCAACACATAGTTGTCTTCCCAGCTGTTATGTGGGTTACCACCAACACGTGGCCACGTCAGCACGTCAATTCGAGATAGATACATTTTTTTTTTCTTTTGAGAAAAAAACAATATATAAAAGGTTTTCTTAAGATTCAATAATGATTTTATTTTTAAGTATTTTTAGAAGTGTGAAGTTTCTACAATTCCATCCATTTTTCTTTTTTAATCTACCTTTCAAACAAAGATATATTTTTCTATTCTTAGACAGAATATTTTAAATTAATATTAGTTTTTATATAATCATTAATTAAATTGATTTAAAATATATAAAATACATATACAAAGAGAGAGACGACAAATTATGAAATACAAAAAAAATTAAAATTAAATTATACTCACAAATTTAACTTTTTTTATAGTGTATATATTATTATAAATAATACTACATCTATTTATATATATTAGAATTTCTTAAACAGAAGTTGTGACATGTTGGGAGTTTTCTTCCAAACCTATTAATGCATTAATTATTTAAAATATCGTTCAACTGAGAATATATATAAAAATGAGAAAATAAATAAGAAAATAAGCTTTTTAAGATTAATATGATAACTGAGGAAAGTAAAATTTTGTAACTTTTATTTAAAGTTGGTTTAGTCGAGGCTTGTAGAGAATTAGAGAGAAAGAGAAGGAATGAATAATATTTTTAAATTATATATATATATATATATATATATATATATATTATTCAACTTTTAAGAAAAAACAAAGTCAATCCAAAGCTGCATTTTGTTCCCCTCTAAAAGTTAGAAGATTTGGAGTGAAGAGAATAATCAATTTAATATTGAAGTTTAATATATTCTCATTCAATCAGTAAATATTATAAGAGTAAATTATGTAATTTTTCAATTCTTTCATTAAATTTTTTTTGTTCATTTCACATAATATTTTAAAATTATCTCCCTTTCCTCTCTTCTCTTCGCTTCTCTCTTCCATGTTGAGACAGTCAAACATTTAGGAATGGACTAACATTACAAATTGTTAATTTGATAGTATTAGTCATATCATTGGATTTGCTAACTCATGTATATTAATCAGCAAGATACTATATATATATATATATATATATATATATATATATATATATATATATATATATAAAGACAGAGGTAGTACTACTAAAAAAGAAATATGTTAAATGTAATTTATCAAATTAGTCTAGACTAATTTTTTCCTTCAAATTATGGTTTCTCTTGTTTGTCTTTTTACTTATTTGACAAACGAAAATTTATGTTCGCATGCACCACACTCATGTCTTGTATGACGGGATGACGCCCACATGGATGCTATGCGACAAAATTGTGTTGACCTATACTTTTATGTGTCCAACCAATATATTTTTATGTATCCAACCAATGAAATTTTTATACTTTTCTATAAGTGTTCTTATAATTACATTTCTCAGTTGTGAATTAATATGAGTATTTTATAAATATTAATACATATAAAATTTTAAAAAGTTTTACAAATGACAAAAAAGTTTTAAAAGTAAATCATATATAAGAGAAGACGAACCCGTTTTGACGTAACTTTGATAAAATCATAATAGAATTGTTTAAGAGTTTTTTATGTTATGTGTGAGTGGTGAATTTGTTGCTCTTGTAGGAATCGTCGATGGTCTTCAAAGTGAAAGCTAATGTACATAAGCATTGAAAAATTCATCCTAAAACCAAAATTGAATTATAGTTAAGTTAGTTATATATCTATCTATCTACCCAAATATATAATAGTAACATTCATTACTAACAACAACATTCATCCACATATTAATTATAATTTGAATATCATTTTCCTTGTATTTTTTGTTGCAAATCATTAATAATTTATTTATTTATTTTACAATTTTGTAGATCATAAATAATATTTTAACAATTTCAATTTTAAAAAACTCTTCTCAGCAGATGATACAGTAATAAAGATAGTTAATATTATTTTATGAGATATGCAAGCACTAAGAAAATAATAAAATATTTTAAGAGAATTAAATATCATAAAATTTGATTTTTAATTCAATTATTGAAACAAAATTTCACTCTCACAATCATAAGAATTATCATGTTTTAAATAAATTTCAAGCTTTTTGCAACATAATTTCAACATTGTAGATCATAAATAATATTTTAACAGTTTCAATTGCAAAAAACTCATCTCATTAGATG
>JBBPBP010000001.1:5751565-5819529 GCA_037974735.1 Cicer chorassanicum | reverse complement strand
CCATAAAATTAATTATCATCCTCAATATAATGTAAATTTCATCAAATTCATAACTTAAATATTTAAATAAACTCATATTTTCATCTCTAACAACATCAAATAAATAATGAAAATATGAGTTTATTTGAAGATTTGAGTTACGAATTTGATGAAATTTGTATTATATCGAAGAATATAATTAATTTTATGAGTTTTATTTGAAAATTTTGATGAATTTTTTGAATTTTTATAAAAAAAATAAAATAACATTGTTGATATTTTAAATATAAAAAATTAAATTGTCACTTAAAATTAAAATAAATAATTAAATAAAAAAAATTAAAAAACTAAAATATTAAATAAAAATAAGTTAAAGAACTACTATACTATTTAATTTTTTTTTTAACAAGGACAAACAAGTGGATACTGTGTCCTACGCACCTATGAGGAACTATAGTAAATTATTAAAGTCAAAACGATGGTGGCAGCATTATCATGTTTTATTTCATTTATAATTACAAAGTATGTTTCTGCTGTGATTGCGCTAATAGTTTAAGCATTAATTAATCAGTAATTAACCAGTAGAATTCTTTTATTTCCACCCATCCTACCGGCTTCATAATTTTTTGTGAACACTCGATAGTTTGTAAAAGTTACAGTGAATTAATATGATGTTACAAAAATTACATACCTAGTATTGATTTTTTGCAATATAATAAACATTTTGTTAATAAGTGTTTTAGGTATTGATTTTTTGCAATATAATAAACATTTTGTTAATAAGTGTTTTAAGAGTATGTGTTAAAAAATTAAAAATAAAATAAAAGTTAAGTTATGAATAGAAATTTTCACTTTTTCTTATATAATTTTAATGTATGAATTACACAATTTATAATTTTTCTTTTTACATTTATGCGTGGTGAGGTTAAAAATATTGTTATTCCTTAGTTTGAAGTTCACGATCGTTTAGTGTGGTCTCCTTTCACTTTAGGTAATTTGAATTTCAAAAATACTTATAATTTTCAACGTCATTATGAAATTTATACTCCTTGAGCTAAACTTATATCGAATTGATACGTTCCTCCGTTGCGTTCCTTTTTTCTTTGGAGAATATACTATGTCAAGATGTCCATTGACGAGAATCTTTTGACAAGAGGTTGCGTCGTAGTTGCCATTTGTTTTCTCTGTGGCCATAATGCTGAATCTACTCAACATATTTTCTTTGATTGCCTATTTGTCCAACAACTTTGGTTGTAGCTTGAGGGAACCCTTACGACTAAATTGTTTCCTTCTAATCTATTATCAACTTTGCATGTCTAATGGGATCCCTCAAGTGTCGGATGTCTTCCTATCTGTCGTGGTTAATATATTCTAGTGCATTTGGTTTTGTCAGAATCAAGTTAGATTTTTCAACAAGGACATTCCTCTTCATTAGGAGATTTCTCTAATTACTCCTAACATGTCTATGTCGGAAAACTCTAGCTCTCAACACGTATATTCTTCCCCTTTTGAGTCCTTAGTGCTGCACAACTTCTCCGTCATAGGTCCCCTGGTAGCCCATCCTTGCTACACAATTAAGTGTAATACAAATGGAGGTGCTAAAGGTATCCCCATGCCTTATACTTGCAGTGGCCTTTCTAGAGATCGTAGCGTCGCATCTCTTGGGTGTTTCACAATGCCTCTAGGTACACATAATGCTTTATTTACGGAGATTATGGGCGTCATTTTGACAATTGAGATAACTTTTGAGAAATGGTGGCATAACCTTTAATTAGAGTGCAATTCGAGATTAATTGTAGCTGCTTTTTATAACTCTCAACTTGTTCGTTGGAGACTTCAAAATAAGTGAAAAATTTGTATTCATCATACCTCTCAAATGACGTTTCAAAAGTGTGTCAGCCTAGTTGAGATATTTAGCGTTAGTGATACCATCTGCATCATTTCTTTGGTTTAAAAAATAAAATTAACGATTTGATTATTCCGATTTGAAATATACAAAACATATAATTTTTATAACTAAAACAATACATATATATATATATATATATATATATATATATAAATTACTATCTTCATTATTTTTAGTTGTAGTTTTAAAGTTCTTTACATATACTAAAAGAAATAATTAAATTTTGTTGTTTGTGATGAAACTATTTAAAAAATGACAGATTTTTTATAAAAAAAAAAACAACACATAAAAAGATTCAAAAGAAGTGAGTTTTAAGATATTTATTTATTTCTTCTTATTTTTATGAATTAATATTAGTTAGATCGTTGTATGACTCGTTCAAATAAGTAAGATCACGAGCTTTTATTTTTTATCAATATCACAATTTATCGTTGAAGTTTCACATACTTTTTAAAAATTAATTAAACATACTTGTAAAATAATTGGTTCTTGTATCGATGAGCATTGGCATACCTTATGCTTTAGTTAAAAATATCATATTAGTACTCATATGTATATGTATATAAAGAGAGAGGAATAATTTATTATTAAACATAATTGTTGCTCAATAATTAAACACATTAAACATAAGTTACATAGATTTAATTAATAACAAGGAATCTTGTTTTTTTTTAATTAAAATTATAAATGAATATAGTATTGTTAGGTTGGATTGAAATTGAGTATTTGAAAAAATCTTACATTATTTAGAATTATAAGAGAAAAATGAACTTGATATGACTCTAATTTTTTATTATCATTCACGGTAGTCATAAATAATTTTAAGTTATATATGACTTTTTTCTCTCTCTCTCTCTTATTTTATAATTTTGTGAGAATAATTAGATAGTGATGTTGTATCAAGATGTGTTATTTGAGATAAATTTATATGTTGTAACAATTTTTATATAATATTATTCTGTGGTGTTTGATTGTGATATATAAATTTTTACCATATTTTTAGTGGACGTGAGATTTAACTACTCACATTTGAACTCTATAATATTTCTATCAAGTGTGAGTTTCTCACATCATATACTTGTATCGTTGTTATTATCAACAAGACTTGCCTCATAAGTTCACCACTAGAAAGATTTTCGATACAAGATCCAACACCGTGATCTCACTCCCGCTACCTCACCAAATCGAACATGACTCTATACCATTTAATACGTTAACATAATAAACTTAATCACTCACATTTGAATCAAATGAATATATCGTAAAATTTTCTCCCTCCCATAAATTCCCTCCCTTATTTCTTTTCATTTTAAAAGAAGTATATAGTAAAATTTTATTTAAGGAGAAATCAGTTAGCACCTATAATCTAACCATTTCTTTTTGCTTTTGTTTATATTTTTCTAAGGTAACCAAGGAAAAGAATTAAATTAGGACAAAAATGTCATTACGAGGTGGTATATTATTATTTTTGTTATTGTTGTTTTTTAATTAAATTTTTGTTCTAGTTCTTTTTCCGCGTTTCCTCCGTCTATACAACATTTGTGTACCAATCGAATCAGAGAGCAAAGATCTGTTTGTTTTCTCTCTCACTCTGTGTATGTGCTGTCAACACCCCACAGACAGAATTCACACCCATTAGGGTTTATGATCTTTGCCCCCGTTCTCTTCCCCCAAATGCCTTCACCTTTCTCATAATCAATCTTCCTCTTCCACTTTTCACCCGTGAGTCTTGTTTCTTCTACATACCCTCTCCCCCTTTCCATTTCCCGTTTCACATTAATCCATTATTTTAATAAATTTTTTATTTTTATTTGAAAATTATGCAGCGTCCTAGTCTAGATAGTTGGACACACGTTACTCAATTATGAGATACTAATTGTAAACTTTTGATTTTTGCATTATATGTGGAAAATTTGATTCCTAATGAACTCACCTGCTCCTCATTTTATTTGATATTTCACCTCCCCTGAATTAAATGTGAAGAAACTTTGGTTTATTTGGTTCTATGGAACTCAGGTTTTGCCTTGTTTTACTATAATGTGCATTATTCATGATCTGTTTTGTACTTCTAGATTTTATAGGGAGAGTTTGAATTCAATGGATCGTATTTTGAAAAATGATTTAACAGTGTCAAATGGAATAGTGAATTTTCTTTTCTATGGTAAGTCTGTTTATGGTCTGCTGATAATATTGACCTATTTCCTTAACATGTGTAGATCTACTCGTGGTAGCAAAGAATCTTCTGGATTTCTATATTCTATTCAACATTTAACATCAATATTTTGATTTTTCCCAATTTTGTTTGGATGATTAGGATTTCTTCGCCGGTGTTGCAGAAATGTTGACTTATAAATTAGGATGATTAAGACTGACTTATCAAGGATGAAGCAACCACTTGTTCCGCTGGCAACTCTGATCGGCCGTGAGCTACGTAATGAAAAAACTGAGCAGCCTTTTGTGAAGTACGGACAGGCTGGCTTGGCAAAGAAAGGAGAAGATTACTTTCTAATCAAGACAGATTGCCAGAGGGTTCCCGGGGATTCTTCAACGCTGTTTTCTGTCTTTGCGGTAGGTATCATATGTCTTCTTGATTTACATGTGTATTTAATTAACTTGATTATTATCCTTTTGCTTTTTTGTTAAATGCTAGGAGAAAGATATTTAATTAGTAAGAAATGAGAATGTTGCCTTAGATAAATTTGATTAGTAAGAAATGAAAATGTTGCCTAAGATAAGATCATAAGAATCAATTGGTGATTGGTTTTGTTTATAGACATCGAAGGGAATGTTTCTTTCTCAGGATTAGTGAATAAAAATGAGAGTTGAAGTATGTGTTTTCTTTCTTCTCTTACATCTTCTCAGTGATCAAGTGGAGCGTCAATTTATTCCCACAATGGTTATGATATCCATAAGGAATTCTTGATTGGCAGATCTTTGATGGACATAATGGTATATCCGCTGCTATTTTTGCGAAGGAAAGCATACTAAACAATGTCATGAGTGCAATACCGCAAGGTATAAGCAGGGATGAATGGCTTCAAGCTCTGCCTCGGGCTCTAGTTGTTAGTTTTTTGAAAACTGACATGGAATTTCAGCAACAAGGTACATGCCGAGTTTTCTTTGTATCCTTATTGGAGTTGTTCATGTACACTTGTTCTAATTTTTGAATTTTGCATGCAGGGGAGACTTCTGGAACGACAGCTACATTTGTTATTATTGATGGATGGACTGTTACAGTTGCATCTGTTGGGGATTCCCGATGCATATTAGATACCCAGGGAGGTGCTGTTTCTCTCTTGACAGTTGATCACAGATTGGAAGAAAATGTAGAAGAGAGGGAACGCGTTACTGCCAGTGGTGGTGAAGTAGGTAGACTCAATGTATTTGGAGGCAATGAGGTATGAAGTGTAATCTTCTTCATATTCCTTTCAAATAATGGCTTGCTTATCTAACTTGTTTTGGCTCTTTAATATGTTTAGGTGGGGCCTCTTCGCTGCTGGCCTGGTGGATTGTGCCTTTCTAGATCGATCGGTGACACAGACGTGGGGGAATATATTGTTCCAATACCACATGTTAAACAAGTGAAGGTGAGCTGGTTTCATTCTCATAATCTTAGTATACTGACCCTTTTATGTGAAGGTGTTTAGTTTGAAATTTCAACAATGCTCACTAACTTCTCTTATTGGTTCCCCAGCTTTCAAATGCTGGTGGTAGGCTTATTATAGCTTCTGATGGTATTTGGGATGCTTTGTCTTCTGATATGGCTGCCAAGTCATGCCGGGGTGTATCTGCAGAACTTGCTGCAAAGTTGGTGGTTAAGGTGATGGCTATTTGGAGCAATGTTCCTATTTTTGGCAGAATGACAGCCCAATTATTTCGTCTTCTCAATGCTTTTATTTTTTGTAATCTTAACAGGAAGCTCTAAGGTCAAGAGGGCTGAAGGACGATACAACCTGCCTTGTTGTAGATATTATTCCTTCGGATTATCCTTTGTCACCAATGACAACAACTCCTAGAAAGAAACATAATATGCTAAGTTCACTTCTCTTTGGAAAGAAATCTCAAAACTCTACAAACAAAGGAACTAATAAGCTTTCTGCAATTGGTGTTGTAGAGGAGTTATTTGAAGAGGGTTCTGCAATGCTTACCGAGAGGTCAACTCTGAGACCATAACTATGAAATTTATGTTTGCATGTTGCCTTTTGAACTTTAGTTAGTTGTTTTGCTTCATCACAAACAAGTGATTGGAAACAAAAATGTTCATTTTCCCATTTGCGTGTAATTTGTGTGAGTGATTTTTAAATTTTTTGTTTCCTTGAAATGCAGGCTATTTTAAATTTTTTGTTTCCTTGAAATGCAGGCTAGGTAAGGATGTTCCTTCCAATATGAATTCTGGTATTTTCCGCTGTGCGGTTTGCCTAGCAGACCAACCCTCTAGTGATAGTTTATCAGCGAACACCGATCATATTATCACTCCAGTTTCTAAGCCATGGGAAGGTCCATTCCTCTGCACAAACTGTCAGAAGAAGAAAGATGCCATGGAAGGAAAAAGGTCGTGAAGTCCGAGTGACAAAAGTATAGTTATGTAATATTTCATTTAAGTAGCATAGTAAATATTAGTATAATTTTTCTCAGGCAGTGTGAGCAATGCTTGGTTCTACATTTGGGTGGTGATTCTCATACGGTGTAAGAAATGAGGTTGATATAGTAAGGTTAGGTCCATTGGAGGTTGTTGCAAATTATTTTTTGACTTGTGCTCAGCTGTTGGACTGACTGACAGAACAAATATTGTTGTGTAATAGATAAATTCTGTTACTTTGATTGCTAACAGCTTGTAAGTAACTCATTATTTCATGGTCAACAGTATACTATACATCCCAATTGCTTTTATATCTTCTAAATGTTGTTGTGTATGTGTTAGACAACAGAAACTCAATTGCTTTTATTATATCTTCTATAGTTTTTATATGTTGCTTTTATAACTTCTTTTTAAATGAAAATGAAAACAAAGTTCTATGATAAGTAATCTGTGAAACCAGTGCTAGTAAATTGAATTTAACAGGAACTGCAAATGGGTCATTAGTAATTAGAAAACATGCTTAATATAACTTGTCATAGTAATTTCAACTAATACATTGTGAAAAGTATTTTATTTGCAAAAGGAGAGCAATAAATGACCAAAATTATTTAATAGAAGTGTGCAGTCTATAAGTGTAAGTCCTAACTCAACTGATAAATGTCAATATTGTTAGGCTGGAAGAAAATTACAAAACTACCTATCTCATGGAACAAAAAGCACAGTAGCCTAATTTGAAGTAGATGGTGACCTCAAAGAGTCTTGTTTTGTTTTAAAAGAAAAATCAGGATTTGGTTTTCCAATTAAATAGAAAGAAAAGTGAGAAAAGGGTTGATATTTAAAAGCAGTTTGAGATTAGGTTCACAAGTGTGGTGAGGGCTTTGACTCTCCTAACTAAGACTTCGTTTTGGAGTTTGGAAGAAATCACATGGGAGAACTTTGAGAAAAACGAAAGAGTAAATAAAATTGAAAAGTGTGTTTGGATTTTTGTGAGTGAACACAAGAACAGAAGCACTTTACTATTTATTGAATGCAAGTTTGGCTGTTTCACATTTATTGGCTTGGCCACCCTAAAGTAACATATTGGCTCTGTCTTTGAACATACATATATATAAGTATTATCTATCAGAGATTTATGTATCCATATGGAATGTGATATTATTTACTTTAGTACTTTAAAGTGAATTACTTGATTTAAAAGAGTTTTACTGCTTTCTCTTCCACACGAAAACATACAGCTTTCTCACAAAAGTTTGAAAATCAATTCAATTATTTTTTGACTCAAAAACCTTCGATCCTAGGCGTCCTTACTCCCACCAAAATTTTGGGTTCTGTATATATATTTTTGGATATTAATATTATTATATTATTTTTGTTAATTTGAGTTTTGCTCTCTGTAGTTAAAGCATGAATTCATATTTTTTTTTTACATATAATTTGTCTACTTATTAACATAAGGACTTATAGGATTAACGAAAACTTAACCCACAACCTATCGAATATATGTGTTTTTACCACTAAAATAAAGAATTGAAGTTGTCAAATTTTCCTTTAAAATTGAAGAGGATTGATTTGTAATTGTGAAGCCGAAGCCTTTTATATGGGCTGGGCCCATTTGCGTTGCTTAAACCCACACACACTGATTGACGAGAAACGAAAAACGACAATCTCCCTGTGCGTTCCGGTTTGAAGTTAAACCCTTGCTGCAGTTGTTAGTTCGTCGTCGTTGGAAATGTATTCTGTGGCGGTAAGACTTGCCAAGCATCTCCGACTCTCATCTCACGGTCTCTCTCTCTCTCTCTCTCTCTCTCTCTCTCTCTCTCTCTCTCTCTCTCTCTCTATCCATTTCTGCATAACCTATATGTGTAATAATCATATAATAACTTAAATGTGCGAAATAGTTGTTACGAAATATTATATATTTCACATTGCGTAAGAAAAAATGTTTGCTGAGTTTGTTGGTGAATTAACCAGGTGGTGTGCCGAGAACTGCGACGTTATGGTACTCAACATTGATAAATGGAAATGACGTTGATGATCAACCTTCACGGGATAACAATGGAGCAAACAAGGAAGGACTAGATGAAGAGTTTGATGATTTCCTTGGTGGAAGGCCTGAGCTACAACTGCAAGGTGTGGATCCTAGAAGAGGTTGGGGATTTCGCGGTGTGCATAAGGTACTTGCCGTTGTTAACTTCATTTCATTTTTTATTACTTTTGTAGACATCTTTAGGATTCAACTTTCATGTTGTAACTGCTGTAAGAAAACCTCATCCATAAATTTTGAATCAGTTTAGATTAACTTATCCAAAAGCACTTTAAAAATATTAAAGAATATTGCATTAGCTATGAGTTTTAACAGCAATAGCTTCTCGTTGAACTTTAAATTAGCTTCTACATCTTAGTTTTTTAACAAACCCTCTTATTTTAACTTCTTTATAAAATCTTTTTTGTAAGTGCATTACCATATACTTATTTATATTGAAGAGCTTCCAAAAACTAGAAGCTAATCCCAATTCAAAACTGGGCCTTATTTTATGTTGAGATTTATTTTAAATTGATGTGCTTGATTCATTGCAAATCATGTTTTCTCTGCTATGATAGTGTAGGGTTTTTTCAGTGCAAGCTTTTTATAGATTTAATTTTTATTATCAGAACCAGTAATTTTAGGCGTTTGATTAAATAGAATTGTTTTGGACAATGGTCATGCTAAAGCTAAGTAAAAGGAAATTCTCACTGAACAGTGCTTGAGACTTCAGAATAGAAGATGGTTTAATGAACAAGTTTTTATGTCTGCTTTTCTTCATTAGCATAAAATGACTAGTGTTATATTTGCTTATTGCATCCGACAAATAATTTGACCAATATGGTAGTGATTCCAAGCAGGCAATTATTTGTGGAAAAGTTGGCCAAGCCCCTGTACAGAAGATATTAAGGAATGGGAAGAATGTAACCATATTTACAGTTGGGACAGGGGGGATGTATGACCAGAGAATTGTAGGATCAAAAGATTTGCCAAAACCTGCTCAGTGGCATCGCATTGCCGTGCATAATGATGTACTAGGGGCTTACGCAGTTCAACAACTCTTTAAAAAGTAAGTGTTTGTACAAGGGGATATTTGATTTGTCGTTAATATTAAATTATTCTAGACTGATGCTTGAAGCTTTAATGCAGTTCTTCAGTGTACGTTGAGGGTGAAATTGAGACTAGAGTTTATAATGATAGTATTAATGGCGAAGTTAAAAGCATTCCAGAGATATGCGTTCGTCGTGATGGTACGGTGCTTCATATGCATTTTTGTTCTTGACTCTTTATTATGTTTTCCGTGAAAGGCCAACAAACATTAAGCTCTACTACTGTGTGGATATTGGACGATTTATAGTAGTTATGTAATTTATATTCTTAATACCTTATATTAGAAACATTGAGCTCCCCATTTATTTGTGTCTGGGTTTTGGGGGAGCGGGGACATTGTAGTGGACAAACATAGGGTACACTGACATGTTTCTGCATTCAGAGGGTATGAAATATGTTTAATATAGAAACCAAAAGGTATGTTTTACATGGGGAAAGAGTGACTATTATCCAAAACGTTACCTGATCACAATTTGGATCAACTTTCCCATCATGTATAACAATGTTTTCATGTATAGGAAGTGTGAACCAAACTGGCAGTTGAGTAGAAATCAGTAACAAAGGGGAACTTATCAAACTGGTTCCCAAAATGCTTTTAACTTTTTTATTTAATCAAAAACCTTTTCTGGAGACATATGAAGGTATGCATCTAAGGAAATCTAAGATCAACACATGGATGGTTTATTTAACCTTTTATTATTGAATTTTTATAGTGCAGGACATAAATATGATTCTTTATTATTTATTTACTATGATTTTATGTTAGTTTATTATTATCATTATATGTTCTACCACAATTCAAACATAGTTGACTATTTGAACTGTGAATTAGTGCAGAATCTATCTAGTTTTTTAAACATTGGTTGTTAAAAACATTGCTTATTTTTATCTCTGGGTTTCTTGTGCTGCTTGAGGCATATGAGCTGATTTCTTAATTATAAGTAGTAGTGTTATTCCAGCAATCACCACCATTATATGCAGTAAATTTCAATCATCATTTATTTAATTTGTGGACAAAATGCATTGTGGCATTTTATTGCAATGAAACTTTCGTTTTGAGAGCCCAAAAACATGTATTCTCCATGGGAATGCCGATTTTATCTTGGTTAAGAGGGAATAGACTTTAGTGTTAAGATGACACTTACAATTTGCTTGAGTATGGATCGTATTGGGATTATTTAAGGACTCCAAATTAACTTAAAGTAGATAAAATTTCAATTTATCTTATGTTAATGGTTTTTTATTCTCTCAACTCATTTCAACCTGATAGTTTGTTGTTGACTTGTTCCTCATATTGGGATCATATTATGTAATTGCTGTCTGTTATCTCTTCAGGGAAAATTCGCCTCATCAAGAGTGGAGAGAGCGTTGATAAAATTTCCTTGGATGAATTGCGTAAGTTCCTTTAACTATTGTTGCAAATAGTAGCACAGTTCTACAGTCGTCACTCAGTTTCCTTTCCACGGATCTAGATTGTGGGTAGTCACGACCTCTTAACTGCATGTAGTAACACATTGACACAATCCAAATCCCGTTTCCACACACTTATGACTATTTTTGGAAGTTTTGTAGGACACATCGTTGCTATTTTAAGATCAAAGTCTTTGTTTTTTATGAGAATTTCGACTGACTGATAAATTGATGCTTGCAGGAGAGGGGTTGTTTTAGATGAAATCTATCCATTTAATGGAGAAATTTTAGCATCTATGTTTGTAAGATTGGAGAAATAGAAGCATCTACATCTGTAAGAATAACATATTTGTCCTGTGTAGCAGCATTTGTAACGAACACCATAATGATCACTTTGTTTAATTGTTTTTTACATATATCCTTTAGCTTTCTGAATGTGTCTCCCACATATATTTTCTTATATGGGAAGAGGTGTAGAAGAACACATTTTTGGTGTCGATTACAAGTTCTGGGAAGAGGTGTAGAAGAACACATTTTTGGTGTCGATTACAAGTTCTGTTACTCATATATGAATAACATACTAATCAATTGACAAGTAGAAGTATATAGTTCTAAATCATATCTTCTCAAAATTTATTTGAACAACTTTTCTTTACAATGTAAAACCATAAACTTGTCTCTTATTTTCTTTTTTATATATGAACTTAATGTGCTATTAATAGTGCGGAGACTCAGAATTGAGATTTAATTGTTTTATTGTTTATCTGGGTAGCAGTACTTATATTTGTAATGATTATAATTTTGGTACTTGAATATACGCAAGACATTCTTTGATTCAATCAAAAACTTAAGTTAATTTCTAACTCATTCAAATGTTGGATAGTTTAGTCCATCACATTAAGTTGGCTGTAACTCTGATAATTTGGTATCGTGAATGATTATGTGACATCTAATGTGTCACTCTCTCTCACATGTGTATCTATCTATGCATGGACCAAACTGACAATAAATTTGAAAGAAAAAATGTTAAAAAATCGCTAATTTCATCTTTTTTATATTGTTCATGATCTTCCCTAACTTTAAATCACATACGTTTTTTTTATTACAACATGATTAACATACATTAGTGCAATAGAAAAATAGATAGATCCAAAAATGTATGTCTAGATGCTAGTTTCAAGATAAAGAGAAAAATTAACTTTTAGTGTTTGTCTAGATGCTAGTTTCAAGATAAAGTGGAAAATTAACTTTTAGCATGACAATAACAATAAGAGTGTACAAAAGACGTGTTAGGTCGAGTTTGGTGTGTCTCTTATTCGATTTTTAAATTATGTTAAGTTAATTTATAGACTTGAATTCGTCCCTTAACCCAATAGAACTTGATTGGATATAGGTCTAATAAGGATGGGACATAACAAAGGCAAGATCAGGTTGATCCCAAGACAAGTTACCTAATAGTGATAAATATGTATTTTTTTTTAAATTAATCAAGAAGTAATTTAGCTTGTATAATATGGCATTGCCACATTTCATAAGAAAAAAAAATGATTGTAGCTTAAAAAGCTATATTAAGCAATGATATAGACACATCACATATAAAATGACAAGGAGAGTTATTGCTTTCAAAAGTATTTGTTAAATGCAACAAATGGTGTCCAAACATATAATAATATTTTACAATGCAGTTTGTTTCTTATTGACTCTAAGTGTTAATGTCAAATTTAATTATTTTTTAGATATATTAAAATAATATCATAACTATTTATTTCTGTATAAAATAATTTGGGATAGGAAGGATAATTTAAATTCGGTCCCTCATTCTACCACGTCTCTATCTCTTCCTTGTCTTTTGTCTATATTTATATTTTGGACCAGGTCATACCCGACCCGACCCAAGCCGTACGTGTCAAGATAGGTTGATGGATCGGATCAGGTTTTGTACACCCCCTTAATTGCAAGATCAAATTGAATACATATTTATAGTTTATTTTATTAACAATTTTGCTTCATATAATAAATTTAGGATAACGATACGATATTCAAGTTCAATGAAGGAAATACTTTAGGACATTAAACACTTACAAAACATATTTACATTTTTCTTCTTTCAATGATACTTACAAATATTTTTCCTTATAAAAAAAACATATTTTTCCTTACACAAGTTCATTACCTCGACATTATCTATACTAGCAATAAAAACAACATATCATTTTGGTGTAGTCTATTTTTTATTACAAAATGTCATTTGCAGTTTTTTTTTTTAATTTTAAACTCTTAATTCTTAACTTTTAAATTTTTATTTTTTTAAAATCTAAAAACATATTTTAGCGCAATAAACAAATAGTATAAAAATAAATAAATCTAATAAATATATACACATTTTACAAGAAAAAAACCCGATAGCCAGCGCTCTCCCGTCTATGGTAAAGCATTTTTCACGATGCAAGTTGAAATTGTTTCATAATAACCACCTATGTTGTCCACTCCTAGTAGAAGTTGAATTTTGTACCCCACTTACCCCATATTCTCCTTCATTCTAATTGTTACCATCCATCACTTTCACAATAACAGAATAACTGCTACCTCGTAAGTCTTCTGTAAGTTAAAGCTTAGTGGTTGAATTTATTTGAATGCCATAATTACCATGAACGCTCATCCAAAGTTTAGGATTAAGGTTCCCAGGTTATCTCTGGCAACAAAAATGCAGAGAAAGTTTTCTTTCCATGTCAAATACAAAGCCATTGCTAGTGACAAAGACAAGGGAAGCACAAGGGCTAAGCCAAGGACATCACTTGCCTCAGTCTTCTCTAGTTTTCTTAGAAACAAGAGATATTCACTTGCTAAATATCCATTCAAATTGAAGAAAAATGAAAAAGAGAAGCACCATATAACTGCACTGTCATTGTCAAACGAGTTTGAACAAAAACCAGTTGTAGCTGCATTGTCTCAGCTTTTTCTACTTGAGCAGGCATTGGAGCAAGATCAAAGAGGTGAAGGAAAGCAGAGAATAATAGATAAGCAACGTCTGAAAATGTTATTTGCCTTTCTAGACAAGAAGAAAGGGTGGAATAATTTTATCACAGCCAAATGGAGGGCGAGTAAAAACGATTTGCATGGTGTTGTCACCAAGTTGGGACGAGTTAGGAGGAAGGTTGGTTTATGGTGCTTGGTTAAGATTCCCTCCAAATTAGTGATCATTAGCCTCAAGTTGAAGATGATAAAGTCCCTCATGAAAAAGAAAGTGACAAAGCAATTTGCACAAGAAGCTGATGAAGATAATGACAGAGAACTGTGCAAAAAGAGGATTCTCATGGGACAGAGATGCAGACCCTTGTGTTCTCCTAGCCCAATCAACCTAGGTTATTATACAGACCGCTTTTTCTTACCAGAAATTGTCTCTTGACAAAGGCGTGCCTTCTTTTTTAAACATGAATATCTTTTACAATTATTTACTATCTTTTAGTTTCTTCATAGGTTATCTTTTATACTTCATAATTAGGTATTGATTAATCATCATCGCAATTTTACTTTTAATTGGTAATAATTTTCTACTTTTTATCCTGAACAAAGACTAACTACAATTTTCCCCATTCATGTTGCAAGAGCATCGTCACAATTTTTTTCTTCTTTTATTGTTCAGTCGAGGAAATGATAAAAAAAATTCACATACAACTCCGAGATTTTGTATTCAAACCAGAGACATGATATTTGACCTAACAATATCGGTGAGACACGATATCTAACCTAACAATATTGGTGCATTTGTCAATTGAATTAAATCTTCCGAATGCAATTTTTTTTCCTTATCAAGTATTAATAGACTAAGTCATTACATGAATTGAACGCACTATAGTTGTCAGTACTGGATTTATGTATAGTGCAGATAAAGACAATCAAAATGAAGGCTATTGAATACCATACTCAAACCGGTACAGCAACTTAAGTATATACTTGTATGACAAACTATTCATATTGAGTTGATAACTGACAAATGTTTTGAGATAGAAAGCAGCATTAAGTGCTACAACCTTGAAGTAACATGCTACTGACTAATGTTTTGAAACCCAGTCCCAATTCAAAACATGCAGTTCAGATCAGAACTTCAGTGGTTTCAAACCTAGTGATGCTCGAAGCCTGTTTGCTTCAGCAATCTCGGGATCTGGATGGTCAGTGCCGTCATCCTTCTTTTCCTTATTTTCTTTCTTCTTTTTCTTCTTTGGCTCACCATCCTCAGCTCCATCTCCATTCCTTCTAGGACTTACGCTACTCCGAGCATGTCTCTTTCTGTAGTCCCCACCATCATGTTCCTTGCGATCCCTGCTTCTACTTCGACTCCTTGAGTAGCTCCTCCTCCTACCACGGTCACGATCTCTGTCTCTCCTCTCACGCTCCCTACCCTCTCTCTCACGACCATAATCCTTTTCTTCCCTCAAACGATATCGGTCTCTGTCCCTCTCCCTATCCCTGTCCCTTTCCTTTTCCCTATCTCTGTCCCTGTCTCTATCCCGTCCACGACCACGCTCTCTGTCATAATCTTTATCATAATCTCTGTCATAGTCACGGTCCCTATGTAAAGGACATCAAAAAAGCAAATGATTAGTAAACTTCAGAGGGCAACAAACTTTATCACTAATGACAACACATATACTCTTTGATCTTGACTAATGAATTTTCTTTCGTTATAGAAAAGCTTAACATAAAATTAAACTATCTCTCACTGATGTTCAATAATCATAACTAAGTGGGGAATCATTCCTATTAACCTCAGGTTAAAAAAAAATAGGCATGAGATGATCCAATATTTATTTAAAAGGACAAATCTAAATCTTCAATATACATTAACATGATCATGGAGAACATTACTAATGCAACATAACTGTTTGACCCATCATACTTCTCAACTGCACACTGTCAGTGCAGAGAAACCTGGCAGGATCATTGAACTTTTACTATAGGAAGCAGTTGTAATACCACACATGGCACTGAATGCCATAGTGGAAATAGAAGTATAACTTTTTTAAAATATATATTCATAGTGCGTGTGTGCATGGCTCCGTGCAAGTTCAAAAACAGCTTCCAAAATAAACAAACCCAAAACATACTCTCCTACATAAGCAAAGTCAACTATAAACCAAAAGGCAAATAAAAGTACCAGAAAAGCTATCTAAATGGGCAAGACTCATATCTACATCAATTGACACAAACATTTGCAAGGAGGAACTCTGACCTGTGTCTATGACTATCGCGTCTTCTATCCCTATCTCTTTCCCTTGTAGGGCTTCGCCCACGATAGTAATCCTGTAAACATTTCAACAATCAAACCAAAACATCAGAACCACTTCCATTAATATAAAAAAAATAACATAAAAGTAGATATCTTAAAAAAGGAAAGCACCTTCTCATAGGCCTTATCTTCAAGCTCATCAGCAGGTTGTTCATTATCCTCATTCTCCTCTTCCTCCTCAAAATCTTCTTCGAGAGCACTTTGTCTAGGTTCTAATGAACCAAGAGATTCAAGAGTCCACCTACAGAAAATAGATGACAAAAACTAAACTTCCTCACACCACAAAAATACAAGACTGTAATCTGTATTTGCAAATATCAACGCCACAGTCCACAAAAATAGATAACAGAAAACATACTAATGGAAGTAACTTGTTTTTAGAGGCTCCCTATATAGTCTTACGAGAGATAGAATTAAGTTGGTCTAAAAACACGAAACATATACTATATAACTTACAAATAACCTACTCAAGATAGAATTTTGATGACTCAAAATTCATCATATGTGAGAAGATAGAGATGCAAGATATAATCATTGGAGGCAAATATTTTGCCCACTACTCAATATTACTAATCCTATCATGCAAAGTACACAGTATAGACCAATCAAGCTTTTAAAACCAAACATTCCAATGTAGAAAAAGAAAAAAACAAGAAAATAGTACCTTTTCTTGATGCGTGGCAGAGCAATATCACATGAATAATCTGTTGTGAGAAGTTCATCAATGACCTCATCAACGTGTGTCAAACTAAACTCTGCAAAATCAAGAGCAACAAGTAGACTTAACATCGCAGGTAAGTACAATACAAGAGTTATGTTGAATTGATAATGTACAATAACACTCAAAGCCCGTTTGTTCCAGCTTATTTTGTAAAAAAATCATTTTCTTAAAAAATAATCGCTTTTGATAACAAATGGGCCCTTGATAACTTACGTCCATCAGCTAATTTTCTTCTCAATTTCCGATAATCATTGTACAATGGTTCCAAGTAATGGTACACATCAGTATCAGATCCAGTAAGTCGCAAGTAGAAAGCACCAAGTATCCTCACATACCTACATTTTTCATATTGAAAATCAAACAATCCATGACCAAGTGATTGATATGTACGTAAAAAATAAACCTAGGGTTAAAAACTGAAACTTTTTGTGATTTCTAGAGATATAGGGTTGGAGGAAATACTTGTAGTCGTCGTTTTTTATGAACTCGATGACGATTTCTTTCTCCGGCTGAATCTGGAGCATTTTCATGACGAGGCACATGAAAGGGGTGGGTTTGCGGTTGCCACCGTAGGTACCGCCGAGGTGGTCGAGTTCCATGGCCTTGTCGACTAAGGTCTCTGCCGTTAAGCCGAAACATTGTTCCTTCCAATAGGTGTTCTGATAGATCTTTGAGCGGAGAATCTTCTCCACAAGATTTTGAGGGTTGGTACCTCTTATGCTCTTCGCTGCTGGGTCAGTACGATTCGCCATTTGTAGCGACGAATTGGAAGATGGAATTTGATTCGAAAAACCCTAATCCTCTCCACTCGGGGAGGGAGGAGCCAAGCTGCACCAAAACGGACTACTTTTTCGTTCTTTTAAATAATATATATTGTTTTGAAAAATAAAATAAATGAGAGATGTGAGCAATTTTTTAGATAAATGCATTGCTCATTTATCGACTTGGTAAGGGCACCAATCACCGCCGGTAAGAACCAAGAATCAATGTATCAATTAAATTGCTTTGGTTTTAAATCCAACCAAATCAATTAAACTCAATTTTTTTAGATTAATTATCGAACTCACCTATTTACACATGATACTTAAATCAAATTATTATATTTTATTAATATTTTTATTTTACACTATTATTTTATTATATTTATATATATATATATATATATATATATTATTTTTTCTTAAAAGTATACATCTTTTAATTAATATATATTATTATTTTTATTATACATTATATACGTGTTTAAATAATATAAAAAATTTAGTGTTTTGAAGACATTAAATTTTTTAAATTGTCAATATGATTAAATCTAACAAACGTATTCTTCTTTATTTTGAATAGTTTGAAAAAATCAACTCAAACTAATAAATTTTAATTGGTTTAATTTTTTTTTTTTCAAAAAACAAACTGAATATTTACATCCCTTAGTCGAACTATTAGGCTGTTGTTGGTTGAGCCATATGATAGAATGTAATAGAAAAAAATGAGAAATGAGGGAAAAATATTGAAGAAAAAATGGAGTTAAAAAATAAAAGAGAAGTAAAAGAAATGAAAGAGAAGTAGAAGAGATGAAAAGAGATAGATTTTCTCTCTTTAAAGATAAAGGAACAGTTTGAATTTGTAAAAGTAAATAGAGTAACAGAGAACATCAAATCCATTCCACCTCATCTCATACCACCCTCTTCTCCTATTTTTCTTTCCTTCTAATTTAAAAGATATGCAATTGAATTGAGTCACTTTAATTAAATAGTTGCTCCTTTATTCACATTCTATTTCATCACTGAACCGTTTTTTCTTTCCTTTTTCTTCTCCTGCGTGTTCTTCTACAAACTGCCATTTCTTTGTTCTACGTAAAAAGGGCAATGTTTTGGTTTAATATATCTTTTCGATGCTTACACATTTTAGGTATAATATTTGATTATGTAGAAAAAGGGTCTATAATATTTGGAAGTTGCTACTACTAGCATTGTTGCGGTCGCATTGGTTGTGCTTGAATTAACAACCTCAAAGCATATAATTGCTTCGAAACAGTGATCTAATCCAAGCCTGCTAAATGGCTTAAATGTATGGACTTTGTCTAAATTTGTGAACACCAATAGAAAAAAAAAATTATGTCTCATTAGATTTTATTCAAATTTTTTGTCCATATTCTACTGCTTCCTATGAACAAAACTGTAACATAAAAATGTCAAATATCAATTACACCACTTCAAATAATAGTGGTAAAAATGGTGTTAATTAATACGCACAATTAAGAGTAAAAATAGAATGAAAAGGTTATAACCCATTTAATTCTGTCAACTTTTCAAATAATGAAATTAGAAATTTGGTTTTTTTAAAAAAAAAATGAGAAATTTGGTTTTTTTTTAAAAAAAAAATGAGAAATTTGCTCCGCTTTGTCATAAAATTCCCAAACAATATAATACAATTTCTGCTCCATTCCACTGGGCACCGTTAGTTTTAAAGTATCTAAATTGAGCAGTAGTTCCTATTAAATAATGACAACAAATTTTATACATTCCATAATAACATTACAATGAAATATATAATCATAATTTGGGTTAACTAGAATAAATTAAGGTATGAAGAAGAGCATATGTCCAATGACCTGATATGGATGAGAAACAAATTGGTGAATCAAAACCTAAAAACCTAGGCTGATAAATAAATTTACAAATGGAAATAACTATGCTACATAACACTAGTACTAGTACTAGTACAATGAATCTTATCGTTGGGCCTGCTCGGCCGTGTGGCTGCTAGATGCAGATCCATTTAATACTCCGTTGTCCGTGGGCGGAGAAGATCCCCACTTACCCTCTGATTCACTGGGTTCTATCACTTTGACGGACCCATCACTCATTCCAACAGCAAACTGGTTAGGTTCTAGAGGATGTGTCGCAATCACAAGAGGATGCACGGCTTGGCTTCTGCAATACACAACAACATGAGCAAGTGTCAAGCTCCAAAACACATATTTTGCTGTCTATCTTAAGAAAGGTTTCCCCTTAATAATGCAGAAATATAATTTCACACATTTGTTTTCAATTATTTTTATTTTAGAATCCATGCACGTGCGCAGAATCTTAACTAGTTACAAAAAATAACAAATCACCACTCACCCTAATCCAAGGAGGGATGTTGGTTATTATTCACAAAAAAGGCATCGTACAGTCTAGTTGATCTTTAAATTGAAATTACTAATATCTTAATGATATCTAGAAACTAATACAGCAACCAATATCTATCTTGCATCAAATTACATAGATTTCTTTTCTGAACCTTGAACAAAATGTTCAACATTTATTACAAGACTAAAGAGTGCAATCCACTTACCTATTTAAAGCGGCTGATGACAAGCATATTGATGGGGCAATACGACATCTTAGTTTCAAGCTATCAGCATCAAAAACCCCAATGTTTGCATCACAAAATGAAGCATAAATTAACTGACTGTTACAGGAATATGCTGCATATGATATGGGAGCAGACAGAACATCCTGGGGAACCCACTGCAGCAAAATAAATTATGAGCATATCTAATTCCAATTTAGTCAGCAACCAGCAGCTCTCTAGGAATACGAGAAAAAACTTCATACCTGTCGAATGCGTTCCATCTTGGAGGCATCATATATTGCCAATTGAGTCTCATGAACTACCAATAAGCGAAGTTGGTCAGAATGGAACTGAACACGTGTATCACCAACATGTGACTTTCCCGCAGGTAGCTGAATCGGAATTGTTTTTCTTTTCTCCCATGTATCAATGCTCCACACACACAGCTGTACAGCATGTAGAAATTCTTAAAACAAAAAAAAAAAAAGGCAAAAACACTGAGTTCGGCAAAAAGGCTACATTTCCTAATGAGAGAACAATGCAATTGATAAAAGCGGTAGAGGCACAAAAGGAAGATACTTCAACTCTAGCACCCAATAGAAGAAAACAATAAAGCCAAATAAAAATCCACAAACTTAATAAGTGCAGAAATCTAGCTACTCAAGGGTGCATCCCTCATCGAAAATGAGAAAATTATTTTGAATAACAAAATAACTCCAATGAAGTGAACTTTTACTACTTTGTTATCTGATACTCCAAAATCTACATGCAATAGTCTTTAAATTGAAAAATATATCTAACGAAAGAAGGACGATTGCAAAAAATGAAAAGTAGAATAACCAACAAATTGATCTCCAAAACAAATTATCAGGCGCTAAACTGATTTACATAAAAGATTTTCCATGCCACTCAGAATCTTGTAAGAAAGGAGAATGGCTAAAAGACTTACTTGAGCATCAGCACCAGATGATACCAAGATGTTAAGATTGGTTGAAAAGGCTAAACCGGTAATTCGTCTCTGGTGACCCTTCAATTTTGATTTCACCTGGGAAATACCCCCAAAAGCAGGAAAACATGTTTGTGTGAGATAAATTTAGGAATAATAATGTAACTCTTAAAAAAATTAAATTAGTAACAGTGTGTGATCACCTCATCCACTCTGACATTATAGATGTGAATGGTTGAATCCTCCATCCCAATGGATATAATGTTGTTATCCTGGGGATGGAAAGCTAGGAAGGTAGAGGCAGGAGGTGGCGACATGAATGTTGTCATTACCTATAAAAAAGTAAATTGTAAGTAACCAATCAAATGTAGCTGCTCAATAGAATATCAGGGTTGTATATCCAGAAACACACCTTGAATGTCATCATGTTAAATAGTGAAACTTTTCCACCACAGGCAGACATCACATATGAGTCATTTTTTGAGAGTGCAATGCAAGGGACTGCTTCTTCAAGGTTGACTCCCGCAATATCATTGGTCATAAGAAGACCACTGTTGGGTTGCCAGCGTTGTGGAACAACACTGGCAGTTGCCTGTAATCACATGAACTTCAAACTTCTTTTCTCTATTGAAAGGGAAAAGCTAACAAAAAGTATAACTAAAGGATTGAATGCAGAAAGGGAAAAGCTAACAAAAAGTATAACTAAAGGATTGAACGCAGAAATGCCTAAAGCAGTTTATTTGCTTAAGACTACCTTCCCAGTAGGATTCTGTTCATTGCGAGCCCATTTCCAAAGCTTCTGGACACCATTTGAACCAAGGGCCAAAATACCAACAGCAGAATTTGTATATAGAAGTCGTACAACCTATATATACGAATCAGAGCATTAAAGCAGAGAATAATACAAAGTATGCAATAGAATAATGGCAATCTCATAAATTCAACAGTCAACAAACCTTGCTGAAAGAGTCTGTGTTGTCAGGCATGGTAACTGACCGACATTGGACAGGATCCAGAATTTCAGACAATTGCCATGGTTTAGTTCTATCTGTTGCATCTTCGACAGTTCTTGATTTCTCTACACTTCGACTCATGGGATCGGCTCCATTCTTGTTTGAAAAAGTCAAAACCATTCCATATGTTGCAAACAAGTATTATGATACAGTAAATAATCCTTAAGTACCTTAAAAGAGCTAAATTACAACTAACAAAGTTGATCTAAAAAGGAATACAAAGACAAAATTGTAAAAGTAAAATAGATTCATGTACACCTTTTGGATTTAATAGAAAGCCCACAATATGAAGGTTCCCCATAAAAAGGTGGAAAGCAGATGTATTCAATAGTTGGTCATTTATGGTATGCAAGGGTATTGCATGAAAGAATTAAGCAAAATATAGAAGAATAAAAGGATCAAAATAGTCCACATGCTAGTATGCAAGTTGTGTACTGTGTACAAAAATGAATATATCAATGTCATCATGTTAACATCATAATGAAGATGGTGAAGTTTACAGGGTTAGTTTCATACAAGAATTGGAGGCGGCCTGACAGGGGAGCTTCTTTCCACTTTACAGTTGACAGGACTAACATTAACAGAAGAAGAGCCAGATACCTGTGTACCATAAACAGAGTGGACTGTAAACATTTCGATCTAAACATAATGAACCACACAAAAGTTTAAAGAACTATATGACTACCTTGATCGCAGCAGATTCGATGGGTGACCTCAATGCTTCAAATGCTGGAGTTTCAATTGTTCTTAAGGATCTAAGACCAGTAGCATTAGCCAGTATCTTGAATCCATTGTCCACGGTAGTAACAGCAAGAACATTGCCTTCCTTATTGAATTTCAAGCGTGGAAGGCCCTGAATAGATTCATACAGTCACATAAAGGATGTTTTATAAAGTGTAGGTGTACTCCTAAAGACTTAAAAGTTAACCATAAAATATTGACCTGTAATCCACCATCTGCATCAGTGCTTGTTAGAAGATTAATATTGTCCATGTCCCAAAACTTCACTTGGCCATCTTCACCGGCAACCAAAAAGCGATTCTGGGTTGTGTCAAACTGCACGACACCAGCAGATTTCTTTCTGAATCCATTGTACGTTCTCTTAATGGCTCCTTCACTTTCGTTCCATTCAACAAGAAAAGACTCTCCATCTTTACTTGTCCCACAAGAAAACAATCTGGGGAAAGGTGGGGAAAATACATCGGAAGGCATGATAAGACACTTAGCAAAATAAACATGCCACTTAACAATATAATGACCCTTACCAAAATCTAACTTACCTACTTCCGTCAGCACTGTAAAGCATTGTCGTGCACCAATGACCAGGAGCATCATAGTCAACTCTAGAACCCATGTTATCGTATAACCAGGCCTTTATTTTCCCATCAATGGCTGTTGAAAATATGAACTGCAAAGTTACATTGACAATGTTTAGTACATGTGTGCCTATGTCTATACATATAGCTTGCAAGAAGTTGAACAGTATATATGCTTATGTAAAATGGCCAATATATGCATTAATAGGATGGGAGCTTTAATTTTCTAAGACTACAATAAATGAAAGCCAGACTTACGAATATAGTGCAAAAATTACTACGCATCTAAACATATACCATACATATTAGTTGATTAACTAGTAGTTGTTCTTGTTTCGTTAGTACCGTTAGTTCCTATTCCTATACCTGTTATGTTCCTTGGATTATTTACAAGCAGTATTCAAGCTCTTATTTTTGCTACTTCAGCTGCTGCTTATATAGATCTATCAATTTATAGTAAGTGAAATCTACATTTAACCTTCCATAGAAAAAATTGAAATTCATAGGTGCCTTAATATGGTATCTACTTTATTACCTGAATGTTCTCTTTGTGATGAGGACAAACTGAATATACAGGTGCGTCATGCCCCTCAAAGGTAAATAGTCGTCGTCCATTTGCATCCCACACCTATTAAGACATGCGATTTTCTTCTTTAGAAAAATAGACGATTTTTGTTTAATCTGAAATGGCAACAAGTAGATTACTAGATTTTATGCACCTTTATCAACTTATCATCCCCACAAGTTACAATGCACAACTGTTTATTTGGAAGAGCAAATGCCAAATCATTCACACCACCGACATGGGCATCAACCTGCATTAACAAAGAAATGTAAATCAAACTGCAATCAAAATTTTGGCTATTTATTATGAGAAGAAAGTCACCTCTATACGCTGGACTAGCTCATTTGACCCAGTGTAGGCATATAAATGAATCAGATGTTTAGTAAACGCAACACCTAAAGCAAAGAAACCAGTTAGATATACACCTGACAGCTTCAGAATGGTTTCAGAAACATGAAGTTACATACCCACAAAGTTTCCATCAGGGCTCCATGTGACACGACTGACAGAAATAGGTGCATCCTTGACTGCAGCTGCCTGCAAATTTCTGAACTATAAATTCCAAAGGTTTTGAATTTTCAAGCATCCAGACTAATGGCCAAACCTAATAATATAGTGGCCATTATAGCTTACACTAGTTCAGATTGACAACAGAGGATGCGGTAGAACAAGAAATATTGCACTAAATGAAACCTGAAATGGTAATGAGCATGCTGATAAATCCCATATCTTGAACGGCTTTGAGAGCAACCTTTCTCGCAAGCTGAGTTCCCAGAGGGTAATTTCACCATTATTAGAACCAACTGCTCATTTGAAATATACAATGTTAGAAGAGAAAGTTAAATTTTTGTTTGTATTTTAGCAAGTGAGATATTGCACATGAAAGCAATCATGATAAACAATACCAAGAAGTAAGGTGTGGTGTGAAGGATGAAAATCCATGCTTGTCACGGAGGATCCTTGATGCAAAGTCATAGCCACTGTTCTAGGGAGATCGTCCAGTGACCAAGAGGTTTGTCGAGCCACGGGATAGGAAACCTGAAATATATAAATGAACCATAGTTACTTGAGTCACCAACCATTACAAAGTCAAATATCACAAAAATGATTACTAGGCATCATGAAATATGTGACTCCACATCATAGTTGAATTGAAGAAATCAATTAAAATTACCTCCTCTACAGAATGACCAGGACGAAGCCTTTTCATTAACTGATCATGATCAGCATTCTGATAGTCAACGATCCCAGGAGTTACCGGAGGTGTTCTTGGACGTTTCAAGATAGCTACTGTTTAAAAAGTATTAGAAGAGTGTGTAAGCCACGACATCTTCTTATAAAATTATTGAATAAGTGAAATTCCACATCAAGAAAAATATTCACCAGACCACTTAACCATAACCATGTAAAATACATTTGCAACCGTGAAGACAAAAATAATACATCTAATAGAAAATAGGGAGCATCGAATGTAAATTTCACAGGGAGGATAACCATTTTTCTTTAGTTACAAAAAAAGGATGACAGAGAAACTGCTATTTTAACCTTGATTCTGAGGGACTGGTATGGTTGATGCTGCGACAACAGCTGCTTGAACAGATGATGAAGCTGAGGCATTGGCCATCCAACCAGCCAAAGCATTAGCATTAGCAGTTGCTACAGCAGGAGGGAAGGGCTATCAAAATAAATAATAGCAAATTATCAATTAATCATCATTGGTAACCAGAGATTATTAATCACATGAAAACACAAGTAGCCAGTTGATTGAAATGCAAGGTATCATACACCATGAGCTCCAAGTGAAGTATAAGCAGCAGGCTTTGCAACTGCAGAAATTGGAAGATTGACAGGGGTAGGTGCCAGTGGACCATTAGAAGATGCACAAGTGTGATCTGTAAATAAAGTCTTTATATCTGGGTTTGGCCTTGGGTTTTTACAAAGCTGGTGCTGCCAGTTCAGACTGCATTGACCAAGGGAGAAGGCAAGACATAACAAACTAATTATCCGAATTTACAATAAAATAGATGCAGGAAAACTTTTAAATTCTTCTTATTTTACCAAATAAACTGATAACAAACAGGGAGTTAAGACCCCATGCAAAATACTGAATTTGCTAGTTATACGCATCCAGAAAGAAAGAGTTACGTGATTTACTTTTTTCATTTGCCTCAAAATGGCAGAGCAATGCCATGAAATTAAATGTCTGATCCAAAACAAGAGACAACCAGAGAAGGACTTTAACTTGCTTAATCACATACCTTTGATTGATTAAAGTTCTCAGTCTTGATGACTTCAGGGTCGGGAAGGCAAGCTTATCACGGAAAAGAGGATTTGCCTCTATGAGTTTTTTTAGTTCTATCAACATAATACTTCGAGCAGTTTTGGTGTCACCATACTTGGACAGCTGCTCGTTCTCCCTATCATATGAAACAAAATACAACTCAGTTGTCATGCTTACCACTTAATTAGTCTGAGCTGCGAGTCAAGATTATTGAGATATGAATCAGATGCACATCCTCATCCACCCAACAGTTGAAACAAGGCACCGACAAACATTAGATTACATATTATAGATATTACCTGAAATTATTAAGAATTAACAGCTGGGTGATTTCTTTGTATAGTTCCTCATTGAAGGTGGAGAAAACTTTTAAATCACCCACCAATATCTCCACAGCCTTTGGCTTGTCTTGCCTAAAATTTTAAAAAACACCAGAGACAAAACAAGATGTGAAGTTATATAACGAGCACAGATTCATTTAGAAAAAGAAAAAGAACTCAAAAGGATACAAAGTTCCATATACCGATCAAGTGCTTCCAGATATTTCTGCTTCCTAATTTCAAAGAATATTTTCATTGAATATCTATTATCGTCAACTTTGGTAAACCCTGATAAATACTTTTCAACTTCTTCCCATTCACCAGCCTGCACTTTTTCCTCAAAGTACTTCATGTTGAAAAAGAATCCTGATTCTTTCTCAAGCCTGCATGCATATAAGAGGCATTTAAAAGGGTGAAACTAAAACTCAAACAGATGCCTAACAACAGAGAAACAACTGCTGGAAGAAAAAATAACCCTCATTTGGAGGTCAATTTATTTTATTACTAAGTTCCAATTTCCAAGTAAGGATATTATATAACTTAGGATGCATATCATTTGCTGAAATATGAAGGACTGACTACCACAAATTTAATTGTTACGAGTTTGATTTTAAAACCAGTCATGGAACAGGACAATATAAACCGTGAAGCATAGAAAAAGGTCTTAAAATCTGTTTTCAATAAACCATACCATCAAAAATTAAAAAATTAACGACTTTTCGGTCCTCTTCTTAATGGTTCTCTTTTGCATCCTTTCTCAATACTATTTGTGTTCTGTATCAGAATATCGATTACCACATAGCATAAAAACCAAAAGCTTCGCTCTAACTCAACCACCTATACTGCATTGTTCTGTTTGTGTTGTCCCTCAAGGTGCATCAATCGCACCCTAAGCCTTTATGGACGAAAAGTGTTCAGCATAGTCCAACTAAATCCCCTACTTTAGTACTGTGGTATGCCGAAGCACCATGTGAAGGCCCCATAAAGCTAAGGCCTTCCGTATTAAGACCCGCTGATTCAAACATAAAGAAGTCACTAAGATGGAGCCAATAGTGACCACCAACCCGGGAAAACTTTGGTGCATGGGTAGGAAAATGAACCCATGAGAAAGGAGGGACGAATAGGACCATGACACGAGAAGAAGGGCCCCAAGATTGAGGGGAATCATCGTAGTCTGTATTATTAAGATAGGTCGAGGAGAAAGGGAATCCGAACTTTATGACCTTAAGAGAATAGTTGAGTGGAATTTGAAAGTTCATTTAGCTTTAGGAACTTTGTAATTCTCATCGTGACATGAAGACTAACTGTGAGACTAATTTATGCCCGAGTGCTTAGAGTAGTAGCTTAAAGCTCTTCACTCCTCCCCAAAAGTATGTTTCTCGGGGATCAAACTGTGGTCCTCCCCCACAACTTCCTTAACCAACTGAGCCACACTCATTGACTCAAAGGAAACAGGCTATTAACCAATAAAAGACTTAGCTTTTGAATATTTATTTATGCAATTAACTTTTTTTCCCTTTCAACAAGCCAAGTAACAGCATTAAAGAATATATATTGTGGGAGTGGATACCCCTACCCAGTTAGCAAGGTGATTCAATTAGGATATGATTTCAACTGTCGATATATACAAGTCAAGTACATAATACTATACTGCAAAACAACAGCATAATTCCACTATGACTCACATCCAAATTGAAAATTACAATTACAACTACGTTGAAACATAAAATTGAAAATGCACACATCCTTGCATTAAAGTATTTCTCTGTTTCAATGTTTCATTATCTTATTTTTACTTTTAATTACAAATAATTACAAGTATTTATTGTTTTCAGCATGTTTACTAATTTCAAGCAAAACTGAAACATATTTTCACTCTATCAATTCTTATAATTTTATTCGGCTAAATTAAAATCAGAAACATTGTTAGTAACCAGAACCAAAAAACTTTAATAAAAAGTAAAAAACCAGATTAGCTTATTTATAATTTCTAAATTCTGATACATATACAAAACCCCAAGCACACAAATTTGCAAAGAGAAAAAAGTGCGAAAAAAATAGGGCTCACTTGTGCACAGATTCCTTAAACTTCTCCTCCTCGAGAAACTGAAGTATGAGAAACACCAATTCTCTACTCAAAGAAGTCATATCAGCAATTCAAATCTGAAAGCGCACCACTAATTTCGATCTCTCAACACCGATCTTCGAATAATCTAAAGAATTCAGAGAGGATTATTATTATTACATTACATAATTAAGCTTGTAATTCAAGAGTTTCTAGTTTCTAGGGTTTGAAAGGTTTCGGATAAGAAGAGAGAGGAAAGAGAATGGAGAGAGGAAACTTGATCTCGCTATCCTCGATGCGTTGTACAGAGTGGGGGGGTCTTTCTTTTTCTACTACTGACTCATCAGATATAAGTACGTTGAATTATTTGATAAGTACATTGGCTTATCACTTTGTGCTATGTTATCTATCATTTCGTGAGTGATACGAGAAGTGTTTGCGGATTTGAAACTAGAAATTCAAATCTAGTGAATATTCGACACACACGTCCACTTGGTTGGCCCCACTCTTCTTTTTATTTTTTTGCTGCTGTCGCTTTCGCTTTGAATTGATGTAGATACAGTACCTACTTAAGTCTGCCTCTTGGTTAATGTTTCTCTTTATAGTTTCGCGATAAATCGCGATATGGTTTGAGGTTTTAGATTTTTTCGAGGATGGAACCCACGCGCGGGCAGTTTAATTCTGGGTCCCACACTTCATGGTCGGTTTTTATTTTCCGCCTTTTAAGTTTTTGTCTTTATCTACGGTCTTTCATGGCCCACTTTTGCCACATGGAGATACAGTCACACGATATAAATAGTTCGATAATAATTGGATGGTTTAGATTTGAAGGTAGATTTTAATTTTTTTATAAATAAAAATTCTGAACATAAAATCTGTATCGTTCAGTTATCACTGAATGACTGAGATGTGTGTAATTAGATATAATCACAGTGCATCTAATACAAAGTGTATCGTCAAACTTCTCTCTAGCATATATTTTATTTAATTCATTTAATGTAAATAAGTCTTCTCACATGTGTAAAGATTTAAATGTAGTTTTGATACATTTATTATGTTGAATTCTTAAATTTAGTTTTCTCTTATATTTTGTGTAACTTTGGTTCCTTTTTTAAATTTTACATATTTTGCCCAGGTGGACAGAGATGTTATTAAAGGTGGAAATCACATTTTTTTAGTTTATTTATTATTCTTTTGTAAAATATAACTTGTGATATCTTAAACTTTAAAATAATATATATAATAATTTATATTATATTTATATAAAATTTGCAGCGAATAAAATAAAAATAATTCTAAAAGAAAAAAAACATTTGTGGGTTATTTATAATATCACATTTCTCAAAATACAATCAAAACACTTTAAACTTTTTTCCTTCTATAAAAATAATGCAATCTCAATAAGTTTGATTTAAATATAATTACTTAATTTAATTCTAAAAACTTACTAATACTTATAAGGTTTTCATACAAAAGTCGTTTCAAATTTAATAAGTAAAATACAAATTACGGCTCTTATTCTCGGTATCACTTATCATAGCGAGGTTTCTCCCAAACTTGAACTTAAAGGCTCATTGACCTGTAACAACTGCGATTTCACAAACGCACGGCCAAGCCAGTCAAACACAAACAATGAATGAGGTGAGTTTTGAAATCATGTTTATAGTATAATATAAGTATGAAAAACACGCAAACAATCACAGTAGACCGTATCATACTCACATTACGATATATCAAAATATTCAAGCAAATAGTATCATATTATAACATCAAAGTCACTCGATTACAATAATTATCCCATTATAATATGCATCAAATCATCTAAGAGAAACTATTATTACTGTTGAAACATATCAATCGCAAGGAAATGCAATGCTATGCATGAGTTTAGACTCTACTTCACAATGTGGTACCATTTAAACTCTGAAGTACTTGGTTAGGAGACCTGATGCTATGTCACCATTATGGTAGACAGACAATTCAATTTGGCCTTATCCTCATAGATCCCCTCAACTCAACCTGAGACACATTTACGCGACAGTCGAGGTAAACGTGTGTTGCGTGGTATCTCCCGACATTTGCAGTGCTACCTCCAAGTCACCTAGGAATTCTCCATCCAAATATTTCTAAGGTCTAACAATATCGCCTTAAGGCTTAACAACAGACCGTCACGATCAGGTTCATTCAATTGTACTTCACCAGAATCACTAGGCTTGTCAGGCTCTACCTATATGATGACAAAATAATCTCCACTTCACAAATTCTCAATATTTATTTTCTCCCCTCGTTGGCCTGTGATACCCCATTAAGACCATAATCTCAAACACAAATTGCAATCACCATTATCTCATCAACTATGGGATTACTTCAATATTCTCGTCACAAATTTATAACATCACTATCATTAATCACACATCACATAAATTCATCACAAATTTATAGCATCACTATCATCAATCATACCTCATCACATAAACTTATCACAAATTTATAACATCACAATTATTAACCATACATCATCATCATCACATAAAACTAACACAATGCATCCATCTTTTATTATCACATCACATAAACTCATCTAATTAAACATATACATAAAAATTCATTTGACACTCAATAATACAATAATATCAAATACCACACATTTAAATAAATTAAATCAATCAACACCTTACAAATATTTATATTCTATATTTTAATCTCACAATTTTCATATTTTTGCATTAATTAATTTATCCCTCAAAGGGCTACTGCCGTAGGTAGCGAGCCCCAGATGAATTGTTGGAAAATACGGTTTTCCCGTTCATCTCACAATGTATTATACTCATGAATTCAAACGCTCTCTCACCCCTTACCTTATTTTGATGCTTTCACACACGAATACGATTCCCCGAGCAAACAACATATGTTCATTGACTATTGTCCTTCAATCGATCTAACTCCACATTTTATGAGTAAACGTTAAAAATAAATTATGAGAAGACACTCTAAAACTAATTTCGAAATTCGGTAAAGGAAACCTACCATAAATTAGAAAAACCAATCAGTGGATAATATAGCCACTTTTCACACGATCATTTTGGTGTTGGTTTCACTCAAATCGGACTTACGGTGAAGAAGAACGATGCAAAATAACGAATTCCACAAACGGAGAAGTTGAATATTTTAGAGAGAAATTTAGATGGTTAAAAATATGAGAAATTGAGTTTATTTGACTAACTAAATGAGTGAAACAACAAACTGAAATTTGAACAAAAATGGTGAAAGTTTTCTGGAACAGTTATCGATCACTAGATCAACGATAACGTTGTTGTGTTTCCTCTTTCTTCTACGGCGGCGACGGCGGGTAGCTCCCTTTTTTATTTTATTAGAGTTCACATACATGGGTCAAGCCTATTGGTCTCCTTATTTATTTGATGTTTTACTATTATTATTTTTATTTTGCTAAACAAAATTAATAGTTACTTAATCTCATTTTTAATACTCCTCCAAATATCATTTAATTTTCAAAACATTACTAATATTTCATAACTAATATATGATAAATTAGAGTAATTAAAATAATTAATCTTTAAAAAAATACACATTACTAACAATTGAAACTCTCATATTCAAAATAATCACTATAGTTATACCTATTTTTTCAAAACACTCAAATACTACCATCATTAGAGAATACTCAAAATCACAAAATAAATAATATAACATCGACACTTTATATTAATTACTAAATCATAATAAAATTATATAAAATCACAATGCCATAACAAGTATATCAAAATAAAGGGAAACAAACACAATATTACTAATATCCTAAAATAATTATTTATAAAATAAATAATTAAAATAAAATATATTTAGAATTAACTAAATACAATTAAGTTCATATTTAATATTAGTCAAACGCACAAAGAAATATCACATTAATTACCAACTCACATATACACGTAAGATCGCCTAAATTATCTTATTCTCTAAAATATTTACACTAAAAAATACTATTACTTTTAGAAAAATATATAAAATAATAAATTATAATATTTATTATTTACATCACTCATTTAGTCAAATAGGTACAGATTAACACATCATAGAAAACATACATATAAAGAAAATTAATCATAAAACTAATTAACATATATCTAAAATAATTTTGACACCAAATTATTTATCTAAAATAATATTTAATTAATAAAATAGTTTCTTATAAAATTTGGGGTGTTATACGATGGGTATAAAAAAGATAATAGAACGAGGAAAAATTAAAATTGGAAAGTTAAAGCTATAACTTCAAAGTTATAGTGTTTGTTCATTAAAAACACAAAGGTTTTTGTTTGTGAGAAACTCAAGTCTCATTTTTTATTGTCCGAGTGGGGAAAAAAGTTTCCTTCAACTCACGTATTCACTTCTAGAGGTCTTAGCAATGGATTCAAGTGTAAAGAGGAAATCTTCGCTATTCATTACGGTGGAAGAAACAACATAAATTTGTATGACTCATATGCATATTCATAAATAAAAGAGGATATAAAATACAGTTCTATGTATGTTTGATATACTAGATTTCAATTTGTTTGTGTATTGTCGTTTTTTAGTTTGTGTTATGAGTTTGTTCATTCTAAAGTGAGAAAATAAAAAATTATTATTCAAATAAATATATAATTTGATATTTTTGATTTACTAATTAATAGTTGATATTATTTACTTTACTTTTTAAAATAAATTGTCCATTTTGAAAAAGTTAGATTGAAATAAATGTGACATAATCGTTAATATATTTTTTGTTTGGATAAATAAATGTGATATAGGCGATAACGTATTTTAATTTAGAAGGATGCAAATGGCAATAAAGAGGACCAATTATTTATAAAAGTCTAATAATAGATAATTATTTTATTAATAAATAAATAAATAGTTGATAGATAACTCAATAAATGAAATTCATATCGTAGTCACAAGAGTATTTAATATGCTGAAATGTATATTCGAAATCGAGTGAATAAGTTTGGCCTTAAGCTTCATAGGACCCAAAAAGAAAAGTTAATAGATAAAGGTGATTTAAAAAATAAAATAAGGTGTCTACCATGATGCAAAGTGACAAAAAAATGACTTAATTTTTATAAATAGTTTACTGTAATATTATTTTTAAAACAAAATCTACTATCAAATCGGAGATATATATGGGTCGTGATTTAATTAGTTGAATTGTAATTGAACCATGTGATTAATATTATATCTATTTTTAAATATACAACTTCATTGAGATATTTATTTGAACTTATAGGAGATGTACTGTATGTGTAAACTTATTTTTTGCCGACAGTTAATAATATCTTGTCATGTCGCCAAAATATTTAATAACAACCTTCAATTAAAAAGTAATTTAATATCATATGATATATTGAATGATTATGATTAGATAATAGAGTAAAATAATTTTACATTATCAACGCACACTATCTTTAAACTCTATTTACTTTGTCCATTCTTATAAGGCTTCTTTCAATTTTCAATTGCATCAGTTATATTTCTACTAACTTACCTTGAATTATGTTACATATTTTTCTACGATCAATAATGAATACTACTTTAACTATCTCTCTCTTCAAGGATAATTTAATAAAACAATTCAATTTGCCAACAAAATTAATATTTTATGCATCCCATAATAATTGATTTATTTATAAAAAAATAATTTTGTCATAAAATGAATGACTATTTCAATTTTCAATATACCTTTTTCTTTTTAATTTTACAATTTAATTAATAATACTTGCATAATTTTCAATGTCATATCGTCGACTGTGCATCTATGACATTGATAATACACAAATATTTAACAATTATATATTAGTAAAAGTAGTATTATCTCTCTTTCCATTTTAATTTTTTTTTAATATATATAAAATGATCAAATGATTCAACTATTATAAAAGCGGAAGGAGTACTACAAACAACTATAATTCCCATGGTTTAGTCAATAGAGTCATATATAGATATACAGAGACAAAAATAAGTATTAATTGACAGGCTTAAATAAAATACAGACAAATAAGACTATATAGTTTATCGTTTGTAATTTAAGATTAAAATAAATCTAAATAAAAAATAAAAAATAAAGATCAAAATTGATAGTGTAATTAAGATTCGTATAAAGTCGACACTAATTTAATTTAACAGATCATAATAAATGTAAAATAGTTTTATAATTAAAGACAAATAAATGTGGCAAAAAAATCTTTTAATTTGGTATGGAGCGGGGAGGTAGCTAACTACTGCAACTCATCAGCAGCCCTAAGCAAATTTTGAAAGGCACTAATTTTTTTTTTTTTTTATAGTATAAAAAATTTATATAGTAAAAAAAACATAATATAAAAAATTATATATAGTAAAAAAATGTCAATATTTTTCTCTTATATTCGAGATCCAAAATCCTATATCTATAAACTATTAGACCTTTGTTGTTGAATATGTAAGAAAAATAGCCTAAAAAACCTTTTTGGTTTTTGTGTTTCTCAATTATCCAACTTTTATTATATTTTGGTCTCTCAAATTTGAAAAGAAGAACAAAACAACATATTATTTTTCTCAAGAATATTTTTTTTACAGATAATTCTCCGTCCCTACTCTTATCTCAAAAGGTAAAGTTTTATATTTTCGGTAATCTTCCATGTTTATAAGTTCATTACAACAATAATAATGATTTTTTGAATATGTAAATAAAGAATTGACAAGATATTAAAATGTTATTTTACGAGAGCTAAACAAAATTTAGTTTTTCGTGAAACAAATGAGAGAATTAATATAGAAAATAATAAAATTCTTTTTGTTGAGATTATTACTGTGTATCAAATATAATAAAATTTATTAATATTATTTATTATAAAATCCTAAATAAGAAAAACTGAACACCAGACATACACTTAAATTCTCATATATGTAATGACAATAATATATTGAGAGTTGGGTTAGAACCGACAGGTAGAAGTAGATTGTTCTTATCTAACCATAGAAAAATATAAGGTAGATTGTTGTTGGCAACATGTGCTCAACAGAAGCATGACGACACACTTTTTTGGACCTAAACAAACGACAACCTGTCACTGTTTCCTTCCGTCGACATGCAAATTATTTTTATAATAATAATTAGCATTTTGAAAAAAAAAAAACCGAACAAAGAAAGTAAAGTATTGCAATTTGCAAGGTCACAATCATATTTAAGCGCGCACACTAAAGAAAAATTCTAAATATATATTATTAGTCACGAAAATACAACTACAGATATTATTAAGTTGAATATTTTATTTTAAATTAAGTTAATTATAGTAGAATTTATTATCTCTTTTAAGACAAAAAAATCTATTATTATAATTTTAGAGTAAATGAAATATATAACTGCACCTATTATTAAAATTAATGATATTAATTAAATATTTATACATCAAAACTATAATAATGAACCTCTTTATTTCTTAAACCGCCCATAAAAAACTCTCTGTTGATTACAATGTGGGAATCATAAGTGGTGGAATTAGGCATCTCTTGCTGGGACATACTGTATAGGTTGGTAGGAGTAAGTAACAATTATAATAAAAGACAAGTAAGCATGGTTGATTAGGTCAACAAAATACAACAACAAACACTAAACACACCGCCTTCTAATGAATCAATTTTAATTGGGTCATTTTACATTAAGTGTTCGGTTAATCCGTGATTTAGAACTCTCTCACAAACTCTAATGTGTAGTTTCTGATTCATCCTAATTTTTTTACCGTGATTTTGGTAGTTTTGAATTAATAATCTACCATAATTTTTCACCGTGAATTTGATAATTTTGGAAATACACTGTCCATTGATAAAATTGAACACCAAATGGCTTGACTAGCCAATTTTACATAATAATAATAATGATAAATTTTAGTGTGAAGACTAGGAATGAAAAAATAGACATATAGCTGAAATGTCATCCATAGCAATACCACGCCTCTTACATTTCCATGCATGCATTGCACACTCTACCAAACGTTTAGATGAACTTGTTCTGTCTTTTGTTGAAGATACAATATCCACTGCTTCTTGATTGGATATTACATCCCACACCTATAATCAAAATTCACCAACTTAATAATCTTTTCATATTGCTAACTATTTCAATAAAAATAAATTAATTAATGTCACATTTTCATAGGACACCACTATTTTACCCCATCAGTGGCTAGCACAACAAATTGATCTCTGCTTGTTATATTTCTTTGTGTTACTTCAGGCACTGAAATAAGACCATACTCTTTAATACAATAATCACCAAAAGCTCTTGACATGGCTAGTCCTGGAGACTCCTCGTCCGGCAACCACACACGGTGCACCCCTGGCTCGTCGTGTAGGCAGAACACTCGCCCTTGGCACTCGAGTATTCGCTCCGATTCCTCTAAAAACATTTTGAATCAGCATTCAGAAAAGTTATGAGATTCTAAGTTATTAGAAAAAGAATTATGAGATTCAAAAATATTGTACTAACGAGGTAAATTGGGCTTGAAGTCTATTGTTAGCTGAACTGAAACCAAATTTCCATCATCTGATGTTGTAGCTAAAACCGCGCGAGAATCGCCAACATTTGCAATCACAATCAGTTCACCCTGTGCCATTGCAGAATCATGATAAGTTTTCAACACAACTCTTGCATCATGTTATCTCTTATAATATTTATGTATAGTTAAAATCACTTAATTGAACCTTTATCTTAATTTATAGTGTCAAGTTAAATTTTTATCGTTTTTGTTTCAATTTAGTCTTGTATGTTCAAACGTTAATTTCAAATCAGAATTAAAAAGTTGATGTAAAAAACAAACCAATTAGGCCAACAATGTTAACATTTTAGAACATGTAACACTAAATTGAACCAAAACAAATAAAATAAAAACCAAAAGAGTAATTTTTACCTGTCTAACAATTGATAATGCAGTTGTTCCGCTGAAAAACGAATCGATCTTGCGATTCTGCTCGAGTTCGCGATCAATGGCAGCACATGTCTTCAAGTAAGAATGTTTCCATATATTAAACCTTTGTTGTTTTTTCTGTGTCTCTAAATCAATTTCTGGATCAAGTGATGTTTGTGAAAGTGTCTCCTGCCAATTGCATAGCAAAGATGATGGCATTGATTCTCTTACACTTTTTGACACATAGTGACCCCAAGGACCATGCCCATCAAAAATCCCACAGAATATCATGTCCTCTTGGCATCCAAATTCCTATATTCAACATCAACAAATCCAATCTCATCAATCATTAGTCATAACTCATAACAATCTGATCGATTCGACCTTAAGTGAAGCACATTTAACACTTGAGCACAACCACTTAATTTAATTGATTAAATGTGTAAAATATTAAAAAGAAAATTAAAAAGTTCAACATTGAAACATACTTCCCACACTATGCAACAATCTTGGTTAACTCCTTTCTTGCCTCTTTTGGAGAAAATTGAGGCAAAGTTGTTTGAACCATCAACATTAACAGTGCCAGAACTATGGAGTATAGAGTGATTTCTTTTTGCTTCCTTTGCCATTGCTTCAGCAGCTTCTCTCCCGCTACATTTACTCCTTTTCTTCATTGCTAATGACTTTGCCAACCCATTGAACACAGATGAAAAATGACCCATCAACTCTTCAATATCTTGTAAACAAAATCTGAACATTGAAAATGTATAACAGTTAAACATGAATCACATGTAAGAAACTAAGAAATTCTTCCAACAATACAAAATATTTTAAAATGTATTTTACACTTTTCTCATTAATAAATATTGAAGATATCACATAAACTGCATGGACTAATTCCTCGAGATAACTTGAATTCATTTAAGAAGTTAACATCTCCTAACATATGTTTTTCCATATGCACCAGACAAAAAATTGAACCTCTGATACCAAATGGTTAAGGGATTCCAAGAATCTACCACTCGTGTCACAACATGTTGGTTGGTGAAATCACAAAAGTTTTGTTATCACATTACTTGCAACCATTGATTAAAAATCAATATGGTGGCCCAATAGGTTAGTCTTCAAGAAAACATATGAAGATGTGGAGTGTGACTTTTCAAGTGTTGAAAAGCCTGGATCAAAGGATTTAACAAATTCAAACTCATTACTTAATTGATAACTGAATTGGGACCCCCCTCAAAGAAAAGTTTTAACATTTCTTTTTTCCTTGTTTTTCTTAGATTAGATCTTTCATCTCATTTTAAAAAAATACTATTAGTATCTCTCAAACCCCATTTTAGCTACATAATAAAATAAGAAATTATGCATTAAAAAAAAATCAAAAACTCGCAGCAAAAATATCTCAAAAAACCCCTAAGCTAACACATGTTAAAACACCATTTTCATATTAAAAAAAATAAAAAACACCATTTTCATACCTTTTTATAATGCTGCAAAATTGAATGAAATTCAACAAATAAAATTCAAAAAGTTGAGAACTTTGCAACTTCCAGCTCCACCCAAGTTCCTCAAAAACCAGAATCTGAGACAGTAGCAGGTGAAGAAGTTATAAGAAGTTATAGTTGGTTGAATAATAAACGATTCAGACAAAGCAAGGTGAAAGTTCGAGAAAGAAGAGGTGTAGAAGAATGGATATACATCATTAATTCAATGTTGTTTGTTTGGTTCTGGTTTCTTCTTTTTTCAGTTCCCCTTTATCTACGGAGACAGATATAAAAAGACATTTTTTTTTTCTTTTTCAGTGTACACATTTAGATTCAAACAGTTGTTAGTACTCAATTATGCATGTACAAGTTTGTATTTGTAAGGGTTCTAACTTTCTACTGTATGTGACTCAAAATCTTTTAAAAGATCTTTATAAGGATAAAAAAGTACTTTCAATACGCAGGATATAATGAATTTTTTATTTAATGTTAGTTTTACACCGACATTAAACTCAAAAAATAGTAACAATTATTTTCACTCTCTTAACTACTTGTTTGGCAGAGTCTGTGAAGGAACCTTTTTGTTTTACCCAATTTAGAAATCTATGAAAGATTGTTCTGTTTGGCGGTTACAAGGGAGAAAATCTATAACATTATCTATTTTTATTTTGGTAAATTCTTTGGTATGATAAGGTTATAATTTATATAGCGATTATGTATACTTTTTTGCATCATGTGTTTCAGGAGTGTATCGTGATAATAATATTAATAAATGATTTACTAATTATTTTTTCCCGACAACAACTTTAAAGTTTGAACAAGATATTGTTTAAAGTTTGAACAAGATATTGTTGCTGTATACTGTAGTAGTTTATTCATGAATATGTTTTTAAAAAATTATGAATATGAAAACGAGGAGAAAAATGTATAAGAGAAAGTCCTATGTGCAAATTTATTTGTTTATTTGCAGACTATAATAAAAGTATTTAGGATTTTATTGAGTCGGCATGTGGTATTCGCCCCACTTACATGAACTCAGACAAGGTCAAGGTTTGATTTTTATTTTTTTTAAAGTTAATTATATTGCCTGAAACAAACACCTGTTTTGTTTGAGAGTTTGAGAAGAGTGGAAGAGAGAAAAATAAAGAAAGATATTTTATTTTATTTTAAAAAATGATTTATTAAAAATGATAAAGAATATTTATGATCATTTAATCTGAGTTTAAAAAATTTATTTAAATCCTTTTAAATATTCCTTTAATGCATTATTGAGTTCTCAAATTAAGAGATTTTGGATTTTTTTTTTCTTTAAGGAAATTTTGTATTATTAGACACAAATATAAAAGACCGTAGAATCCCAAATGAAGTATTTTCTAGAGTATTATTTGTGATTTTTCTCTAATACTAAAGTTTTCCTTGTTTTTAAATACAAAATAAGTTTCTGTAACAATGAAGAATCCAAATGAATATAGAAAATGACTTTTTCATAGAATTAGATAAACTAGGAGTACTTCGTCCAAGTAACTCAAGTAAGTATTTTTTAAGACAAAAAATATACTTTTATTCTTTTAAATTTAGTTTACTTTTCGTTTAGATTCTTTAATTTTTTTATTTAATCTTTTAAATTACATTCAGTTTACACAATTAACTTTTAAGTTAAATTAAATCACACCAACAATCCTTTATGTTTTCTCGAATTACTATCATAAAGTATTAAAATTTAATTAAAACATCGCAATAAGTTGATTTTCCAAACATTTTTTCAAGTGAAAGGAGTTAATGTTATATTGTTGTAGTATTTGGTAGAGATTTTAATAATTAGAAGTTTCCAATTGCACCGACCATTATAGAAAATAAAATAGATAATTAACTGTGCAAACATAATATAACTTATAAAACCAAATCGAGAAAAAATAAATTTAAAAAACTTAAGTGAAAACTGAATTAAACTTAAAGAACTATAAATATATATTTTTTTAACTATTTTTTATTATTCTAATATAAGAAACTGTCTGGCTCGAATGAAAATGATTTCAAATGATGTTATGAGTTAAATAAAATTTTGAATGTGATACATAAATCACCCAACTCTCCCACTTATTTTGAGTTCTTTTCGCGAGCTTTAGTCATAACGATTGATATGATTGATATTTTTATATTGATATTTTTATGGAGAGTTAGAATTATGAAAATGATTACTTATAGATTGAATTAAGGTAAAACGAATATTAATAAGTGAATGAAACCTTCAATAAAGAAATGTCTACCACTTTGTGGTTGATAGAGAGGGTGACAATGTTATGAATCTCATGGAATTGTTTGATATGTAAGTTTGCTTAGAATGATATGATCATTACTACTGCAATCATAGAAAAATCTTGTGCATGTGGGCTATACAAATTTTGGTAAAATAAGAAGGGGATGAGAAATTGAAAATTGACAAATCGGATCTTATGCATGTCTTTCACATGGTAGTTTGTCCCAATTAATTAATTATTGATTAAAAAAATAAAAACACATTTCTCTCATTCCATTTTGTTTGAATATATCTTTAAGATACTTTATACCAACAATTCGATTATTCCTTTGAAAATGAATTGAACTGCCATGCATTTTTTATTTTTTATTATTGAAATCTTCCTTCCAAACCTTTCTTTTGAAAGATGCTTCCAACCTGTTTGCATTAAGACGTCATGTGGTATACATATATCTAAGCAAAAAAGATATGGTGTATTCAATGAGAAACTCTAATTTACAAAAATCTGGCGTCATAGAAACTATAATTTCAATCCTGAAGTAAATATTTTCGCATTATGTAATCTTATTTTAAAGGTTCACGATTCTGTTTCACAATTAATGCATTCCACTCCACCGCGCTTTAATAATAGCACAGAATTGGAAGCTAGCTAGATGATTTATTTTGAGGATATTTGAAGTTAATTTTGACTGGTTAGTGCATCGATGTTCTAGCTTATCCTAATGAAATCATTCATGAAGCCAGCCTCGTCTAAATTTATTTTATGAAACTGAAATACAAAGGAAAATAAGAAAAAGATAAACTCCTAAGTCTTACAATCCGAATAGCATTAGTAAAAGAAATTCCCCATAGCATTCAAGAGAATGGATCGTTAAGATTTTTAGGACACAAAGCCAAATAAGCCAAAGGAGAGTATTGAAAAGCTCCAATCGTTGCTAGTCAATTTGCATACATATTGTTTTCTCTAAAAGTGTGGTGGATGAATGAGAGATGTAATTGAATCTTCAAATTGCATCAACTTTTGGAGCACAAAAGTGAGTTGGAGGAACACAATCCTTTCATATGTTAAAAGAGTGTACACAAGTCTGAGTCGATCCGATAACTAATTATCTAACCCAAATTTTATCTGAACAAATTCTAGACCAGATCAAATATGACCCAACCCAATTAAACCCAATTGTGTTTGGATTTGTATTTAGTTTTGTATATTTTTTCAATTTGATTATTTTGGTTAGAACATATTATTATGCTTCATATTTGTGCTTGAAATTTATGGTTTTAATTTGGTTATAATAAATACAGATATATTTATTTATCAATTTGGTGACTTATTTTATAAAATTTTACAGTCATTTTAAATATTTCCTAATCAAATTCACATAATTTCAAAAGAAAATATTCGGCTCATGCATGACACGAATTCTTACACTACTACAAGAATAATTTCAGGCTCAAAAGAAGAAGAATATATATACAATTTCCTTCACAAATAACGAATTAGTACTGTACAAAGTGAAAGTTTGCATGGCATACCGCCATCAATTATGCTGAAGTATTGCTACCTAGCTCCGAACTGCATTATTTACAACAATGGTTTTCGCACACTTCCCTCAGTTACTGGAGTAAATTTTTTAAACAACTAGGATTCTGCACTATCACCACTTCCCTTATTAAAACTGCTGTTAACAGTCACAATAACCAATTCATAACTATATCCTTTATCTTTCAGTTTTATATCTTGACAAGTTCTATCATCATTCCCAGTTTAGCATCCACACCTCCTATAAAATAGTAGAGTACCCTCAAAGCAATTGTTAGTCTTCTTTGGGACTCCAAATTATACCATACTTAATGATATACTTGAGGAGATACATAAAACTCACTCTCAATAACAGCTGGTCTTAAATCTTCCTCTCGCATGAAATCCAAAGGAAAGGAAACAAGATGTCCCTCTATACACTTCAATCTATCTATTGGATCTATTACTTTTGTTTCTCCATTCTCATGACAGACTAACTTATCAGGGGCTATTCCCAAATCTATGGTGGTTTGGCCAAGTTTTTCCTTCCATTGGACCATGTTTTGCCGAAGTGCAGCTCTGCATATTTTAAAGCATAATAATAATGCATTATAAGAAGTATTACACTAGTAGACTAGAGTGTAAAGAGAGAAAGTGACACAGAAGAAAACTGGGATAAATCCACACCTTGAGTGTATCTGATCATTGGGAATGCAAGCAAAGACTTCATGGTAGATTCTAGTATTTTCCTGTAACACGTACAACAAATCATTATACCATAGAAGCAGTTAGTAAAAAAACGTGTATAAATTTCTCTGACTTTTCAAGAGGATATACCTCCTAATCTAACTTTTTCTTTATAAAAAAAGAGAGTAAATAACGTGTTTCTCCCAAAATTAAAGTCAACTTGTTACCGTGTTTTGTTCATATAAGAAAAATATCTTTTGTTCTGCCTACTATTATATTTCAAAGATCCTATAAGCCACTATGTTGTCAGGAAAAATGTTGTGCTTGATTATTAAAATGTAGGGTGTCAGGACTTAGATGGATGATATGATTTCTTAACATCTTGATCAACCAGGAGGATGCTGTTAAATGATGCTCTACAAGTTTCATAAGTCACTCGATATAAGAGGAAATACACAAACCAGTAACACACAATATACTAGATCTAGAAAAATCTAACCTTTGCGGTTGCTGACCATAAATCCTTATAGGTTGAATCAGCCACTGGATCAATAATTTTACTGATCTGTTACGAGAATGATAACATCATGAGGAACTAAACAGATGAACATTATCTTTGTTATAATATAACATAACATACGAACAGGAACATAGTACTTATATTGTCAGCATGGTTACTCATGGAAATTATGGTTGAGCTAACTAGAAAAACAGTTAGAGAAACAAAGGCTTAAACATTGCCTATATTTGCTATAACAATGTAGTGCATACATATGAAAACCCAAATCCGATCATTTTGACTAACCTCTCCATTATGAAGACCAAGATGCTCAGACCATAGGGAACAGCGGAGACTATGGGAAAATTTCCCAGCCTTCCACGGCTTTCCATTCATCAACGATTCTACATATTCTTTATCTTCTATAACAACTCCGATCTAGTCGACAGAAAGAAAGAATTAAATTCATTTTCTTCTCAAATCGAAAAATAAACGGCTAATCAGCCATAGAAAGAAAAATTACTAGAAACTTTAGCTATAGTTAAATTACACTATTATGAAGTGTTTTGTGCTAATGATGTGTCAAACCATTATTCTTCCAAATGATTGACAAAATCAAAATTAATTGATTGGATCCTACCAGATATCAAGTTGAACAGAGGCATTCCATACTAAAAAGGGCAATCAATGAATATGTGATAACACAACAATAATAGCTACATAACATATATTTATTGCACTCTACTTACTCTATTTGAAATCAGTGAGAAAAAAGCATGTCCTCAAATTGCAGTAAATATATGATAATATTAGGGAAAACATAAACGATGCTGCTATTCAATCCCCGATCAAAACTGCAATTCAATTTTGCTGCAATATACTTCTATAAGCAAGCCACTATAACCACTTAAACTTGGGGAAACAAGTAAGCTGAACACCCTGATTAGATCACTTTTTAGGATAGTAAGTATAATAGAGATAATGTAAACTAAAAAGAATGCTGTCAAATTCTTGAACAATTATCTCAAATGCAGAAATTACAAGTTGCACTCCAACAAGCTGATGGAAGTTATAAAATAATTACATAAGCTCTAAGAAGTAGCAGGATAGAGTGACAAGAAGCATATATCAAGTGTACCTCAGAGTCTCTTGATCCAAGCAAACTCCGGTCATTTATATTAGATGATCCAATCAAAGCTACACGGTCATCAATTATCATCAACTTACTGTGCACATATACCTGTACAAGTTGGGAATATATACAAAACAAAGGAAAATATTTTGTGCTGTTAAAATCATTATAGAAGCTAAACAATGTGCATTGAAATTAGACTTTTCATAATCATTTCAAGATCTGTTGAAAGTTCTGAGTGGATATATTCGATTAAAAGAGACCTGATTTGATTAGCTGTTTTACAAACAAAAATGAGAGATGTTTCAGTAAGATGGTAATATAATTACCTGACTTGTAGCCATAGGACCATCTGGATAAAGTCTACCATGAGATCTTAAACCATAAAAAGAAATATAATCATGTGTCTTTGAACCAAGTATAGCTTCAAGATTGTGTAATATGGAGTGCCTTTCTCTAGAAATTGTCCTATACTGCCAATGTGTTAAGGCTCTCACAGTTGCAGCACCACCATCATCCAGACCACCCTGTTAGTGAATGATAGTTCATAACCGTAAAAAATTTAAGCCTACAGAAAAGAGGACCGGCATGATAAACAAAAGGTGAGTGACATTTACCTGGAAGCCAGGTAAGAGGGGTATCACAATTATAACTCTAAAATCTTTCTGTTCTTTATGTGCTTGCAAAATACGCCTGTATATTGCTTCCAAAACACGGTTCTGTATTGTATCATCCATTGCTAGACCTGATATGAAAAATTGGTTCTGAATGGAAAACAAAAGGGAAAAGGAAAAGAAGGGAGAAATGAGTTTATTATTAGTCAAAGTATGAAATTCACCGATGCTATACTATTATGCTTTGGATCCATGTGTAATTTAAGCAGGCACTTAACACTTAATTCAATACTTACACAAAACTAATATTGTGATAACATAGGTATCTTTTTATTAAGGCCTCAAAGTGCAACCTGAACATTAGAGGGTTTATAGTGCAAGCGGTAATAAGCCGTAAAAAAAACTTTAAGAGATCTAGTTTTATGATTTGACAAAACCATATTCTGGTATCATGTTCTTGTATTTTATGAAAATCCATATTTTGACTAGATGGTTATTAACACTGTTCTAACCTTTAGGCGTCACATATAGCTTGTATTAAAGTTAAAATGTTTCATTCTTTCCTATAATACTAGCAAAATTTGATATTTTTTTCTCATCACACTTTTTTCCTCCTCGCCAAATGATCATTATTAAAATGATGCTCAAATTCAATGCTTGGAGATGATGAGTTTGGCTCTTGATCTTGTCTGTCAAGTGTCAACCAACCCAATGTAAAGATGGGAAGCACAATAAAAAAGAACCTCTATGTTTTCTTAAGTATCAGATAATGCAGAATCAGAAATCATGTTGGACATACATTCCTTGAGCTCATATGAAAATATATGTTTCATCTTGTTACAATGCTAAGCAGGAGATTGTTATCCATGTCGAGGAAAGATCAAGGGAAGTCTACTTCCACATAGTTGATTTACCTCAATGTAGATGAAATGCTTTGCCTTTTCAATAAGAGAACAATGTGCAGTGTGAATGCTTTCTTCAGGTTGACTTGTTCCAACAGACCACTGGCTTACACTTCTGATTACCTGTAGATTTCACATCCATCCAAGATGGCAGCAGATAAATAATTATGTAAAATTATATTGATAACTCGTCAAAATAAATAACATTGATAAAAATTAGGACAGTCGGAAACTAAGCATTATTTTGCGTTTGACTCTTTGCATAAACATGGTTAATACTTAATGGGCTTTAGGTCTTTTATCAGGGTTATTAAGGATGCAGCATCTGTAACTATAATAATTTATTCTACAAGTAAATATAACAATAATGCCAACCTAAACTAAATCAGTAAAATGATTCTTTCAAAAATTGGTCTAGGAACATAATTTTGCAAATTTCTTCTTATAAACCCCCACTGTTTAAAGCATCTGTTTCTGATAAAAATTTATAAACTTGCAAATTTTGATGTTAATTTCTTCTCTCTCAACTAGATTACCATGACATGTCATCCACACAATTCTTCACACCAATATAAATTTTTTCCCCCAACGTCTTATGAAGAAATTAATATAGCTGTTAAATGTAAACTTAGTATGAACATGTGATAATTGTGATCTTTATATCCTTGATATTTTTACAAATGACAAGAGTCATATTTTACGTGTTCCAGGAGAATGTGTTAAGAAAGCTAAAATCATTCAAGAACTGATGCAGATTTTAATAATTTCACACTAAACATACAAGACCTAGAAGACATAACTAACCTGACAGTAACAAGTGGTACGTGGACCAACTTCTCCATATTCCAAAGTAGTGGCATCATCGGTACCTTCTGGTGTTTCCCACCAATCATCTACAGCATCAACAGTGCATTGAGCCTCCAAGTCAAAAGAATCAGCTTGATCTTGAAACCCTTTCTTCTGGTTATCTGGAACTAAAGTTTCACTTTCCAGATTTTGGGACAGTAATGGAGAACTTTCGCTGGAATTTCTATAATCTCCACTCGAAGTAACTGCTCCATCAGCTTCTTGAGGTAGAAGTAGCGGTATATCTTGCAATGGAGATTGTGAGGAGAATGAATCCTGCCTGTCAATTTCTTTCTCGTCTTCTTCCTTCTTTCCATCGACGTCAATCTCTTTGCTTTTTCCCATGTAATGTGGGATGACCATTTGATGGTGAGGCATAAGTAGAGGAATTTCATGTTCGTTTGGAGCTTTAGTTCTCTGTGATATGGTTTACCAAGTAAGAGAGAATGGCAATAAAAAGAAGCATTTAAGATGAAAAACACATCATTTGATATATACCTTAGCATGATTCCAACGCTGAACAAAGTGTCGAGCAATGTCACGACAGGGAGGTCCCCAGATAGCACAATGGACATCATGCCATGGCATACGGGGATATTTTTGGCGATCCAATTCGTCTCTCATGGTATCTTCCCATGAATTTGGTTCAGATTCTCTATACAGAAATAAAAATTCCAGAAATCATATATCTCCACAAACATGAAGAAAAAGAAAGCACCAAGGCACCAGCCAAATCATGATTTCATCACTCAACAACAACAGTGATGACTTTTTACATAGGTTCTAGACTTCTAGGATTAAATTCTACTTCTCATTCTTATGGATGTAAGACATATAACACACGGCAAAATCATTAAAAGAGACCACACAGCATTAAGTGTTAAGGAGCCTAGACCTTTTCTTTTAGTAACAAATAGTTGTATGCAGTGGATTGTTTTGCAAAATTCTAACTTTTTCAACGATAAAAATAGGAAAAAAGAATTACCTTGGATTGTAATAGTCCTTCCCAGGCCATATTACAGAGGGGTCATCACCCACTTTATGTTCAGGTGTGTCATATCGTCCAAAGCATAAATCTAATCCTCCAAGAAAGCAAATCTTGTAATCAATAATTACAAGTTTTTCATGGTGCGACCTGTAAGAAACCAAGCCAGCATTAACCATATACTCATACATAAGATCCACCTGAATTTATACCAAGTTAATTTTCATACTTCATTTATCAATAAATAAATAGTACATACCATAAATACACACGAGAAGCAAAATGGTCGGGATAGCGTAATACCCTCACGTTTTCATGAATTTTGAGCAGTCTTCTCATACTGTACAAGCTGTTGATTTTCAAAGCTATAGAAACCTCCTTGTAGAGAAGCACATAAATCTGTACAAATTTAATGGTATAAGCTGATAAGCATAATTCTCTTTTATGTAATGCATTCTTATAAAGCATATACACAGCTGAATATGAAAATCACAAACAGAACTGACTATATCAATGAGAATAATGTGTACCTGAACCCCTTGTTTAGCTTTCTCTTCCAGTAATGAGTCTAACCGAAAGGTAGGAAAACTATGAAAAGGCCGCCTCATGTATAGCTCTGGACACAGCCACCAACCTGTTATGAAGATCTGCAGCCAGTTTCCATATTCTTATCTTTGAAAATTGAATTGGGAAAACAACAACTTAAATATATAATTCTTTAACAATGGAAAACATGTACCTCTGATTTTGCATCTTGAATTGAAGAAGCTATTGCTTCAAATGCTGCTTGTCCATCTACATACCATTGGGCTTGACTCCCATCTACAGTCAAACCTCTTACTGGAGAAAATGAACCAAAGCGATGAGGACAACACCAACCCTCCATAGGTCTTAGACCAGTTTCATTAATTGCAGTAACCCAAGTTTTAACTTTAGCATTGCTGGTAGCTCTCAAGCATATGCTCCTGTTTCCACTAGTAACCTATTAATAATTTCAAAAAATTATTCTTTTTATCATTAGTTTTCTCCAATATATATATAAACTAAACTCTTCTCTGCAACCATTAGGCAAAACTTGATCACCTTAAATGTGTAGCGCAAAGGATTGTGTTCTTTTATAGGTTCAGCTAAATATATTTTGGTCCCTCCCTTTTCGGTTGACGACGGAAGGACATCAAACATAATTATATCCAGTGGCTTGTTGTTAAAGGGATCATCCAGCAAGGCCAAAAACCCAGGTTTCAAAACAGCCCATACCTGTGAAAAGACAATGTAATTTAGATAAAAGCTAAAATCAAATGAAGAAAAGAGTTGAAAGAGAAATTGTATGTTTTAAATTTGTTCCTTATTAGGATTGTTGGTTGATGACAAGTACTATCAATTAATGTTAACCAAAATTGATAGGTCACGCCTAATATTCCGTATATATTGACAGTGATTCTAATATCGGTCAACACCTTTATAATTTATTGAGCCCCGAACAACAACATCGCTTAAAACATAACAGGTAATAGACATTTATAGCCAATGAAATCTAGGAGATTACAGTTAAAGGTGTAACCACAATATGATTACAGAATTATTCAATATTTCTGTTGAATCACCACATCCCTTACTTTTCTCCATGTTAAACCGACAACATATGTTTCTGGTATGGAAAATGATATGTTCACTTTTTCTGTGTGTTTCCTATGTCACAGAGCGAGAATGCATATAATTGTAATAAAGTCGGGTTTTTTACCAAGAGAATCCTAGAGATAAATTATGTAATGATAACTAATTATATTTCTGGAACTAAATACTATCTACCATTGCATGCCTGGCATTGGAGCATTTCAGCCTTGAAACTTAGTTACATGGAAGATGTGACTGCAAATGTTCACAATAAAGGTATAAATTAAATGTCACAGGAAAATGTCGATTTATATTCCACTAAGATAATCAAATGAGTACTTAGAAGACTAAGTCGGCAAAAGTTTATATCCAAAGGTCACTGAGAAAGTATTTGGCATGATAAAATTTTGAAGTTAATGTTAAAAAAATAAAAACAAAGCGCTGAATCCGAATTAATTCTGTTCAGAGTTACACCTGCATTTAACTTTGGAATAGTATGCGGCCAAACAAGCTAAGCTATTGATTATCACCAAAAAAAGCAGGAAAAAAATAATCAAAAACTCCAGAGCCAAACCTTTTTCCAATTGTTATCACAAAAGTGAAACCAATGACATGGAAAGCATGTTACATCTGAATCCTGTGAAATATTTGACAAATGCTTCACCATTACATATCCCTCTCTCAGTTTTGGACCATACTCTTGTAAAAAGGATAGCTTGGAGACCTCCAAAAACTTGCAGACCTATAATCCAAAACCTTATTTTAGCTCCGTAGATGATACATTACATACACAGTAATGGAGAATCATACAAACAAAACTCTGCATCTAAAAAAATAAAAAATACTATAATAGCATAAAGCGCTTTTAATTGCTTATACAAGTATAAAAACACATGGAAGGAAGCATAAAGCTCTTTTAACATCCCTACACCGATTTAGAGGTTTGCTAAACATTATCTAAACAAATCATACAATTATCAACTGCAAAGCAAAGCACCGCTTGTTACCTCTCGAGAATTCACAATCTCTAGGTTTCCTAAAAAAAGATCCAAATAACTCTGCATTGCAACTTTGGCTCTATCTGCAACTGACTGCTGACCACCTAGTGATGGACGGATTATTGATAGAGCAGCAACAGATGGGACATATCTGTACAAAAATACAAATTTATAAGTACATTTCTAAAAAGCCCTTTTTGAGAAATAAGACTTAGAGAACTATAGCTACTAAATTTTAAAGAGTTTTATTTTGTATAACATACAGCTAGAAATATAAATGACTACACTTTTTATTAAAATAAATTACATAAACTATGTACTCTAAAACAATATTTGGAAAGACTATTAATATTCAATGCAGTCTGAATTCAACCCCTTTTGCCCCTGCTTCACTTTTTCAAGAATCAACTATGAACTAGCCCATGCTTGCCTAAATTTGGGCAAACGACTTAGATGTTCTTTTCATGTAAATAAATATTAAGTTCCTGTTCAAATACCTGTTTTTAATACTGTCTTCGTGATGTATAGGTACAGCTCCATCATCAGGTTCTTCGTCATCTTGCACCATTACTGTTTGATCTACTATTCCTAAGCTATGAAGCCACTCTTTTACCTTTAGGAGAGAGTTATAATTAATAAATTAGACGGAATCATATCAAACATGATGAAGATAACTAATACTACTAAAAACATGCATCTTCACTTAACAAGAACAAAGTAACATGAAAAAAGATTTAGTGTAAGTGGTTGAGCCAGGACACTTGAGACCTTGGATTCACAATTTGGCTACTAACATAACATACTGATCATTAAGAACCGTGGTAGAGTCTAATAAAGAAAAAAATAATTTTGAGAGAAATATTGGTTATATGATAGAATGAGACAAGTTGACCACGATGAACATAAGATACACTTTATATATAGTGATACTAACTAACTTAAATCTTAATTGATTTGTAATTAATAAAAACCAATTTGTATTTTTTTTTTAAACTGCCAAAATTAGTTCTTATGTTGGTATTTATTTATTGAGCATAAAGGTAGTGACAGTGTAAATGTAAATGTTCAATCCTAATTATCCACTCTGCAACTTTATATTGTATAGTTTTTAAATCAACCGTAGTTGTCCAATTTTTTAACTTCGAAAATCAGTTAACTATTTATAACAACTTCAACTATATCTACCACTACCGAGTAAAAACTAACATTTGAATGTATTAAAAAGAAATATAGCCTTAGAACCTAGGTGGATGTGTGGATTGTATTTGTGGAATCCCAAAGAATTAAAAGAAACATTACAACAAAATGCAAATTGCAAACCTGCCCTTGCTTGTCATGAAATTCTTCAATGATTGCACGTTTCCGCAAAGCGAACTGTAAATAGAGAACTTGTGATGCTTTCTTCCTTAAAAGCCACTTGAACTGTGAAATACAAATGAAATTAGTTAGATAGGATCTCACATAACTCAAACATCAAAAGGCTATACTCTAGCTAACAAAACGGATATAAAATAATTAAACTGTTACTATTTGATATTCACAAGATAAAATGAACAATCATAAAAATCCCCTCAGGAATAATAGCTATATTATTAATCAATTAATATCATAAAAATTTCCCACCGAAACGAAAAAATAATTCCATGAAACTCGGATTCGAACAAAACTAGTTTGTTAAATTTTCCCGCTCAAAGTTAACAAGTAATAAATTTATAGCAAGCAAAAGAAAAAGAAAAAGTAAACAAGTGTGGTTGCCTGTTTATACTGCAACTGAATGGTATAAGAAAGTAGGATTGGACTTATTTCTCCAGTCTCTGGTCGTGACACGGACACGATAATGGCTTTTGGCAATTCCTCAAAAATCCTCACCGGTTCGCCGCATTGCCGGGACGCCGGTTCAATCAGCGGCTCAGATGACATCGGAATCAACGTCGGAGACAGGTAATTCTGCACCGGAATTTTTTAATTACCACACAACACAGTGGAGTACTTTATTTAAGAAATGAAAAATAACACGAGAGAAGCATAGAGAAGCTTTTATAGCTTTTGTTACAGTTTCGGTATTTCAGTTTCTTCTTATTGCAAAAATAAAATACTCCGAAGATTTTAGGTGAAATAGTACATTTTAGTACATCCTTCGTTGATTATATAATTATTTATTGATGAAACTTAAAATTATAAAAAAAAAATAAAAAAAAAAAAATCAATAGTTTATATTAATTGTCAGCATAAAAATTGATTTAAACTCAGAGTGTTTTACAATCCTTTTTCTCTGATAAAGATGTGGAATTTTTTTTTAGTGTAATTGAATGCAAGTGAAGTTTAAGGTTTAATGAACAAAAGGCCAAAAATTACGTAATTCCCAAGTGTGTGGAAATTGGAAGGAGAAAGACAATTTGAATTACCTTTAATTAAAAATAAAAATAAAAATGATGCAGGTGCCGGTGGTGTTTTTTGTATTTGTGCTGATGAATTGGTCATGCCAAAATGAATTGTTTGCTTTCAATTTTTTTGTTGGGAAAAAATATTACACTTAAAGTGTATCGTTTGGTTTCTGTTGTTGAAGGGTAACATGGTAAAATAATGAGATGAGCGAAATTCCGTTGCAAAAGAAAATGAGATGGGACGAAATTGAAGCACACTTGCTGTGGATGCACATGGCATATCCTTTAGATTAAATGAGAATATCCAACTTTCGATACTTGTCACTTGAGAATATGCCAAAATGTCATATGATTGATATTCCTTAGTATTAACAAATTCAAGCTACCACCATCTGAATCGGCATCTTGTCACAGTTGATTGGTAACTTATTCTATTTTCCATCATAAGCAGCCAAATAAAAAAAAATTAAGGAAAATAAATAAATAGAAATGATGTTCTTTTTTACATGAAAGAAATGATGTTCCTAACAAGTGATTTGGTGACTTGGGAGAATCGAAGAAACAAATTCATTTTTTTTTTTAAGTTAATAATTAATTATTAATATTGACTATTTAAAAAAATAAAGTTGGTGTATGTTCGATTTTGTTCATTTATTTTATTTATTTATTTGGTTTAAAATTGATTTCAGACAAAATTGCATTAAAGATCTCATTAACTTAATTTAATGTTTTAAACACATTTTTTTAATCTTATTTTAGAACAAAAGAATCATTTATCTTTCTAAATAAACAATAATAAGATTGTGTAGAAAAAATAATTTAACATTTTATTGCAAAAATTTTAATTTATTTTAAATTGTAATTTGGTGTTAACTTGATATGTTTTTATTTTTATTTTTAATTTTGATCTTATTAAATTTTAATCGAATTCTTTTTCATTTATTAGTAGCGGAAATGACATCAAAGATTTAAAATAAAGTCAAAATGGCATCAAAAAATTTTAGTAAAGACATAATGACAAATTACATTTTAAAAGAATGACACAATAATAATTTATTTCACCATTTTGAATGAAAAATGACTAGAAGATCAATGTTGATTTTGATTAAAAAGTTAAATGACATTTTCGATTTAAAGAATGATAAAAATATCTATATGAAACTTTAAATTAAGTTTAAATCCCTCTAAAATCAATTAGAAATAGAGGTGAAATTTTTTGACATGTTACCAACAAAAATTATACGATATTTTCGCTTCTGAAAAATGATAAGGTGGACCCACACAAATGCATTTTTAGCACTGCAACTTCTCTTGTTTTAGGTATTAGGTACGCATATGGTTTGTAAAAATTAGAACAAAGGTTCTACCAACTTGGCCTTCAAGTTGAAGATAAAAAAATCTCTGCCAGGTCAGGGCAGATGTTAAAAACATGATTAGGTGGAGCACTCAAATATGTGGTAAAAAAATATAATTGTGTCCAAGTCCTGATGACATCACTTCATTTGTAGTGTCTGATCTTTTCAACTATGCACACACCTAACTACTTGGCATTTGGTTTGTATGAAAAGTAATTCTAATAACACACTTTTTTTTTATATACACTTTTCAAACTCAACTGTGATTCTTACTAATTTTAGTTATTCAGTAATGTTTTCTTCAAATTTAATCCCTAATATTTTTATTTCTTCAATATTGTCCTTTGTCGGTCCTTCTTTATCTAATTTTTTTTTTTTTATGTAAATGCTTGGAGGTTTATGATAGATTTGAAATATATCTTTTTTAATGATTTGGAAGTCAGAAATTTATAAGGAAAGTCATAAAACAATGAGATTAGAGTTTTAAGAGGGTCTCAAATTTTATCTTTTCTGATTAAATTTAATAATTTGATCAAGTGTTTAAGAATAAGATTTTCTTTTATAGAAAGTATAAGAAAGTTTAAACGAATAAGTTTAATTTGCATGCACGGACTCTCAGCATATCATAATTACTCATATATGTTATTTTAAAATAACATATATAGTTGTGATTCACTGTCAATTTAACAACTCTTTATATTTATACTGATAGCATATTTAAATTAAATACTAAACAAATACACTAATAATATAATTAAACACTTTTCTTTATAAGCATTGATTATATGAAAATTTATGTGAAGTTATTTTTACAATTGAGGAAAGGATGGGTAATGAGATCTGGGTAAACCGTTTTTACAAGTTATCTTATTTTTAAAAATAAGTTGAAGACAATTTATAAACACATATTTTTATAAACCCTTGTGTCATAAGATAAACTAAAAAAAGTAAGCTCTTCTAAACACATTCTTAGATCTCTAAAGTTAATTAAAGTTAAGTTTGATTGGATTAATTTATTTGAATTTATCTACTAACATAAATTATTATCGTCAAGAACACAGATACAAAAATACATATTTTTTATTAATATAGAAAATTATGAAAAGGGTTACAACAAAGTATTCTCTTTTATAATATGGAGAAGACCAACAAAAAACTTAGAACAAAAAACAGAAATGGGCCAAGCCCAACAAACTAAAACAGAAAAAATAAACCTAAGGAATGGTACACCTCACTTATTACTAATACCATCAACTATTCTCAATATAAGTACTTGAGAGTCTCTTTGAAAGAGCTTATGAAAACAATATATGACATGTATACAAGGTTTTTCCAGCTTATAAAAATATTTTAACTTATATTATAAAAATACTAACTTGTACATAAGCGTTTATGCTATAAGTTGTTTATCCAAACACTTAGCCTCGATTTGGGGTAGATCAGTTATGTGGAAGGTCAGCTGGAAGGCTAATTGATGCAAGATCAACCTTTTAGAACCCTTTGGTAGTTTACTCATCTAAATGATAATAATTTCATTATTTCAATGAAGTACACGTTAGAAAAAACTTTCCAGTACAGTCGGCTAATATTCATTTTCTTTTACCACAAAATGAAGTGAAATGATGAAGGAATTATATAAATTCTATCAAGAACTATAGTGTATAGAACAACTTATGAATGAGCTTCATCTTGCAACATGGACAAGCTACAAAATATTTCAGCTGAAGATCCAATTTCGACAAAGACAGTGAACCTTGGATAGAGAAGCCATATAATCATCAGACCTACATTAAAGAGTTTATGTTTATCTTTCATGTTTCCAAGTTGCTTTTCTTGTCTAGCTAAGAATTGTGTACATATTAAAAATCAAACCTTTGTCCATAAGAAGACTGGCAAGCAGCAACTAAATGAACTTTAGCAGCATCACTTTCATTCTAAGCATTGAAAAATCATTAACAAGCATTCATAAATTCACAAGTCATTTTCAAACCAAATAAGAACCATAAAAAGCAGAAGCCTTCTTACATAATAAAACATGTAAGACAATACACAACATTTCTTCAACTTTGCAACTATGCTTACCAATTCCAAAAACTAACAATATAGTATATAAATTATTAACTGTCTTGTCTACGATGAGTGTCGCCATTTGTGCATGGATGCATTTGGTTGGAAATGACTAATGAGTCCCCGTCTCCATTTTAACAAACGTATTCATGCAGAAGAAGTCAAAAGTCAAGTTGGCTCTTGTATAGGAAATGACAACTTTTTATAACTTGGAAAGGCCACAACTATGAGCAAAAACTATTTCAGCACCATATATCTAATCTTCCCTTATTACAAAAAATGGAAAAAATTATTTTGTCAAGTTACTATCCATACGAATACATTTGACTAGTTCCACCCAACAGAGTTTGTGCTAAGAACAGCTAATAGGCTATAGTGATTGGAGAAGAAAGACATGAGGCTTGGAAGATGTATCTAGAGTTGTGTTGTGTTATCAATAATGATATCAACCAATATGCTGTATATCTAATCTCTTAAGATGTTTAAGGTTGGAGTTACTGGTAAAGTAGTAAGCAAAGAAAAATCTTGAAAGTTGTAAGAATACCTGAGATTCGTAAAAAAGCCCGGCATAGAGTGAAGCATAAAAATATTCACCATCTCTGCTATTAGAGAATGCAGCTACAAGCTACACAGGTAAATCAATAGATTGTGTCAGATTGCATTTCATAAAGACATAAGGATAGGAATCTTAAGAGTACCAAATATATAGTACATATGGTATTTTAATCTAATTGTTGAACATAGTTCAAATTTTTTAAGGGCCAGCTTAAGGGACGGGGTTTTATATATAACAGAAATAACTGCATTTAAATTATCAAAGGCACTTTTTTAAGAAAATTTCAAAGGCATTATTGATTACACCTTTTCAGGATCCCCACCATCTTTAAACATGTTATATGCTTCCCTCATGACTGGCCTTGGGTCAATGCCAACCTGAATTCATCCAGAAAGTGAAAAATCAATTGAGTTGTCATGTTCTTTTTCTTTTTCATGATAACTTAACTAGCTAGTATCAGAATCAATGACATGCCTCGAGGTATCGCTTCCTAGCTTCATCTACTCCATATAGTTGAGCTTCACACAGAAAGCACCATATGGACTCTTCTGTATCATTTGGATTTTGAGCAACGTCTAACCGAAACTGCTCAGCTCCTTCTTCAAATCTATGGGGAAAAGGGTGTTAGTTATAAAAATCATTCATTTGAAGAAAGTTAGTTCCAATTCAGTCTCCTTTTGCAAACCAGTGTCATTATATTTCTTGAATGTATCATAATTACAAAAATATCTCTAAATGTGCCTTTTGCTAGTTTGATTAGTCCTCAAATGTGTCTTTTGTCAATCATTTTGGCCCTTATATGTAGTTTTCTCTCAAATGTGCTTTTATCCATGAAATTACTAATAGAACATAATCACAAATGTTTTTGAACTTTCCATAAATTGAGGGACTTTAGATCCAACATAGAGTAATTCTTTTATTTTCTCATAAGCAGGAAGAAGAAACAAACTAAGTACATGTTTGGTTCTGGAGTGAGAGAAATTGATTTTACTAAAAAGTGAGTTGAATATGTTTGTATACATTTAAGTAAAAGTGAGAACAATAAATTTCAACATTTAGACTGAAGCTATAAATTTTAGCTTCAAGTTAGAAGCAACTTTGCAGGCAAAATTAATTTTACTCGAGAGCAAACAAACATGTCAAAATCAATTTTATCCAGAATCAACTTTGCTCTAAATGTAGAATCATAGGCTAAAATAAAAGAAAAGAAAATTAGCAGGTGTAGTGTGAGTACCTATAAAGGTAGTAAAGTGAGAGGCCCCTTTGCCAAAGATCTGGTAACAATCACAATGTTCATAACCAAAACTCAAAAATCAATATTCCAAATTCAATTGATAGTTACAAGAACAAGAGTTCCCAAAAATGAATAAACCTACACGCCTTTTGACGAGGGTCTAACTCAATTGCTCTGTCGAACTCCGCAACAGACCCCAAAACATCACCCTGAACAACAATCAGTAGTTACACATAACTAGGGAAATTAGAATTTTAAGTCATTCAAATGCTTCTATTGAATTCTGTTCAACTTATATTCAACTATTTTTTTTATAAATTTTAAAAGTTGTGACAACAATGGAAATTAAATTTTAGCCAAAACTGAAGATTTGAAAAAGTTGAGGGATTATTTGACAAATTTTTATAGAATAATTTGCAAAAATTAAAAAATGTAAAAATTAATATGCAAATTTTAAAACATATAGAGTCAAAATTATAAATTTGAAAAAATTATAGGAGTCATTTCATATAAATTTGAAATTATCTGAATTTAATTTTGACAAACTATATAATAAAATAACTTCATTTTAAAAATTCTCAAGATTTATTAGATAATTTATATTAAAAATTTGAATTCTCTTAAAAAAATTATATTCTCTAAAAAAATCACCTCATTCAAAGCTAATTTGAGAAAAAAGAAGATATACCTGTCTGAAGAGAGACATTCCGCGTCGAATTGCAAGAACGGCTTCATGGGTATTGTTATTGCCGCCGCCGGTCAAGGCGTCCCAGATGCCGGAAACCGATGGAAGGAAGATTCTGCGAGAAAGAGCTGAAGAATTGGGTAGTTTGAAAGATAATTGAGTTGGGAATGTGGAAGTGTTGCGCAAAGAGGAAGAGAAGACATAGGTGGCGGGTTTAAGGTTGTGGATAATGGACATGGACTGTATAGACATAGTCCAAACGAAATGTAAGGTGTCGATTATTTTAATGTTTTTAGTTTCTCTCAATTTAACTCTTCATGTCAACTAATGTTGTATTTATAATTTTATTATTATTTACTAATTAAATAATTATATTTTTTTAAATAATTATCTAAAATTTTGTGACTTTTATTATTTTTAAGAAAAATAATTCGGCTGATGACTATTTAGTAATAAATTCAGTTTAGTTTAAGAGCTAGCTATGAAATTTTGAATGCTTATAATAAGAACAATTTAGTTCATATATCAGTTAAGTGCACTTTTAATGAGATCATATGCTAATATGTCTATCCTTTTCAAGAATAATCAAGACTAAAAAGAATCAAATTTTTGTTGTTGAAAATGTTCCTTTTGTAAGTGATGATCTCTCTGTCTTATTTTGATTATATATAAAGTTCTGGATTTGTTATTAACGTGATATTTAAGTCGTTGGAAAGTTTATTACAAATCTTCTTTTAGTCTCAAGAGAAAATTGGGCCTATTTCATGATGAAAAAATGGCTTGAAATTGAGGACGTGATTAAGATGAGATGTGTTGGGATGTTGAAGCATAAGAATTGGCTTAAAGATGTCAATTAGATCCAGCTAATAGCTACCTGCAAAAAATTCACAATGGATAAAATAAAAATTTGCATAATGAATATGGATGAGATAATTACCCGTAAATTTAAGCAGATATGTGTGGGTATAGGTACTATAGTATTCATCTCGTTTAAGCAAATTTTTCAAAAATCTAATTATGATAAATAGGTAAATAATTGTGACTATAACTAAGAGTTTTGTTTTATTAATCATGATTTTTATAATTATATTTGACTAAAATAATATACATATCAATTTTTTTTACAAATCTCAGAGAATATTGTCCCAAAACTTGCAACTTCATGAAATATTATTCTAGATAGTTGGATGCTTGTTGTAATGTGTGCTCATTTTAAATGTTTTGAGTTAGAAATTTTTTTGATTTGTAATACTTTATAATTTCAAATTAAGATATTTGGATACTTTTTTGATTTAATCACAACAATAGCGATTATTTATCGATTTATTTTAACTAAAACGCAGATAACGAATATGAGTACGAATATTGAAATATCCAAATGACAAAAATACGAATATTAAAGCTGATATTTACATTAATATAAATATAAATAAATATATTTTTTTAAACTGCTGGTATATAGACGCATACTATAGTCGTCTACTCAAACCTTGCCCATCGTCAAACACATAGTATTTATATATGAGCTGCAACACACGATGGGGTGCACAAATCAAGACTAATATGGGTGCAAGAAGCATTTAAATATGGTGTGAGATGTTACCTATGAATGAGGTGTGTTGGTTACCGCAAAATGGAGGTGCTAATGCAGTTTGTGGATGTTAGAAGAGTAACTTTTTGCTTGTTTGCTGTATGTGGGCTCTTTGTTGTCTTTTGACAGTTTTGTAATCACCACCTAATTGCAGCGAATGTGATCAATGTTAGTTATGGTTAAATTTTTAGGAGTATTTTTATGTTGAGAGTGTGTCTCTCTTTAGTTTTAGATGGAACTATCCCTTTTGATTATATAAAAATAAATAAATTTCTTTGTGGTGATAATTTATTATGCATAGTTGCATATTCTATTAAAGTGAGGGAGATGAAGCTTTTAAGCCATTTGTTTTTCTTTAAATAGATAGATGTATTAATACATGAGTTTAATATTAAAATTGATTAACTATTAAAATTTATTATTTGGTAGTTTATAGGTTATGAAAGTATGGTCTCAAGTTTAATGATTTTTAATAATCATTATACGGTAGTAATATTCTCAAGTTTAATTATCTTCAATGATTATTATATGGGGTGCTGATAATGACTTTTAATTCTTAGAATCAAGTCTTTAAATAGCTTTTGATCTCTAAATCTGTTTTAATTTTTTTATTAAGAAAAATACACCATTTATATTAAATAACGTAAAAATTATGAAGAATCAAGACAACACACTTACAACACTATAACAATAATTAGAGGTAAATTGTGTTTTTAGATTTTTGCATTTGATTTACTTATTGTTTTTTTTGTTTAAGAAACATAGAGTCATTTATAATTTATATTAAGGTAAATAAACATTAAGAGAAAAAAGATAATAAATAGATACAAATAACAAACAAAATTTGAAATTTTTTTATTTTTTCACTTAATAGGAGTTTCGCGCTTTTAAAATTAAAAAGGAAGGGAGTGTTTTTGACAAATTGAAAGGGATAGTAGTGTCATTTTAAGATAATTCAAGAGAGATAACTGTAATTGCCATAAAATATTGCATCTAATCGGTTTCTTTCGTAATCGTATGCCACCAAGATCAAGATTATAGAATTTTTTTTAAAAAGAAAAAAACAAGAGTGTAGAACTTTTATGTACATATAATATATAAAAATAATCGGTGCGGATTTCTTCATTAAAAAAATCATTTCGGATAAGTTCAGACCTCAGATTCAAAAGATTTGAGATTGTTTTAATATAACGGAAACACTATCTTTATTTTCATATGAAATCAATTAGCATTGATAAAAGAAAAGAAAATAAAATAAAACTTGAGCTCAATTATTTCACTACATCACTAAGCAGCAATTATTGGTTCAGATATTTGGCCGATAGAATGAAAAAGAAAGAAATTGGGTTTAGTTTTTTATGCGACTTTTTCTTTGTAGAGATATCTCATTAAGAGTTTAATAATTATATAGACTAAATGATTATCAGAAAATATAAAAAGACTGATATAGAAACCAAATTATACTTCATTTCATACTTTCAAAAAATTTATAACTTATGAAAAGTAATATTATAGTGTTTTAAAAACAGTTAAATATAAATTTTATAAAGATCCCATTTCATAGTCTCAATAGATTTTTATTTGGGTGCTCCTTTTTTAAGATAATTTGTTTTGTACATATTTGACATAATGTTGTATTCAAAGTATTGATGTTCATCCTTTCAAAGAAATTGTTTTTCACTATTGAATCTAGAAGAGTGACTTAGAGGGACTAAATTGGTTCCTTTTTTTAGTCAAAAGGGATCAAATTAGTTCTTGTGGTATTAGTCAAATAGAGAATAATAATATTTATTATGGACTAAATTGGATTTCATAATATTTGTCATAGATTCATAAATTTATTAAGTTAGAAGATGCAAGAACTCAATTGTCATAAGCCTTGATGGCCAAAGAGGAATACAAATTTGACAAATATATATAATCAAGCATGATAAATAAAATTTGAAACTATCAAAGTTAATAATTAATTGTTATTTTAGTTTTTTTTTTTCTTTTTCACTTGAGTTTGAACTATAATCTTCTAATTATTTAATCTTTAACTTAAATTAATTGAGTTATTCATCTAACTCTCACATAGAAAGACATAATCAAATATGATTATGACTAATTATCTTTTTTTTTTCAAATCCGTTGCATTGTCTTGGTCTCAACGACGTGTCAACTCCTCAAATTAACAATACACATTAATATATTAATAGATGGTTTGTGGATAAAAATTGACATTGAAACTAATTTGTCCAAAAATGTACTATTCACAATTTTTTTTTTAAGAAATCAAATCGATTTGTAATTTTCTTAAGGATGAGAACTAGTCTTCACTAAATGAAAACTTGTAATAAACTTTATGTCTCATAATTTCACAAGTGACAATCCCTCTATTTTGTAAACACATTTCAAATCAATAATGGTTGTATGTTGTCCATAAACATAAAGAACATACAAAATTTCAAAAAACTTTCTTATAAGTTCAACATTCAGTTAAATATCAATAATTTTCTTTATATAGTAGTCATCAAAATTATTGATGGACCTGTCGTGAACACCAATCACCTATGATCAACAAATTTCTTATGAGAATATCTCGACAATCCATCGCTAGCCACACCATGAGCCATTGCCCCATGTCAATGTAGTTCAACATCATTTTCTCCTCATTCTCATCGAATTTAAGGACCATAATGACTTTTCCCACTTAAGAGTCACAACAAGAGTCTTTGTTGTGATCATTATTTACTTTCCCGTCCATTAAAATGATGATCACCTCCATCTTGTGAAACCACTCACCTCTACAACGTGATATAGATTTGTGTTGGTTCCACAAGAGATGAAGATCTAATGAGCTGATTTCTTCACATAAAGCAAAAAATGAAAGAGAAAAATAAACAAAAGATTAATTAGGTTAAGAAGATGGAGAATGTGCCACAATAACAATGATTGATAAGTCAATGAGAAATCGTCACAATGGTAAGGAATTCATCGATAAGATTCAAACAAGTTATAATTCAATAACTCAAATAGGAGACTTAATTCAAACTTATCTCATATGAGGTTACAAATGCCTATTTATAGCAAAATTGTTTCTAAACTTAAATGAGTCATAAGTGACATCATTCTCTATGTCTATATTAAGCTTATATTATATTTTATAAAATAAACTAAATGTAATGAAGCAAAGTATCTTCATTTGCACATGACATCAATTAAATCTAAGTTAAAACTATTACAAATCCAAATTAAAGCAAATTAAGAATTATTACAACTCAAATTAAAATAAACTAAGTTCATCATAATTTATTAAAATATGGATCATCTTTATGCTCTTGAGGTCCTTATCACAAGACCTTGCTACCATTGTCCCCAATGAGTACACTACTCTAACACATCCACTATCGGGTCTTGAGGGGGTCCAAAGATCATCACATTGAACTTAGAACAATCACACAAATGGATTAGACACTGTATTTTCATCCAAAATCTTAAGACATTATAAATATGAGTCGTCTTATTTATATGATGCTTAAGATATAGATTTTCATCAAATGTAGGACTCTTACTCACATTTGATATACCAACATCCATAGATGTTAAGATATGTTTAGAGAGACGAAATTAGAGGCAAGAGACGATATAACTTATTTTTCTTTTTTAAATTAAGAAAGTTATAAAATATTTTTAAAAATAAATTAAGTAAACATGATTGAAATGTTAAATGATTATCAATAATGCAATTCGTTCAATGTTTTAAAAATCTCAAATACATAATAAACTATATATTTTGCCGTCCAAAATGCTCTCATCCAAAGCCCTTAACCCAAAGATACCCTTAAAAAATAAAGGGCCGTGGTTGCACTTAGGAGAGATCGGTTATTTTGGTATGCAAATAGTCTGAAGTAGAACTGAAACAAGTTAAGTTCTTAAAAAGAAATAATTTGAGAATGTTCAATTATCTGTAGAGAACTTCTAAGTACACATATTTTTTTAACACATAAAACTCATAAAAATAATTTGAACTCATCAAGTGAGCGGGATACCGACGGTTAACACGATAGACCCAACAATTAGAAACAAATGACTTGTCCTTAAAGTTATAGCTTGAACATATACTTTGAGATTTCAAAAGAGTACTAAGAAAATGATTCATAATTCGATCTTTGATGCTAACAAATTCTATATCCCTTAATAAACAAACCACTAATACTATATTTGTCCCTAATTATTAGCAACAATTGACAAAAAAAATTGCCTCTTAATATAAACTTCTTTTCAATTTACTAGATGCATTATTTTTCCAAACACAACTCTAATTAATATTACTAATTTATCTTAAAATATGAAAAATTATTATTAAATACATCAATACACTAAGGACATTTTGATCATTTTTTTATACAAAATAAATATATCAATTATACTATTTAATAAAAATAAAATTTAGAATAAAAAGTTATATTTAAGGAAGGAGGTAATATTAGTCTATAAAAAATGAATTTTTTAATTTGAGTTTGAAAAAAAATAATTTGAAACCCGACAACATCCAAACATTTTAAACCAAAATGTTAGGTTTGTATCTATAGTCTCTCAAGACAATGACCACAAAAATAGAACTTGATTTTTGTTAAACATAAATCACATGACATAATCAACTATTCCAAATTTCAACCTCAAATTATAAATACCGAACTCATTAAACAGTTAACTTTAAAAAATAAAATTAATATTATTAATCATTAATAAAGAAATCAATTATTAATTTTATATATATACTAATTATAAATATCTTCTCAACTTAAATAAATTAAATACAAATTATAAATTGTCAGAAGATTTAAATCAGTTTGGACCATCAATTTAACCAAACTATTTCCAATTTGAAAATATTAATGAAAACATTACAAGAGAATGCCACGTACCTTCAACATTGACAGCTAGCATAAAACAAAATTAGCCTAATATTATAAATTAAACCACCCATAGCCTTTCCATTAGCAGTTAACAATTTTGTAAATCCTAATCCTACCGACACGACATGGCATCTTGCTCCAACATAGATACTCTTCCATATGAAATTGTTTCAAAAATTTTATCCTACACATCACCACCAGACGCATGTAGATTCTCAATGGTTTCCTCAACTTTGCACTCAGTGGCTGACTCTAACACACTCTGGCAAAGTTTCTTACCCTCTGACTATGATGACATCATCTCAAGAACCGTTACTCCTCTCATTCTTCAATCTTCTTCATATAAACATCTCTTTTACTCTCTATGCCAACATCCCCTTCTCCTAGACAGGGGCCTTATGGTAAATAATATTTTTCAATTCATTTCAAAATGGTTTCTTCATATGTTTCCAACAATTAATTTATCATTATTTTTTGTTTTGGTAATGTTATGCAGAGCTTTAAATTGGACAAGTCTTCGGGTAAAAAATCTTATATTCTATCTGCAAGAAAATTGTCAATTTCATGGAGCAGTGATCCGTTGTATTGGAGTTGGAGACCAACGCCTGAATCAAGGTAAATTCAACACGTTTTGTTTAAGTACTTAAGCTCGGGTATGATAAAGAGAAAATGATATCGAATTATTTCAACTCTCTTACTTGTGTTGGTGTGTTTTATTGACGGAAATACTTTTATTAATTATAGTTAGTAAAAAAATTTGATAAATTAAGATATAATAAATAAAAATATATTACTAAAAAAAATAAATTAAAATTATATTAATATTATAAAATGATAAAATTTGAGACAATTAAAATTAAAATGATTTATTTAAAATGAGACCAATAAAGTAAATGCATGTTTATCTAATAAATGATGATAATGAACCTAATTAAATGTTGCTTCAATAATATTCTGTACCGGCATTAATACGAGCTTCTATTTTTTTCTTAATTTTTCTTTTTATGTATTTTAAATTATTCATTGATCAAGTCTAATAACAATTCTACAATATATTTAAGCAATATTGGTTGCTTATCCTCAAGGATGGAAATAAGTTAGGTGAAATTAGGTATTAAATACCAAATTTGACATGTTATTTGTGTAAAGTTAGTTGATTTTTTTTTTTAAAAGTTTGGTATAATTTGTTAAATTTTTTAAACGATTATTCTTTATTAATTTTTTCAAATAAAAAATTAATTTTTTTTAATTATTAATGTTAATAATTAATATTGGGAATTTTTACCAATATATCCTAATTTTCTAAAAAAGTAACCAAAATATCCTGCTCCCAAAATAAAATACGGGATTGCCCTACTTTTTAATTTTAGTTGCTGATCGCAACCTGGGGATGCGACTAGTTAAATGAGTTTTTTTTTTCGTTATGGTAGGAGGTCGCATCCTGGAGACCATGTATTGAAGTATGTTTTTTTTGTGTTACATTTTATTTATGGATATAATTATTATTTAATTAATTAAAAATAATTAAAATATTTATAAAATCAAAATAATAATAATAATAAAATAAAATACATTATTAAATATAATAATAATAATTTTAATAATAATAATATTATAAATTTTAATAATAATACTAATAAAATAAATTATATTAATAAAATAAAATTAATTAAATTGAACAAACAAAACACGTTAAATTAAAGAAAAAAATGCTACAAATAGGAGAAAAAATACATCAAATTTATATTTTATTATTATTATTGTTATTTTTATTAATTTTTATTTATTAGATAAAAAAAATAGGAGGAAGTTGTTATAATAATATGTCAAAAAGGAGGAAGTTGTTGTAATAATA
>JBBPBP010000001.1:5734329-5748915 GCA_037974735.1 Cicer chorassanicum | reverse complement strand
ACGTTTACAACCTAAATATTTATTTTTATTAATGTTAGCAACTCATCATTATTTTTCTAGGAAAATTTGGCAAAAGGATTTCAGACGTAGATTTTTATAAAAATAAGAGATTTATGTAAAATAAAAATAAAAATTATATTACAACTAAATAAAATAAAATAAATGAACTTAAACTAATTTTGCATAAAAACATAACCGATTGCACCTAAATTTTATCCTATTAATTTCAAACTAATTATTCGATCTTATACAATACAAACTGAGTTTAATATTTATTATTTAAAAGTATTTAAAAATGTTCTCTTGGTTTTAATCATAAAGATAATTATGCTTTAAACAAAAACTTTATTCATGTTCATTTTCAAGATAAATAAGTAATCAAGTACACAAATATAAATCTACACATTATATTTTATTTCAGAAAAAATTCAAATACTTTGACAGCTTACTGAAACCAACCGAACAATTATGATTGTTTGAAAAAATAGAATTGCAGCTGACAGCATACGACATTGGCATTAGGCCAAATGCACCGAACCGAACCAACGGAAAACAGTGGTATCCTGCATGCGTGGAACTTGGAACTTATCTCACATCACTTCTTCTTCTGCTTGACAACTGGATCGGAACATTATTACATCACCAGACCAGCTTTCGCACCATCACAATTCCTCCACTTCAAATATTTATTTTAAATTGTATAAAATTGCTATTTAATTGAAATTTGTAATCTTTAAAACCCAATTTTAATTGATTTATATTGTTTATTTTACATGTTTCGAGTTTGAAATTTTACAATTGTAGTCAAATGTGATATTATTGTTTGTTTTTTTAAAAAAAAGCATTACTAATTTCATTATTAATATTTTACACTATTAAATTATAAAATTTGAAGAACGTTTAGATTTTTATGGTTGTGAGAGTGTCACCTCAATTCAAAATATCATCGAGGATGTCAAATTCTTGTCTTAATTCTATATCAAATTTCATCGACAAGACATTATTAATTCCTTATTATGGTCTCAATCGATAGTGTTTGCAATCTATAATTTGTTTAGATGATGGTTGAGGGTGTGTTTTTGTTTGATGTTTTGATTGTTTGGTTTTTTTGCGCTTGCTTGGATGAATAATTTGCACTTTTTCATAGCATATCTTTTGTTGTCAATTGTTTACATAGTTTGTGTGTGTGTTTTTTCTAAATATCTCATACATTGTCTTCTATTATTAAAGATTATAATATGATATATTAATTAGTGTATAATAACTTTTTTTAATGTATAAATTAATTATTATAAAATTTATTATTTTTTTATATAAAAAAAAACTAGTGTATAACGACACATCAAAATTATCACATTATAGATTAATTTATCTATTAAAATTTAGATATTTGACGAATTAATATATCAATAATTAGTTTATACATTAACGTAATTATTGAAAATTATCTATAAAACAACTTAAATTTCATTAAAAAATGAATTTATGATTACTTGTGATTGATAGGCGCATATTATAATATTCTCATAATTTTATACTGATTCAATCAACCATTTAAAGAATTATAATTCCCAAATCGCAAAAACCGACAAGATCTCAATATACTATTATAAGATTTAAGAGAAGATGAACTACTGATAACTCTATCGAGGGAAGGTTGATGCCAATGCTTATGAGACATCGATAATCTAACAATTCTATTAGACGGCCATAGACTACGATTGTAACAAATGATCGAAAAATAAACAAATAGAAAATTTTAGATAACACAGTCAAAATATAAAAAAAATAATGTATAAATTCTAATTTGGAGAAAAAATAATGATTAAAAAATAATATTATATAAAATTGTTATAATATATATATTTTTATCAAATATCTTACACTTGAATTACATTCTCAAAAATATTTAACTAATTCACAAAATTCTAAAGAATAATATTATTAAAAGTAAAATTTAACACAAATATAATATTTTAATATTTTATGAAAACAAAACGTAACCCTATTTTATATGATATTATATTTATGTTTTATTTTGTGTCATAATAATATTATTGAACTCTAAAAATAAAATTAAAATAAATAGTCAAATATAAATTTAAAATATTTATATTAAAAATAAGATTAAAATAAATAGTCTAATATAAACTTAAAATATTTATAACATTGAATGATGTTTATTTATTTTTAATTTGTATATACCCATGCTTAATTTAGAAGAAGGTACCGAATGCATAAGCGATATTTTCTTTGAATTGTATTCCACTCTTAAAAATTATAAGAAGTATTCTTCTAGATATGATTTATGTAATGCGTACAAATTTAAATTTATTTTTATTTATATTAGTAATACTTTTTAACTTTAACTTAAAATAATTATTAAAATGAAATATAAATAATAAAAATATATGAAAAATTAATTTATATATCTTAATTTTTCATCAATTTTTTTAATATTATTTCTATTTAAATTTATTTTTGAATGAAAAAGTATTTAATTTAAAATTGTAACAACAATAATATACGCACACACGATTCTTCAAAACTCATTCAACATTTCATTTCATCTATATAATCAACATATGAGATGTATCGTTAAACTTTTTATTTCCGAAGGTGTATAAACACCAAACATTTTTGAAATTGTAAGTAGCTGAAAAAATTGTGGAAATGGCAAAGTAGAATTCACTCAAGGCACTTATAATGGATTGGAGGTGCTGCTATTAAACTCAAGCCTCATTCTTGTCCTCTTTCTTTGCTTTATTATTTATTCTCTTTGTTCCAAGTTCCAACAAAACAACAACACGTTGATGAATTAATTAATTAATTAATTTCAACACTTGAACTACAAGTACTAAGATTTTGTGATTGATGAAAAATACAACAACGATGATTCTCTCTCTAGTCTCCGCTTCAACTCATATTCATCTTAATCTTACACACTGAATTCAACTACCACTATACCAAAATTAATAAATAAAACGATGTCGGAAAATTCCGAAATATCCGCGACCACATCGTCGTCGAGAAGTCTCGGCGAGATACCGGAAATCTCCGCAATACAACTCGGAATCGATCTCGTTTCAGCAGCCAAGCGAAATATCACGTTCTTGAGAAGCGTTGCAGATTCTAAATGGCTTCACAACACACTCATTACGGTGGAAGCAATAAGAAGGTGATCGATCAATTTTTTTAAAATAAATAAATAAATAAAATAATCTCATCTCACGGTGGCGCGTTATGATAGGTACCGTGATCTATGGATGCCGTTGATTTCTGATCTGACGGTGCTAGATTCTTCACTTCCTATGATTCTCCCTCCCTTTGATGTTGAATGGGTTTGGTTTTGTCACACTTTGAACCCTGTAAGTTCATTTTACTAAAAAAAAAAAAGAAATAGAAATGAAATTTGATATTCCATAACTGATTTTGGTTCATATAAATGGTTTAGGTAAGTTACAGGGAATACTGTGAGAGAAGATTCTCAAAACTCATTGGGAGAGTTACTATCTTTGACGAAGAGAATAGAGAATATGCGTTGATGCGATGCAGAGAAATTTGGAACAGTAAATATCCTTTCGAGTCGTTTGAGAATGAGGCAACTTCTGATTCCATGGATTCTGAGGGAACTTTTAGTTTGAGTTTCAACGATGATGTTTTCAAGGAAGTTGAAAATCAAAGGTTGTTGTGTTCTAAGTTTATGGAGCCGTATAGGTGTGAGTTGGTTTATTTAATAGCTGCGAGACAGAGATATAAAGCTTTCTTGTTTATGATACAAAAGTTCAATTCTGAATCTTCTTCGCGTTTTGTACCTACTTCGGACATTTTGTTGATGTGGCTGACCCACCAGGTTTGTCTTTAATTTCATTCTCTTTTTGTTGTGTCTCAAATTTCAATATCTCTTAAATGCTGATGTTGTTCATAATTTTATACCCTATCTCTTTGTACACGTTCTATCCGTTTCCCTTTTTGACTTATTGGGTGTTTGGTTGTGGGGTGAGTCAAATTGTTTTTGACTAAAATTTATATTTTGTTGAAAATTAGTTGAATGTACTGTCATTTATGTTTGAATGGTTTGGATAAGAATTGCTTTTGTTTGTGTATGTATGTCAAGAAATTTGAGAGTTGATTCCATGTTACTGCAAAAGCTAGACATATTAGCTTTTAGGTAGAATTGATTTTGGGAGTGGAAGCCAAACATAACTATTTATGGTCAAATTACATTTGACTAACCCGAATTTGATTCTAGGAGGTCCAAATGTGGAACCAAACATATAGCTACTTTTGTTAATATCCTTTTTTTCTTCTTCTTGATGGAGTAGAGCTATCCAACAGTGTATATGGAAGATTTGAAAGCATTGGCCTTAGAGGATAATAATATGCAGAAGGTTGCAACTATTTCTGAAACTGTGAAGGAAAAGGAGTTTGAAGAAACCACAAAATTATGGGATAGGGCATTCAATCAACCTTATGAGAAAGCTGGCGGAAATCTTCCTTTGACATTGGAAGGTGTTATCTCAATCCAATCCCCTATCACTTGGGAAGAATCAGAGGTAGATGTCAATACAAAATATAGGTCCTTGCTCCCAAGATTTTTACTCGAGGTTAGTTTTATATACTCTCTTCCTCTCATCTTCTACTGTTGTATTATTCTCATATTAGTATGAGGAAGCTTCCCAAACATGTATTTGATGTAATGTATGAATGGTAGTGTTGCAACTTGCAACTATAAGTCAAAAAATCTATGTAAAGAACATTATAGACATGTATATGAGAGTATTGCAAAACAATGAACTTGATATAGTAATTTTTAAAATGCAGGTTTGTGTGTTTGTGAGGCTAAAGGCAAGAATAAAGGCATTGCAGAAGGATACAATCCGTGATTTCCTACGCCTCCGAATGATCAGGTGTCATAGTGATCTAAAGCTAGATGAAGCCATCTCTAATTTCCCCTTTGATTCATGGAAAAAAGCCTGGCAACTTTACTGCGAGTTTGGAACCAAGGGAATTATGCTCGAATATCGTCGTCATGGTGGTAGTAACTGTCTAAAAAGAAGTAGCCTTCAAAACACTGTTTCGTTCCGGTGGAATGATTTATTGAGAGCAGATTCTTTATCATTGGAAAAGGAAGTTAGTCAACAGGTGAATGTTGTTGTGTCAATTACCCCACCAGTTCAGGCACCGTACCTGTTGAAATGTGTGCCTGACCGAGTCACGGATGATTCAGGGGCGATGATATCCGATGTGTTTCTAAAGATGAATAGTTATCGCCCACAAGAAGGACGGTGGTTGTGTCGCACAGTTCTTGATCATGCAGGGAGGGTGTGCTTTGTTATTAGAATGAGGTGAACTTCCAAAGCTTTATCTATACATTAAAAAACACTACATCCATAATAAAAATAAAAGTCATTTAAGGTTTTTTCACATATTAAAAAAACAATAAATGAATGTAGCAATTTTACAAAATTATCCTTATTAGTCATTGCGTGATAAACATTGTCATAAAAATGTATGGTGAAGTATAATGAGTTGTGAGTAGTGTACACAATATTAATTTAGAGGTAAAATTGAAAAAATATCAGTTTATTAATTTTCTTGAACAAGAGGGAGTCAAATTGTTCTTTTTACATTTATAAAATGACATTCATATTGAAATAGAGGAAGTAGTTGGTAGAGTTAATATCGTGAATCGTGATACTGTTATGTGCTTACTCATAGACAAATCATAAAATTGCAGGGTAGGAGGAGGATTTTGGAGAAGAGGAGGTGAAACTCCTTCAGCTATAAAATGGGAAGATAGGATTATAGAGATACGCGAAGGATCTTGGTCTTATGTTGCTGGTTCCATTGGTAGAGCTCCTGGTATGTTTTATATAAATGATACATAAATTTAGGCATGATAACAAATGTGAGTAATTTTAAAAACTACTCTCCCCATTTACAATACTTGCTTGACAGCAAAATCATAATGCAAGATGGTGATGTTGCTTCTATCCTCTTGGAGCAAATTTGAAACATTTTCTTGTTTTTTTGTTTCTGTCTAGTACAGAGAAGGTTGTGGCCACTGCAACACCAAAGGAATGTGCAGAACAATGTAAAGCCTTATGGTGCTTTTCAACAGGAGATGAACTGATTATACAGTGGGATTCATCACTATCAGTATCAAGTCTCATCTTTAGTTTAACAACAAATCAGACATCTCCAGAGTCATCGGTATAGTTGATACTTTTCTTAATATATACGTATAAATATCCTATTTGGATAAACAGTTTAATTACATGCTTATAGCATAACCGCCGGTTACATTAGTGTTTATTTATAAGCTATTTCTATAGCAAAATATAAGATAAAGTCAAATTGGTTTCTTATATGCTATAAGTTGTTTTCATAATAAGCTCTTCTGGAGAGCTTATGGAAACAAATTGAAAACAACTTATGAATATCTTATAAGTTGTTTCCATAAATTCTTCCAAACAGTCTCATAAGTGCTTACATAGTAGATAAATTCAAATAAGCCAATTTAGCCTATGTTTGGATTTATCCTAATACCACTTCCCAAGGAAGTAAATGGAGAAGCAACAATTACAAGCTTCCATTTTGACATGTGTTTATATGCTGCGATTGTGAATCCAAACATGCTATTAAACATGTCCAAATTATTATTTTTTATTCTTTCATAAGTTGGCCTAAATTGTAATCATGACTTGTAGGTGAAGTTATTGAAAGGGAGGCAAATGCAATATGAAGTGAAAAAAACAAAGTCAAAGAACAAAAGTGAAGAGACGAATAGCGAGTCAGAGGAGGACGAGAACGATTTTCTAACGCTAGTACGTTTCGCCGAAGACAACCCAGATGGAAAAGCAACAGCTCTTTTAAATTGGCGGCTATTAGTCATTGAAGTATTGCCAGAAGAAGATGCGGTACTGACGCTTCTCCTTTGCATTTCAATACTGAAAAGTATATCTGAAATGAAAAAACAAGATGTAGGAGGCTTGTTGGTGAGGAGAAGATTAAAGCAAGCAGAGTTTGGTACTAAGGATTTGGGTTCTGTGATACTTCATCCATCTTCATTTGGCGATTCACCTTATGATCTTCAACCTTGGTATTGGAATGCTGGGCTTGTTATGAAAATTGATGCAGGAGATCAAATCAAAAGACAGCCAGCATTAAGTCATTCAGCAGTGGAAGGCAGTGACAAGTTATATAAGCATGGGATTATCAGTTAAGCCTTTTTTTGGCTTTCCAATTTTAGCTTGCTTGATTTGATTGTTGTTATTATTATTATTGAATTTTTTTCTTTCTTTGAGCTGTTCATATTTTTTAGGGAATTCAAAATTCCGAGTCCTGAAGTTTCTTGGAACACACCATAGGTTATAAATTAAAATTTGTGTAATAGAATTAAATTATGGATGGGTTTGATTGTGAGCATTTTTGTAACCGTGGTTGTATGTAAGTACAAAGTATATTCAAATTCAATGGAGTCACTGAAATTTACTTTTATATTATATTTTTAATTATTATGTTTATCGTGATAATATCGTATGTATATATTTGTGGAGATATTTTAAAAGTAAGAATCAAAATTGGACCACGGTTCTCATCAGTTGAATTCAACTGAAGGTTCTAGATTTAGTGCAAAATTCTGTCAAGAGAGAGATTGGAGTCTAATATGTTACATATTATAAAGCCAAAAAAACCTTGATAATGATCTATTTGCAGAGAGCTTGAGGGAGTTTAAATATAGAGAATCGAAATTCATCAAAATGACATAATAGTTTGATGTGATTGAATGTATGTGTAATTTTTTTTACACCGACAAAACACATATATTATTTGTGTGGGAGATCTCCGAAATGTTTCTTGTCCCATTTGCTTTTACAAGGCTAAAAAAATTAGGGATATCCAATTTATACCAAAAAATAATATAATTTCTTGTGCTAGAGTTCTTCTAATGCGATCTATATTTAGATTGATTTCAGTTTGAAACGCATATAAAAGGATTCTATCTTAAATAGTGCTTCTTTAAGAAAGTGTTATTTATGGTATGTATAAATAATATTTTTCTAATAGTGCGCTATATAAAAGTAATTAAGAATAATTAATCCTTTATTGACAATACATTAGCAAAGTGAACGTCAACAATGCATTATGTGTAGATTTATTTTTTTATTTTTTTTATAAATGCATTATGTGTAGATTTAGTTGTTGCTGTTGAAAACAATAAGAAAACACTAATGAACAAGCTTGTAGGTACTGACACATCTAACATCACTAACTAGAAATAAATTAAGTAGAGAAAAAACAGAATCAATATGAACTCAAACAAGCGGAGCATACAATAAATAAGGAGGTGGAGAAGATCAGAAGAGAAACAACCTCATAAAAAAAGAATACGAATTGACTATACACCACAACTTTTGAATATGATATCAATTAGATAATATTTAAAAAATGTGCACTACATAAGATTTTTAAGGGTGTCAATTCCTATATATTAAAGTTTCATATTATATTGTACCAAAATAATAAATAGAAATTCCACATTATCTTCATGAATTTAATCCTCTAGAATTGGCATAGTTTTTGTTATCAAATATATTTTTTCTTAAAGCTAGAGATGACCGTAAGTAATTTCTCCATATTTTGGTTATGTTCGCTCTTAAGTCTTAAATCCTTGAGTTAACAAAAGCCTTAAATCCTATAGTTCAACTAAATAATTTTGTGAGATTGATTTTTTATGTTTCTTTTGCTGCTAATACATTTCATATCCTAATAAATATATTATCAAACCAAATATAATATTATACAATTAACATACTTGCAATTTTTATCTACAAATCCACAAGTGTGCAATTTTGATTTTCCAAGTTTCAATTGCACGAATTTGTTCTCCAAATATCCTTCTACTTAGTCTCTATGTCAATAGACCATCCAATTTTTTTTGGCGTAACCGTCCAATTTTTAACTCTAATATTTATGTGGCATAAGTCAGTCTTAGTTGTCTCCAAAGTACACCAATTTGAAAACGCTTGACGCAAGGTCGTAACAATTGGATACTACTTTGTTTTATTTTATAAGTAACAATTGAATACTTTGGAAATCTAGTTCACGTAATTGAAAAATAGTGACTAACATTACACAATTGCGGTGCATGAAGATGCTAAATTGCAATGAAGCCTTAGAACATAACTAAAGTGATAATGAGTTGTTGGCACGATGAAACTTGAACATGCCTTCCAATAGCTCAAGGCTTCTACAAAAATAGTAGGTTGCTTGTTCGTTTATTTATTAATTATTGAAATCAACTTATACATTTATAATGGGAAACACTTCTTAATATTTGACCGGAGGTCTCAAAAATCAAAATTTACACGTCATATCTATTCCTACCATGTTTGTGCAATGAATATAACGTGGGGGTTGCGACTTGCGAGCATGGTTTAAGAATACATGCTATCATGGATTCACGGTTTCTCAAACATCCAATATTCATTTTCTTCATACGCCAAACCAAAGTTGGGTTATGGAAATATTTTACTAAATGATTTTGTTGGACTTTTCTTTCTTTCAAATAACATAAGAGGCTTTGTCAAGATTATCATCCGAATTATCTATTACAATCATGTAACTGCATGTAACATTATTTCGACTGTCTGATAAAAATCGAATAATTTAAGTTTTAAAATTAAATTTTTTATTTAAATAAAAATCAAAATATGATATAAAATTTAGATTGTTAAATCTTGATCGAATGATTGAGATGCGTCACATTGTGTTCTAAGTTTTCTTTCACTCTAAATACAAATGTAACATTTTATTAAAAAATTTAATTTCATGAAATTAGGAGATCATTTTATACTTGTATGAAGATAATTTTATGATTGACATGTATATTTGACAAACATTAATGATGATTTTATGTTTAAATAGAGTTTTAATTTTAAACTAATTGGGGTAGCAAATTTGATTATAAAATACTCACCTCTAACCTATGTTGTCGGAATACTTTAAAATTGGAGATGTATTTGTGTCAGATACGCATCGGATACCGATACTCCACAAATATGTATCTTAGAACTATCTGAAATATTATTTTATATATTTAATTTTTTTTGTCTTAAATATTTAAAAATATTTTATCAAATACTTTACGGATATATACATTTTATCAGATACTCTTTGAGATACTTTACGGATATACACAAATACAAATTTTCTTTTGATGAACCAAACTTAGAAATTATATTTTTTGTAATTCTTTTAGTAATGAACTAAACATTTAGGATCTCTAAAAGATATTGATATCACGTAAGAATCCAAAGCCTTAATGAAGGATGATTAATGACTACAAGTATTCTAATTGTGTATATATATAAATTTTAAATAAAACTTGTGTTAACATATCTATATATCCTAAACTTAAAAAAAATTATGTATCGACACATATTCGTATCTTATGCACCCGTAGTGCGTGTCCGGACTTTATAGCCTCTAATCGTGTTGTGAAGTAATTAAAGTTTATAAACCACTGAGATTTAGTGAAAACGGAATAAGATGTTGTGGTTTATTTAATTTAATGTGAGGCATAGCTATGTGAGTACAATGCCCACAAGTACACATTTCATTACTGCAATAACAATTAATTACACCGTTTGTCCCTCTCGACCAGATTTTGAACCCTGCATAAATAGTTAATTTAATACAACCAAACTAACTATAAATATGCAATAGCCTATGTTTAAATCCACACACATCCATCCACCAATTTGCCATGGTCACTAATAACAACATGAAGACATCAACAACCTTATACTTGTACACTCTCGTTTCCCTCTTTATTATCCTCTCCCCCTCTTCTCTAGCTTCTCTCCCTTCCTCCCCAAATACCACATGCCAAATTACACCTTACCCATCATTTTGCACAACCACTTTGCCTTCTAATTATTTATCCATACATGACCAATGCAATTTCTTCCTTCAACAATCCTTATCAACAACTAACACAATTTTTCAATTAATCTCTTCTTATCTTAAAAACCACTTCACCACCATTCCATATCCCACATTACTTGTACTTGAAGATTGTCTTAATCTTGCTCAATTAAACACTGATTTCTTATCCAATGTAATCCAAGCCGTAGAAACCACTATAAGTAATAATCAAGTTTATGATTTGCAAACCTTGCTTAGTGCTGTTTTAACCAATCATCAAACATGTTTAGATGGTTTTCATGATGTAAATCCTTATCCAAAAATTACAACTACTTTATTAAACCATCTTTCTGATGGAATCAAACTTTATAGCACATCTCTTGCTCTTTTCACACGTGGATGGCTTACCAATGCCATTGGAGGAAAAGGAAGTAATTCAAGAACAGAGAAGAAAATCACTACAATGAATAGAAAGTTGGTAGAGACAAATTATGTTGACAATGTAACAGTGACAAAAAAAGTGATTGTTAATCCTGATGGATCTGGAGATTACATTACTATAAATGATGCTGTGAGTGCTGCACCTAACAAAACAGGTACCAACAATGGGTACTATGTGATTTATGTTGTTGCTGGGATTTATAATGAGTATGTGTTTATTGGTAAGAACAAAGAGAATCTGATGATCGTTGGAGATGGAATCAATCGGACTGTGATCACTGGTAGTCGTAGTGTGGTTGATGGTTGGACCACTTTTCAGTCTGCAACTTTTGGTAAGTTAATTAATAGTTCAAACTTATTCATTTCAATGATGTTTGAATTTAAATTTCAGTCTGATAATGTTTAAAAACATTATAACTTACAGTTATAAGCATTAGGGTCCTCTTATGCACACATAGCTTGTGTCGTCTAATATCGGATATGAGATATAAGGTTGATTTGATGGTTAAGGTGAAAGAGTTATAAAATAGAGTGATAAGAAGATTGTATATTTAAAATCACTCTTAGGAAAATATACAATATATATTAACAATACTAATTATTAATGTTGATTGTTGTAAAAAAATTCAAATACACACGTAACTTTTGATGGTATAATGACCGGAAAAGTAATTACTGCAGTAAAAGAGAAATCAGACTATAGTTAAAGTACAAGTTGGATCTTCTCGATCTCTCTTAATCATTTATATATTTTTTATTTTTTTATTTTTGGATTGAAAAATTTTATAGTATAGATTATGTATGTAAAATTTTATACAAATCTAAAACCATTTAATATGTTGTCGAAACATATGAAGATTAACGGTGTTCAATAAGTGCATATATGACATTCAATAAGTACAAAACTTTACATGCATGATCTATAGGATATAAAATTTCAATCAAAACGAAAAAATTGAAAAAAAGTAAAATTAAAAGAAATCGAAATAATTGACAGAGATTGAGAGAAAATTGGATTGAGATGATCCAAACTTGCTAAAGTACTCTAAAAACTAGACTTTTTTTTATTACATTCACCAATTTTTTACCTCTAAGTAGAATATAAATGGTGAGACCTAGATTACCTTTGAAGATTTGTGTGTAATTTACTTATCAACTAATCAAAATTGGTCACATAAGTAAATTTGTAAGTTATATTTCACAACTTAATACAAATTTTCTTATGTGGTCAATTTTCATTGGTTGGTGGACAAATTACCTATAAATTTTCAAATCTAACCTAGAAAAAATCAATATAAATTAACATATTTAGCCGCTTTAAAAAATGACTCATTAGGGCAAGTTCTAAAGTGAACCACTTATGACTACTTGATAGATGGTCCACAGTAAATCTGTGCTTAAAAATCACTTGAAATTTCAACAAATGACACTCCTTAGAATATAAGTAACAGTTTTCTCCGTCTTTAGGCTTGAGATGATAACCTCATTGGTTTCGGTGAGATGTGTTGAATTTTGAGGAACACATTCATTTTTTCTTATTTTATCTAACTGACTTCAATTGAGTCATTATCTAAATCTTAAAAATCAAGAGGAGCATTATAAAGAGTATTGTCGATCTTCACTAAAATTTAATGTGATTTTTTAGCACTATTCTACGGTGGACCACCTATAAAGTTGGTTTGCCGAAGTTTGTCCATGATTGAATCTTTTAGATCCTTCTAGAAAATTGTGACTCATCTAAGAGGGGTCTTACTCCTTAAGTTATTTGGGCCTAAATCTATCTTCTTGGGTTGATATTGGGTCATGACGGATGTAATTTTTGATAATGCATAAAAAAATATTATTAGAGTTGCACATGTGTTCTTTGGACAATAAATTTAGATAACTTTTGTGGTTAGAGAAATTATTATTTATTAAAATGATACTAATTATAACGAGTATTTTACGATCATCTTTGAAAAAATTTGATATTCAAAATTATAATATCAAACTTTTATTACTGAAGTGATATCCAATAGAGTCATAAATTTAGATATTGTATCTGATCTATTGGTGTATGAACATTATTTTATTTTATTTTAAAAAGTGAACATTAATTAATATAATATAAGACTTGCCTAATGTGCCAAATATTGATCGCTACTAGTATTTGTGCAGCTGTAATTGGAAAAGGATTTGTTGCAATGAACATAACATTTCGAAATACCGCGGGACCCAACAAACATCAAGCAGTTGCGGTAAGAAACGGAGCTGACATGTCTGTTTTCTACAATTGTAGCTTCGAAGGTTACCAAGACACACTATATGCACATTCCCTTCGACAATTCTACAAAAAATGTGACATATATGGCACAGTTGATTTCATATTTGGCAATGCAGCAGCAATATTCCAAGATTGTAACATGTATCCAAGACTCCCAATGCAAAATCAATTCAATGCAATAACAGCACAAGGAAGAACAGATCCTAATCAAAACACAGGATTCTCTATATGGAATTGTTGCATTGTAGCAGCTAGTGAATTAGGTGATGCAATTAATAATTATAATGATATAAAGACATATTTGGGTAGGCCTTGGAAGGAGTATTCAAGGACAATTTATATGAAATCTTTTATGGATGGTTTAATTGATCAAAAGGGTTGGATGGAATGGTCAGGGGAATTTGCATTAAGGACTTTGTATTATTCAGAGTATGGTAATTGGGGAAAAGGTTCAAACACTAGTAATAGGGTCACATGGGAAGGGTACCATTTAATTGATGAAAAAGATGCTGATCAATTCACGGTTTATAAATTTATACAAGGTCACAACTGGTTGCCTATGACAGGGGTGCCTTTCAGAGCTGGGTTACACTGATTTTTTTTTTCTTTTCTTTTTCCTGGATGCTCATTCACTTCAAATTCATCACCATCATCTTCTTCTTTTATTTTTCATTGATAATTGTTGGAATTTTAGTGTGGGAGTATTTAATATCACATAGATCTAAACTAAATAAAAGTTATTTAAGTGATGCGACTCAGAAATTCAATAGCTTAATTTTTTCGATAAAAATTTAAGATTGTTGCTTTTTATGCTCTCTCTCACTTGCTTTCTTTCACGTTAAATTCTAATTTTATAATTTATTTTTTATTCTTAAAATATCCAATTTTAATCACTCAATTAGGTAGATAAAGTTTGACTTTATTTCGCTATATATATATATATATAT
>JBBPBP010000001.1:5712991-5724184 GCA_037974735.1 Cicer chorassanicum | reverse complement strand
ACAAATAAACATGTTTTTCAATTAGTTTAATTAAAAATTTTAAAATTAGAAATTTTAAAAAAAAAATAGTAAAAGTTCAACCAAATTTCAAACTTGTGCAACTTCTCAATTTAATTCACTCTTTTTCTGCAGTTGTATTTACAAAAAAAAAAAATGTGTGTTTACGTTACAAATTTGCAACTCAAAACTTTAATATACAATAAAATATTATATTTAAATTTTCAATTAAAATTTTAAAAATCCGATTCGTCCAAAAATTGTTCAAGCTTCACTGGCATATCTCAAATCTCAAGATGAAAAACAATATAACAAACACATTGTAAATGTCGATACTTGACAGCAAAAGGCTTTTTTATAATTCCTTCCTGGCTTTCTTTTTATTGGTTTGACAAAGACACAAAAACAAAAAATAAATTTGGAGATTCAACAAACCTAATTAATTGAGTTTAACTTCAACAATCCTAATTAATTTAGATTTCAACAATCCTATATTATTGTTACATTTTAATTTTAAAAATGTATAAAAAATGAATCGAATACACCTTTTAAAAGACGATGGTTAAAGGACCACCATGAGAATGCCCGTTATAGAATATGGTTTTTTTTGTGTGCAAAGCATATGGCTATTGTAAGGGTAATTGACAAATGCAACTCTTTTTATTGATTCTTGATAATCATACTAATAAGACAAATTAAAACAAGAAATTGTGTCCCACAAGTTTCCACAATCGGAGGTATTAATAATTTAGCTATGATTCAAACTGTGTATCATCATGTTGTAGGGAATTAACTTCTTACGTTGGATGAATTATTGGACCAAGAAAACTTTCACAGTATATTTCAAAAATTAGTCAAGCAGCATATTAATGTTTGAATTCACAACAAACAGGCATGCATCATTGTAAATAACAATTACCATTCTCTAAAATCAAAACTGAATCGTAACATACACAAAACAATTCCATGAAAAATAAGAAGGCAGGGAGTAAAACTCCATATTGAAAATCATTAACAAACATAAATAGCAACACTGTCTAGATATAGGAAAAATCTGATTTCAGAAGTTAACAATACCAACAAATAAATATGATCACATTAAACTCTGAATCCTCTGCTGTTCCTCTTTCCTCTGGCCTTCTCGAACTTCCTTCCCTTGGCTCTAACATAAGGCTTCGAGTGGCTGTGTGGTACACCAGGAGCAGGACCAAAGTGCTTCACAGCTTCACGAGCATTCTTTGGGCCTCTAAGAAGAACCTACATCCACAAATTAAATAGACGACAATCCATTTAACACACCATGTCTCACTTCATTTCATCAAACCATACAACACAGCAGTTACACAAATAACTAATGCAACAGGTGAAATGTGGGGAATATGTCCGGCCACCATGAAGAACTCAAAGGTAAAACTTGGATGTCTTCAGTTTATATTAAAGCAAATATTCTATCAATCCACTGTCTAAAAGGTTCAATAAAATAGATATTCCATAATCAAGAACAGAACTAATGAAATCATTTGACAAAATATGTAGCAACTGATATAGTTAATCAATCAGAAGAGGACAAACGCCAAGAGAGAAATGGGCACATACAGTGTTCTGTCCAAGAGGGGCCCTGAGAGCCAACTGATCAAAAGTCAAGCATTCACCGCCAGCCTTTTCAATTCTTGCCCTGGCGGTCTCTGTAAACCTGAGTGCTGTAACCTTTATGGCTGGAACTTCATAAACACGAATATCGTCAGTTATGGCTCCCACCACCACAGCAATCTTACCTTCCTACACAAGTAAATTTCAAAATCGGAATTAATTATAACTGTATAATAACACCACCTACTAATAATTCTGATGAAAATGAAATTGCAGGGATGGACAAACCTTCCCCTTTGTGTACTTGATCAACCTTGACAAAGATAGTGGAGGCTTGTTAACCTTGCTCATGAACAACCTCTTGAGAATAACAGCATTGAACTTGCTGCCAGTTCTCCGAACAAGGAACCGGTAAAGCTGAACACGTAAAAACCAATCAGTATAATTCAATGCATAAACATAGAATAATCTACAAAAAAACCCACATCCCAAATGAATATGCATGTAGACAAACTAGATACGAGAAGGAAAAAAAGGAAATTTCGAAAGCAAAAATTGATTTCACAAAATTAGATCCCTCAGTATGATTAACTGAACATATTAATCATCAATTATCAGCATTAGCATGGTAAAAATGGTATTAAACAATCATTGGGAACCTTCTCTTTTGTAGATTAACACATAATACTGTAGAGTTAAAGCAAACTTTAGGGTTAACATAAAGTTATAATTCAGTAAACAGTTGATAGTTCCACACACGTATTAAACTTAAAGGTTGCAGGCTTGCAGCGGATCTAACCAAACATAATATAAGCAAGGCATAGAAAAACGAATTAATTGCAGTTCCATTAACAATTTGGCTTAAGATTGTACAATCAAATTACGATTACAAAATAATTCTACTTCGAGTAAATGAAAATAAAAATAAAGAAGAATTTGATGTGTGTTCTGACCTTGACCAAGAGCTTGAGATAGATATCATTGGACTTAGGTGCTGTTCTTTTCGACTTTTTGCTCTTACCTCCTGCCTTTAGATCGATCCCCTGCACATTCAATTCAAATGAAAAACTGTAAGAGAATGACGAACGGAGTTTCACATTGAAACACTGTGATGAGATTCATAGAGAGGACTAACCATGGCTGCTTCGGGTATCGAATACTCTGCGACTGGTAGTTTAAGATGGTACTCGTAGAAGAAAACTAGGGTTTTGAATATGGGCCTTTATAATTGATGCCGACCAATATGGGCTCTGAATATGGGCCTTGTTTTTTTAGGAAACCTACGCCAATCTACTTTCGATTTATTGGTTGTCCTTGCATATTTTGCCTCAATAGTGTATTTGTACCCAACACAACTTCAGGTATCAAAGAATTTATCAAAAAAAAATAGTGTTTAATTATATGTTTTTTATAATGTAACAATACACTAGTTCCATTAAAATAGAACATACAACACAAACTTTTGATAAATTTAATTTTTATGTCAAAGTAAATTTATAGTATTTTTAATTTTAATTTTCAAGTTATTTTAATAAGAGAAATGTTATAATTTATTATCACACTAATTATATAATTTTTTGTGCAAATACTACCATAACACTTCATCAGAGATGGACTTGTGTATATCATTGTGGGAGCAAGTGCCCTCGTGATGTTTTAAATAAAAATTAGTGTTATATATATAGTGTTTATAAGTGCATACATATCAAGTGAGAGCATTGTCATATTATGAGAGATAAGAGCATCAATTAATAATCTTCAGATTAAAATCAACATCTCAAATTTCAATTTCTATTAAAAATTGTACGTGACCATCGGTAGAGATTGTCTGTTGCCCTCGAGTTCTCTCTCTTTTTTTTATGAAGAGTTATATCTTGTTTTTCTTTTTCATTCTTTCCACCATCAATGTTTATTAAAAAAGAAAAGACCATTGGTATATGTTTCTCCTTTTCCTAGGTAATTCTTATATATCCATCTTCATCATGCTCTGAAGACATAAGTATTTTGGACATTACACTTGTATGGACACTATAATTGTTATATTTATAAATTTAACCGCATTTGTAAGCTTTGACGTATTTTGCCGTCTAATTCGCAGATTCATCATTTTTAACGACTATGAATCGTATTCTTTTTTATTGATGGAATTTCGAAATAAATCTTACTTTTTAGTAAAACAAAACAAATAGCACGAAAAATGTGTCATCTATCCATCCATTCAGTGCCGCGTGTGAGCCTCAAACTTTCTGTATTATTGCAAAAGAAAATTTACAAAACAAATGCAATTTATCTTGTACCCAAGCTCGGCTTGGATTAGATATACACTAGTTTGACAACGTCTTCATCATTCCCTACTCAATTGCAATTTGCAAGCAATCTCCAGGGACAAAGGTTAAAGAGAGATTACGAAGCACCAAAGCCTCTACGTATAGATTTGTGGCAAGGATTGTTTTCATTGCTCAGTTTGAATTAAAAGGAAAGAAAATTTACACACCATTTTGAAAGGAAAAATATCATTCAAAAAACTATATGAAAAATGAAGGGAAAAAACAGAGAGTACAAAATAAAACAATACTCTACTTCATTTAGATTATTATTAATTAAAACAAGAAACATGAGATCGACCTATAAATTACCACAATTAATTATGTATTGTTAACAACTACACATACAAGGGAACACTCATCAGGAAATTCTTTTCCTAATTTCTGGAGCATCTGAAGGCTGCTGATCCACCATTCTGCTTCCCAGCTTCCTTGCGGTGCGCTTTATAGCTGCTAGTTTCTGGCGTTGGCTATTGCTTTTCCTTTTGCTGTATAAGTGTACGATAGATAGTTAGGTACCACTCCAACAATAAAGATAAAGATATATCATTTCTCACTGAATGTAACAGTAATTATTGAATGATGTCAATTGGAAACCCCCGATGAAAATTGAAGATGCATTTAATATTACCGTAAGTTTTAAATTAGTTGTGTCCAACAGACACATGTTCATGTAAGAATTATTATGAATGTAAAACAAAATATATGACAGAGTCCAAGTGTACCATGTCAAGGAAAAACTGATAATTACATCACACAGTTCACAAATACAACCAGTATAATAAGATGTGTGAAGTAAAAGAAAAACTGAGATGAAAACAATGCTTACAAAAATGATAAAGAAAGATATAATCAATAACTCCAAATGATCAACATTTCTAACAAGTTATCTTTCTAAATTGCCTAAGATTGACTGATAAAAGCATACAAAAATGTACAGCCACTTGAAAATAGAAAGGAAAAAGAAAAGCATTCTAACCTTATAAACACCAATCCTGCTGTTAGAACCATCCCTCCTATAGCCCAAGAAACTCTTTCACTGAACGGCATTTCCCTCGCCCATTGATGGAAATCGTCAAATACCATCGAATTCTCCCCTTTCTTGGTCGATTCAAACTGTGAAGCCTTCCATGAATCAGCAACTGAACCAAGACTTGCTTTATCACCATAGCAAAAAATTTCTTCTGAAGCAATATCGACAATATCAGATTGCTTCACTCGAAAACCTGCAGCAAGACAGAGATCTGTACCATTGGAGACCCATTCGGCAGCCCTACCACATACAAAGTCATTTCCTCCACATGGTGCAAGCATCTGGCATTTCAAAACAACCAAAAAAATGGATGTAAGGAGACAAATTAAAATTTTCATCTTCATGTATTTAAAGGAAAATACATGTGCAATGAGCTCTCTACCTACCAAAACTACTTAAGACAGGTGATCAAAACACAAACAACATTCTGCTACGAATTATTAACAATAAACTAATCCTGTCCTATCACGCATAAGAACAATCACACCTCTCCTACGGATGCTTAAAAGAAGCAAACTGAATGACTAATTTATGGAAACTCCAAATAGACTTCTGTTGCTTTACCATCACAAATATAAAGAACTCCAAACTTCTTTACATTATCTTATATAAAAAATTTGCAGAAGGCAGTTATCCAAATACCTGTGTTTTCACATCCATAGAGAAGTAAGCATTTGAGCATGCGTCATAAATTCTCTCACATAAAGATTCACAAATTAGTGGAGGTCCAGACCGAGTACCAACGTGTGGATCACATATGGCACATTCCAGTAGTTCCCATAAGTTCAAACACTCTTGGCTAGCTTCCCCGGCAGAAGCAAGCTTCCTTACAGACAGCAATGCAGGATGTGTATGTGAAATATCACAGCAAGTCTTTTTGCGAAAAACACGACAAAGGGTCAAATCTTTAGGACCGGTTTTGGGCGGGAGACCCTCTGACTTGAAGGGAGGAAAACGACCACCTTGAGAAACACACACTCCATTGGGTTTACCTGCATTCAGAAAAGAGGAGAGTCGTGCTTACAACAACATTTATATGTCCTAATGACTATCATGCCAATTTTATTGTGAGTTGAAATGAGAATAACGTGAAGACTAGGACCCCAACAAGCTAAGCTGAATGGCATACCCATAGCCAGTAAACTGTACCGTAAATGCATGCATCAGAGAGAGAAAAGGAAGAAACAAAAGACAATGCAGACAAGTACATATCTTAACATAAATAGTATAATAAAGTAGAGGTGAGTAAGGGACGGGTTGAATCTGTCCCAAATCCGATCCTAAATTTTGACAGGATCAATTCTTTAAAGCCAAACCTGTCCTAGGTCCGAATAAACCCCACACTCTGAGAGTCAATTTAAGACTGAATCTAGCTAAGACAGGACCAGGTTTGCCCGAAGGAAGATTTAAATAAAATTATGAAGTGATCATTCAATTATAACTACATGCTAAAAGTTAAAAAATTAAATATTTTTAGTATTTTACCATATATTCAAACATGACTCTTACAATAGTACTTTGCTACAAGATAACTAACTAAACTACCACAGATTTCAACTTTAATATTTTGTTTCTAAAAGCCTCATCATGCAGCATAAAACTAACAATTACAGGTGGGTAAGGGAAAACTTTGTGACGGGTTATATTTGACTATGATCCGTCCCTAAATTTTCATCGTGTCAATTTTTTTGGCCATAACCCTGTCTATTGACCCGAACAAACTTGATGCTCTACAAGTCAAATGAGACAGGGATTGGGTTGGGTCCTGTTCACCCTATAATCAAGGACACATCGGTTACCTCAACAAAATTAGGGTTGGGTCCTTATCCTACACAAAACTTAAAACCTCCCCAAACCCATATTCCCTTTACAAAACCAGCACCCATCTATTGATTCTTCTTAGTTAACTTGACTAACATAATGAATCGCCATAACACTGTCAGCGACTATAACATAACCCCTGAGACACAATCCTTGCAACACCAATTAAAAAGACAACTTTTTCTTTCAAATCTCCCAAAACAGTTCCAGTGTTTCAAACGCATATCCATAAACCCAAGCTAGGTTATCATTAAGGAACAAAATTGAAGAATTTCCCGGATCATCAACACTATCACACTACTAACTACAATAATTAGTGTTTCAAAAAATAACAAATAAAATTCCCTCTCATTATTATGATTTTCTCTGCGTACCCTACTTAAGCTTAACACAGCATCTTATAATCACAATCAAAAAACGAATAGAAGGACGATCGTATATAATAAATGGATAAAATAATAAAATCAAAAGAAGATTTTGAAATTAAATAGAATAGTAAAAAAGGGGTTAAAAAGAGAGGAAGGTAAACACCAACCAGAGGAATGAGGGAGGAAGATATGGAAGAAGAGAAGCAAAAGCAGGAAAGCGTAATCCATGTAATAGGGTCGTCCAAGCTGAGAGTGTCTCCATACCCGAAAAACTACCATTGGATTATGACCTTGATTCGTTTCATAAAGTCACTCTTCAGCACCTTACCACTGCACCCAAACACGCTGCAATTCATTCATACAATCGGGGTTAATCTATACTATTATTTTGTATATAGAGGGGTCATTTTTTAGTTATAAAAAGCCTAATTTTTTTTGTTAAAATATTTTTTTTTATCTTTTAATTCTTTTGTTAAAAAAACTGTTTTTTATAGATTACTTTATCGTCTAATTTAAACGCATACCTTATCTTTTCTTAATTCTATACTAGTATTTTTTTTTTCTTGACTCGGTTAATAATAGTAATCTTTTTTTTTCTTTCTTAGGTCTATGATAGTAATCTCTAACTATAATAAACGTGATAATTTTTTTAACTTGATTACCCTATTTTTTTGTGTAACGGGAGTGCCATTTATGGAATTTTTTAATTGTTTTTGTGTTTTTGGTCAACAGGCTTGGGCAAATTTTAATATTGATTATCATCTACTATGGATCGGTTGAAAAAAGATGTTTAAAATTGAGATATTTTAATATTGTTTAAAATTGAGATATTAACTAATTGAGATATTGATTATCATCTAATTGTTATTTTTATTTTATAATTGAGATATTATCTTAAATGATACTAGTTTGATTAAAATAAAATAAAATAAATATGTATAACGTATTGGATAAACATAAATTACACTACAATTTTATTCATAAAAGTAGTCACTAACCATTACTTCTAAAGAGTATTGACAATTGTCGTTAGAATTTTCGATGATTTTAAATTACTAATCCAACGTGAACCACTTATAAAGTGGTGCACCGAATAACTCGCTCGTGCTAGGTATTTTATATATATATATATATATATATATATATATACACGTTTCTAGTTTGTGCACAATTATGACGTGTACAAGTCTAAACCTAAGCCCGAATGAAAAATACTTTTTAAAAAAAATAAAAAGATATTCATTTATTTAAATTGATTGAATACATCAAATACAAACACAAATTTAAAATCGCAAAAAACGAAAAAGCATAAATCTACTAACAAACTCACATCGTCAAAGTTAATAGTATAAAATAGCAAAATGTCTACAGATAATGTGACAAAATCAAAGTGATTGGAAAACTCTAGCTTCTGGATCTGCAACGCTAATGACTCAGTCATTTGATGAATAAGTAATTGATCAAAGTTGATATGTTGATCAGTCAATCTAAATCAAACGAGCACCGCAGTAAAACGAAAAATAAAATGAACATTGCACTAAGACGAGATATCAAATAACGTTGATATGAGATGACGAAATCATGAAGAAGAAAAAACAAGAAAGAATATTTGGTCTGTGTGGAAATCATGTATTTAGATTAAAACAGAAAAAAGAAGCATAAGGGTGATATGTATTTAGATTAAAACAAAAAAAAAAAGCATAAGGGTGATCTCAAGTCAATTAGTGATTCAGAACTACTTTTTTCCGCGAATGAAAATGATGAGAAAACTTAAAGAGAAAGTGAAGTTTATCTTTCTCAAAAAAAACTCTAAATGAAAATACTACCTAGCGAGAATAATGTAAAAAAAAAAATATTTTTGCTAGTTACCCCGTAAATTCTTTATTACACTTTAAAAAATACACCTAATATCTTTTTAGATTGTCAACCATCTCCTTTTATAAAAAAATATTAAATTGTATAATTTTTGTAAAATCAAGATAGTTAACTGTAATTTTATCAATTCCACTAAATCAAACACATTCAAGAAATCTAATTATGTTCCTCGTGTTTGACGAATCACGCATGCATTTTACTAAATTATTTATATTGAGAAAAAACATTATAGAGAAATTAAGTAATACAATTACTACACAATAATATAACATGGAAAAAACACTTTGATAGCTAAAGAATATTTTGTTGTTAGATGATAGTTAAAGAATAACACTCTACGAAAGTTTTTCCTACACATGAACTACTTTTAACACACCACAATCATTGTACATCTTGTTAAGGAGTCAGGGAAGCGCGAGAACAACAACAGGTTAAATGTTTCATGACCACAAGAGATTTTAACACTATATCTTCACCAAAAACTTTAACCCAATGACTATATGAATTTTCAATCTTATACATCTAACAATTAGTTCATTCATAGTCGATGTTGGATTAACCACTCACACTTAAACCCAATATATCTGCATTCACCAACATAAATATCAAACTACATCTCACAATATCAAAGTACATCTCACAATACTTTAAGGTATTTCCAATTGGTGCATCTTATAACAAAGACAAAACTAATTGAACACTTATTGAGATCTAAAGCATATTTTAAAAAATTCGATTAAAAAATAGAGGCATTTTTAATGTTAATAATAATATTTTTTTAATGTTATTTCAATTTCACGTTTTAAAATTATGAGATGCAATTTTTTTAATTAAATATGTCAATTGGGCATATTTGTTTACACTTCCCTATGACTTTTTACTTTTTATACTTTAATATTTTTATTTTTAAATGCCTAAATATTGGTGGTTTCTAGGGTGAGGGTTTCATCAAGTCCCTCACTCGTGGATCATCATCTTAAACCCTCGTATCAAAATAAATTTCATATATTCATTAGATAAATATCACACCAAATCTAACCTCCATCCAAATTATCTTTCTTTGTGATTGTGGTAGTGCCTAACCATCTCCTTGTGTAAAGAAAAAAAATCTCAATAATGAAAACAAGGAGGTGTAACTGGAAAATGGGTCGTGAAACATAACAACAAAAAACAAAATAAAGGGTCATCATCCTTGTCTTCAAAATTCCTAAATGTCTATGACAATTTGCAAAAGATAAATACAATTAAAAATTGTGCAGCACCCATTCCCTGCGTCTCCACTTGCATTTTTCCTTCTTCAATAACAACCTTAAATTTTTAGAACTCAAAAGTACATTACATGAAGAAAAGAAGAAAAAAAAGAGAAAACGATCAAAGAAGAAAATGTAGAAATTCAAATAAATTTATTCCAAACGGCACCAATTGCGATCACCGATTTTCTTTTACAACAACAAATTTAAATTACTTGAATGAATTTAAAAAAAGTGATATACCATTTTGAGGGATTTTCATGAATGGGTGTTGTTATTACTAAATTGTAATTTATTTCATTTGCAATTTTTATTGGTATTTAATGTCTTAAAGGTTGTATAATGGAAAAAAACTACGACATTTCACTATTTTTCCAAAAAGAATAGAGCCTTGAGATAAGAGGGATGAAGGAGAAAATATTATTTAATGTGAAAAGATAATCATAAATATTATAATAAAATAACACGATTCAAAGATTCTCAATCATAATTTATAATGAACTACTTACATAATAATTCACATTAGAGACCACCCTAAATATTAATTAAAAAATACAGTTTTTTTTTTGTAAATCCAAAATATTTGCTTAGTCCGGCCCTGAACAAATAACACAAATAACTAGAGTCAATTATTATATATATAGTCTTAGTATCTCCATTTAATTATTATCTTGGGCAATGTAATGCTTTTTCCATGTTTTAGTCTTATATATCAAAGAAACTTTGATACTGTTGAAATTATCTGAATGTCTATACCTTTATATGACGTCAAGTGTATTTTTTGGCTTTTTCTATTCTTTTTAATATTGTTCTATACATCTTCTTATTACTGTATAACAAAATTGTGTATAATTAACTTAAGAAAATTTTATCTTAAACCCTCATATTTATCCTTTTATCCGCTCATTTATATTTCTATCTTAAATCTTATTATA
>JBBPBP010000001.1:5697269-5712981 GCA_037974735.1 Cicer chorassanicum | reverse complement strand
CAAATTTTAAGTGTTATGTGCAACACATAAAAGTTAAAAATAAAATTATAGTATAATTAGTTAGAAATATTTATCAATTGCACATGTATCCACTAGTATCATACAACACTAACACTAACATACATCACATATCGATTAATTTGTTAAAAAAATATTATTAGTTTGTTTACAATCAAAATTCTTAAAAAGAATATTTTTAATTAAAATTAACGCAAGACTATTTAATTTATTTTACAACATTGTAGATCGCAACCGATACAATAATAACTGAAATTGATAATATTATTCTATAAATTATACATGTATTGAGAAATCAATGAAATATTTTAAGAGAATTTAATATCATAAAAGTATTTAATATCAATGAAGATTGTCATGTGAGTTACTTAAAGTCTCTTTTAATCTGGACCATTTATTTTAATCAAATAGTTGTAAATAGATTATCTCACTTTCGTATAAAAGTCCTATTATCACTATACATGTCTCCTATATATATATATATATATATACACACTTAGCAAAATTTTGTTTGTGCCTAAATTTGGGGCTCTCTTCCCTCATACCTCTCCCACACCATTAGAATCCTTTTCGCTTAAGCATTATCTTACGTCATTTTAGTTTAGATGTATAACAAAAAAAAAAAGGAAAAATATAATCATATTTTACAAGTTTTTATCAAATATATTCACAGTTTATTTATATAAGTTCATAATTTTTTTAAGTCACTTAAAGGAATAGCTTGAAGATTTTTATATTTATATAAACTTGAGAACTATGTCAAAACTTCTAATAGTGATAGTCCTATGTTTCTACCGCTCTATTGGTGGTAGTCACTATTTAAGTTTCATTGAACTTAGTAATGTCATGTATTTCAATATGCTAGACAATTTTGCATTGTTTTGTTTATGGCAATATCATTTTTCATGTATTTCAATATGTTGGACAATTTTGCATTGTTGTTGTTTATTTTAAATAGTGCATTTATTGTGATTGATTTTAAAATAAGTTGAATTATATTTTTAGTTTTCATATTTTTACTGATTCACGAAATTGATCATTTTATTTTAAAATATGATAGATTTGGTCATTCATTATAATTTTTAACTAAAAAATATTGAAGTGACATGATTTAAAAAATGTGACATATAATATAATGATATATAATGATTACATATATGAAATCGCAATAAAATTATCTAAAAATTTAACTTTCAACTTCAAATTTTTTTTGTTTTTGTAATTTAGTTAATTACATATGAATAATTAATGTATCTGGATGATGGTATATCATAAAATTATATGTTATATCATTTAAAATGTATCAAATTATTATTTTTTAATTTAAAAATTTGAATTAAAAACCAAAATTGTCGACTTTTAAAAAATATAAAAACTAATTCCTTAAATTAATGAAAATTGATAGACTAAAAATTCACTTAAATCTTTAAAATACAAGAAATAAACTTATAATTTTATAATAGATCTTATATAAATTAATCATGTAACTGAAGACCCGTATAACCACACAAATATTTTCAAAATTAACTCCAATAAAATTCACATACTCGTGTTATTCTTCTTCACAAATTCACTTACTCGTACCTAACACGAAATCATTAAAGTATGAGTTTATGTAACCCCTCCCTAACACTGTTAGATGCTAAACCAAATAAACATAGGTTATCTTCCCTCAAAATACATTGCAATTGTCACGTCTCAATGCTTCGGTTATGATCAGATTGTTCATATTATAACTTAATCAAATAAAATTTCAAATACATATTTATAATACATGCGAGGCATATTTTGGTCCAACCACTTTTATTTAACGAAATAATATTTTTATTCCACACTCCTATTCTGGTCCAACCACTATATCACATCTAAATTCAAACTTAACACACTATAAATATAAATAAAAGGTTAAAATAATTGGTTGGTTTGTTTAAGATTTTTTTAAATTGATTTTTATAGCATTATATCTTTTTGTTATAATATTTTTTAAAAAAATATTAAAAATAAGATAAAAAATTAGTTTAAATAGTTTATCTTAAATATGATTTTAAGTATTTCATCTATTTTTTTACAATTTTTTTTGGATAATGAAATTTCAAAAAATAATTAAAATAAAAAGCTATTTTGAGAAGCTTCTTCATAAAAATCATTTTTGAAAGATACCTTTTAAAAAAATAATGTAATTTTTATCATATAAAAATCTTTAATAATAAATAATTAAGTTATTAAATGTCAAAATTATTATTTTTTAATTGTTAACAAATGAATCTAAAAAATTCTACTATTTTTAAATAAACTTTCATAAAAATCATTTTTAAAAATATAAAATAAAAACTATTTTTTTAAAATCTTAAACAAACAGACCTAATATAAATTTTAGGCTAAATACATTCCGTGGTTCCTTTACTTAATTTCAGTTAACGATTTAGTCATTTATCTTTTTTTTTTCCCCGATTTGATCCTTTATGTTTTTAAATAATTTTAGTGTCACCATTTAAGTGGGGTTCCGTTAAGAAAAAGTTAAAAAATCCTCCATCCGTTTTCAGAAAAAGTTACCCTTTATGTTTTTGAAATATTTCAGAAAAATGTTCAAAGTTTGTTATAAGTTTGGTAGTAGGATTGATTCGTTAAAACTGAAGTTATGGAGTATTTATACTCCATAGACATCACTTCATATCAGTGACAATCGTCCTAGAGATTTGATAAACATATGCAATGACCTAGATGAGGGATTTTTTAAAGGGTAACACTGAAATTATTTAAGAACATAAATGACCAAATTAAGAAAGAAAAAAAGATAAATGACTAAATCGTTAATCGAAATTAAGTTAAGGGACTACACGTGTTATTTAATCTAAATTTTATTAACGTATTTTTTAGGTAAAGTAATAACTATACACTCTTTTTAATTGAATGAAATTTAAATGAATCTCTCTACTTTATGCAAGTCCTCCAAATATGAATTAAAGAAGGGATTGGATTGTTTCCATCTATACTGCAAAATCAAACTCTATAATATGCGAGAGAAAGAGGAAAAAAATTTGAAAGCGAAAATGTAAATGTAACATACACATGATTGTATGAAGATTAGAAGTAATTTATTGTTGAAGATTAAGAATTGAAAGAAAAAAGTAAAGCTTATTCATTTGTTTTTTATTGCTAGTAGGTAAAAATTAAAAGCAAATTTATTGTTGAAAATGATACCTAAGCAATTAAGTGGACACAATTTCTTTTGGGATTGTTGTATAAGACTTTGTATTCTTATTAATTTGTATTCTTATTAAATATTATTAAGACAATATTTTTGTTATTAATAAACAAATACTCTAAATAGAGGTGAAAATAACATATGATGAATTAGGCCTCAAATTAAAGGTCCATTGTTAAAATCTTGTATCACCTTTTTCAAAACTTGATAATGTCTAAAAATCTATTTAAAAATATATTTCACTATTATTTTATGAAAACTAAATTGTATTCATTGTTAATTTGTAAATAGACGAACAAATTAATATTAATTTGTAAACAGACGAACAAATTAATATGTTAATAAATTCAAATTCTATTTTGATATCTAATTCAATCTTTTAGAATATCTAATATTATATTATATCATTTATTTTCCAATTATATTTCATAATAATAATTTTAAATATGTTAAATATTAATGTAGTTAGATGTATGTTTAAATTTTGAAAAATGTTTGCAAATTTATAATTTAAAAAAAAAACTTAATATACATATTAATGAGATCACTATTTACAAGTTGTTATTTAAACTGACCAGCCATTAACATCTCGACTATACTTTATTCCAGCAACAAAAAACAAAAATAAACCACACATGCTAACTCGCATAACACGACCTCTATACACAAACTAACAAACAAAAATGGATACATATATATATATATATATATATATATATATATATATATATATATATATATATATATATATATATTATGAGTCATCCATGCATCCATCGATCGAGGGAGAAAGACATAAAGTACGTTCATTTATCACACATCGAAAGGAGAAGAAGGGCTTGGTCTGTTTTGGCCTGCCTTCTCGTTCTCATATGCACTTGATGTTGACCTTCTTCTAAAACGAAAGGGCTCTCTACCTCCTATATATAAATCAAACGGATTACCCATTTTTGCATACATTGCCTTTGTTTATTACCAATTATCACCATAAAGATCAATAAATTAGAAAAAACCACATATAAATAAATAGAACTGAGTTGGGGGATGTAGTATATATAAGCTTTTCTGTGCATTGTACAAGCTTAATTTTCTCAACTATCTACTTGTGTTTGTTGTCATGAGGAGATAATAATAACTCATCTTTCAACACTCATACACTCAATCTAAATCTTGAGAAAGAAAAAATAGACTCATTCATACGTTTAATATCTTCTTTGTGTGTATAGAGTTAGAAGTGTCCAAATATAATCACTAATGAGTTTTTCTCTAAGCTAGTGGTAATAATAAGACGAGTTGAGAATTTAGTCTAAATTGATTTTCAAATAATGAATTAGTCTTGTAATTTTTTACAAACAAATGTTAACAAACACCTTAAAAACACATATATATTAAAAAATTACATGTAAAATTTTGTCTTAAAAATAGTACATTTAACTCTTAAAAAATATAAATATTATTTTTTTAACACAAATTTTTTACTTTTAGAATAGATTTATTGCATAATTTAGTTGTCGTACATCAATATTTATGAAACTTTTTAATATCATAAAAATAAATAATAAATATTTATATCCAACATAAACAAAACAAAAAAGAGAGAGAATCACTGGTTTGGAGTAACAAGATAATCACTTCAATTTTTATTTTTTTTACTAAGAGTTCATTTTTTATTTTAAAAAAATTAACAATTAATTACTAATTATTTTTTTTAAAAAAAACAGCTCCATTTGTCCACTAGTAAAAATAAAAGCAAGTGCAACAAACCTAAAAAAATAAAATAAAAGCAAGTGCAGGTATTTTGTTGAAAAAATGAAAAAAAAATTCACATAATTACTCCCTATACACAATTACTGTTCAACCCTCAGTCTCTCACTCTCACTCTCACAAGTCCCGCCTCCCAGAAACCCAATCCAATATTGAAACAAAATAAGCACCTTACCGGAAAACGGAGACACCGGAGGAGTAGAGCCCGCAGGTGAAGCGGGAGCTGATCCACTCTGACTCTGGTACCCAGGTGGCTTCACGATCATAATACTACGTGTCACTCTCACCCCTTCCTCTGCCGAATCCCCACCGTAGGATCTCACATTTCCACCCTCTGCTTCTGCACATAACGCAAAATCGTGCATAAACGTTAGCATCTAGCATATTCTTGTTCTATAATTCTCGTTAAGTTCTGTAAATTATTATTATTATTATTGTTATTATTATATGAGAAGTAATCTGAGAAATTTCATATATGCGTACCCTTGGCGGAGATAGATGGGGAATTAGGGAAGGTAGGGTGCTTTCGGAGCTTGACGAGACCGTTCTCCGGCTTAGGACCAGCAACGGTGTCATCCCACAAATGATCAAGAAGGTCCATCAGATTCAGTGTGCGCGGATTTTCTTCCGGAATTTGGGAGGAGTGTGAGATAGATATTTAACAACAAAGGTCGGGTTTCAAAGGCGTATCTGGACCGTTGATTCCAATCCAAGTGCCACTATATGACGTGGATGGTGGATCTCGATTCTCCAAGAGATAAGGTTTGGCGGACACGTGGGCCCCATTACTTCGGGGATTTATTTTGGGATCAATGGTGGCGGCGTGACACGTGACTTTACTTGTGTACAAAACAAAGGACTGTCACGTGAGATGTCCTTTTCTGTCCGAGCGTTAATTTCCAAAAATACCCACCACTGTTAATCAAAATCGGAAGATAACGCCCCCTCCCCCTATTGAAAAAGAAATTTACATTTTTTATAGTTTTATAAAATTTTATCTAATGTGATTCTAGCTATATTACCGTAATACCATAAATAATAAAAACAATTGTCATATAAAAGTTCAATAATATATAAATTCAATAAATTATTATCTAATATTTTTATGTAAACTTATCGGTTAATGCATAAAAAATATGAGAAAAAATATTAGATATTAATTTATTTGACTTATATTTTTTTGGACTTTTATATGAAATTAAGAGTAGTTTAGTCTTTTAAGACATTATTAGTAATTATATTTTATTCTTGGATTGTATTGCACAATCTTGGTAATTGAAATGGAACCCTAGCCTCCCTTTTGATCTTACTCTTGTTTTTATCTTCTCAATTGATTCATATGTTAATCAACCGTTCACATCATATGTTAATTTCCTGTCATAAATTTTGATGTTTTGTTTGAAAATTGATTATGTGCCACTACAACTCTTTAAGACTATCATGTTACCAAGTATCATTTAACCCAAAAAAAAGATTATTAAAAATATATAAATTTTAGAGATCTTACAAAATGAAAAGTAATTAGCATCCGTAGAGGATTCTTGGATCAAGCTGAATAATGACGGGAAGTATCTCAACCTAATGGTGGAGCTATATTGTGGAAGTGTTTCGAGGAACAATCATGGTGCTTTTGTTGCAACTTTTTTTACCCATAATTTGGGAAGATGCTCTGCAGATTTATGGTATCTAGTTGTGGTTACGACATAGTTTATGTCACATCATAGTGGAAAGTGACTCTCATGGTTATATGCATGTTTGAAGGTGATAGCTCTCCGAGTCATCTTTGTCATGTTGTGTCGTTTTATCTCGTATCAATCGCTTAGAGGTGTGGATTCGGAGATTAGATGGAACCAAATTTTTAGTGAGGCCAATCACGTGACAAATGTTTTAGCTAAGTTTACTAACTGAACTTTACAAATATGCTCCGGCAAGCTTAACTGTTTGTCCAAGCGGTTTAGTTTAAATGATGTTTGCTAGAACTGTCTCAAACTAGGTGGTAGTTGGTTTCTATTTGTTTTGTCCATTCATTGCAAAGATCATGTGCAATCTGATGGCTGATCAATTGTCCTTATATAAGGAAACGGAATTTCTCCGAGATATAGTAGCCATTAGAGATCTCACATGTAGTGGACATCAGGGAACTATACTATGCTTTTCTGAAGAAGATTTCGGTAGGGTGGATTAATTTTTAGTTTCCAAAAGATTTCAGCTGCTTCAAATTTGCGATTGTCTATTCATGAGAAGCAGCTTTATGATGTGTCATTTAGGTTTAGTAGTAATTAAGTAAGCTTGCATCCGTTGAATTCCATGGCATACTTATGCTGTAATACTCTCATAGCAAGCTCACCAGGTAGGTGATGTCAAATTACCCAGTTAAGCAATAATAATGTCTTTTAATATGCAATGTTATAGCAGAAAGAGAGAATTTTCTTATCCACAACTTTCTGATTGAGATTCATATTATAACATATTTCATATACTCTGGTAGATTTACTAGCCACTACCAAGCAAGCCCTTTTACATTATAGGAGTGAGTATCTAGAAATTTTATATGTATTGTGTACATGAGAGATTCTCATCCCTCCCCTTGCTTGCTGTAAACAATACCAAACATAATGCAAATTGACCCAAAAAAAAAACATAATGCAAAAATGTAAGTTTAATAAGCAAGCTACTGCTCCCTTGGAACAATGAACTAATCACTTGATAAACCTACTTCAAGTTCCAAACAATGTGGGAACAAATAATTGGTTTCCAGGGGCAGGAACTGAAACATGAAATGATATGAAAATATATTATGAGATCCATGAAAACACTAGACTTAATTAGTAATAAGTTTGGGCACATGAACCCCATAGAACCATAGATTCAAATATCATCCTTACCATTGAACCAATAACAATAGATATCCAGGGAAAGTTACCACAATAGAATTGTATCGAAGGCGGTACTTGACAGTATAACAAGTGAACTCTATTTCCATTCCAACAAAAGTGGTGCCGCAACTCTTAAATGAACAAAATTGTAAAATTGCTACTAATGCAAACAAAACATGTCGCAAGCAATACTTAGGCAAAAAAGAATCTAACATGAGAAAAGGGTTTTAACTAGGTTCTAAAATGAATAGGCTGAACAAGCACACTTAATCTTCTTCCTCTCCTTCATTCTCAGCAATGTTGAAGTATCTCAGTTCATAAACACTTCTATCTTTGTTAGAAGAAATCACTCTAAGCCAGTCCCGTACATTGTGTTTCTTCAAGTACTTTTTGGTCAAGTACTTGAGATACCTGGAACAATATGAGATGTTAGAAAAAACATGTAATCTCCTTCAAATCACAAAAATAAATCATGTACAAAGCACTGCTTCCGCAAGTGGAAGGTAGAGCGGTCAATAAAGTTCGTCATTTTTCATAGAGATACAACATCTGAATATAAACAATTACAATCAACCGAAGCCATTTGAAGCACGGGATAAATAACAAGGAATATACTGACATCTTCCATTTTCAAGAGAAACATTTATTACAATTCAGAACAAAATGCCAATAACATTTGAAATTTTTCGCTAACTCTCTCAAAAACAAATACCAAGAGATTATATATTTGATGAATCAAAAGTTTACATAAAAATACCTGTCTAATAAAAAGCAACAATCAGAGCAAACTCATAGTGATTACAATTACTAATAGCATGTTTAGAATACCATCCAAACGGGATTTTAAAATCAACTCTTGGGCATGTTTGGATTGCCAGTGAGTGAGTGTAACAAAACAGCGGTTGCACACCATGATTTGAACAAAAGCTATTGTTTGGAGTTTCAACAAAATCAGGATTCAAACCATGATTTCAATAAATTTGACGTGATTCCAAACGTGCACTTAACTCATTTTCAAAATATCATAACAAAACACAAGTGAACTATTTTAACCTCAGATTTTTTTAACATGAAGTCACTCAAAAGAAATTCTACCAAAACCTAATAATAAACTTATAAGTAAGAAGAAAAATAAAAATTATAAAAATAGAGAATAACCGTTTGGAGAAATTGCTGTGAGAAGTAACGGTGATTTTGCTCTTTTCACGTGAAACAGTGACGGCGTCGCCAAGAGCACCAGGTTTACCACCAACCTTAATCCTCTCTTGAAGGAACTTTTCGAGAGAGGCAATGTCCATGATCTTGTCCTCGACGGGCTTGGCGCAGTCAATGGTGAATGTTGTCAATCCCTTCTTCTTCCCCTTGGAACCAGCTGCATCTACTCGACCCATTTTTTATCTTCAGTTTCTACTATGAAACTCTGAAAAGAGATTATTTCAATTGAAATTGAATTTATATTGCAAGTATAATGTGTATCCTCAAGTCAAAAAGAAAGCGGAGAGGTGATAGGGATTACCTTGATACGCGGCCAAACAGAGCACGGCACAATGTGAAGAAAAAAATGGACGGCAGTGGCAGAAATTAGGGTATTGATTTGCCTTTCTTTTTATACGCTCACATAAAACGCGAGTTTCATCCCGTATCATTTAAAAATAAAATAAAAATAAATTAATCCGTTTGAATATCAATTTTGAAGGAGTCAAAATCAACTTTAGACAATTAAAATTGATTGACATGTTTTGGTATTGTTAAATAAAATTAATTTTTAATTTTTTAGTCGTAACATAATTTTATATTGAAATTTATTGAATTTATTTTTGCATAAATATATTTAAATATACATCGTTTTACATTCAACTCAGTTTTAACTAAAATTAATTTTATAAAAATTAATTCATTTAAAATTTATTTTAGTCATTGTTGATCCAAAAACACCTTAAGCCTTTTAGATTATTTTATTATATTAATTAAAATATAATATTTCACAGAGAATTTAATTTATATATATAGTGTAAAGAGTTTTTACGATGTTAATTAATCACACTTATTAAATCATTGATAATCTTTGATTTTTATCATAACTATTTATAAAGTCTTTAGTATGATTGGTTATGATTTTTCGACTGAATAAATTTTTTATACCAATGGTGCGTCAAAATTAAACTATTTCATAAATTAAATTATCGCTAACAATAGTATATTTATAAACTACAAAGTAAATTAGGGTAGTTGTCGCTCCTACCATTTTTTCTTTAGTTTTTTTATTCATTGGAGAAGGGTGATTTAAAATCATTTTTTGGCCTAAAATTATTTTTCTAATTCATTTTTTCCCCTTTTAATCAAATAGCACATATGTTTAGTTTTTTCCATCTTGGGGTCGCGTTTGATTTATCGTCTTGTTGCGATATTTGTTTGATTGAAATTTATAGATTAACTTCGATCAATTACAAATTCCGATTCGATCAATTACAAATTCAGATTCAATCAATGACTTTGACATTTTCAGTTCCGGAGACATGTTTGTTCCGAATACTTCAATTTTGTCATATTTATAGGTTTTGTCACAATTGTAGACATTATGTCATGTTATGCTACTAAATTGGACATTGCGAGTTTATTCGTAGGTTTATTTTTTTAGTTTTAGAAATTTTGAATTGTATTATTCTCGATAAATACAAATGTTATCAATTTAAATGAAGAAATTTCATTTAATTAATAAAAAAGAAATATTATCGCTAACCATACAAAGAATAGTAAAAAAAAAATCATACACAACAGAGTAGATAGTTATCTTTCGTAAGCATTACAAGTTGTCATATATATAAGACAAGCATTTTCCTTACTCTTAAGATTGATCTTGGTGTCTTTTATTCTTAGGTTTGGGTAGGGTGTTTTGTTTGTTTATAGTTGATCATAACAAGAGGAGATATTTTCGTTGTGTATAAAGGATATACTTTGGAAGTGTGTTAGATCTTGGAGAGGGGAGACTACCTCTCTAATTTATCTGCTTTCAATTTTGCTAAATTGAGTAACGAGACTTGGAAATTTTATGATCAACCTAATGCCTTGGTTACCAAAATCATCCGTGCTAAAAAATTTCTTTAATGTGAATATAGGTCATCACCCTGATAACTCTTCTTGTGTTTGGCGTAATTTAAAACATACTCTTAACATCTTGAAATAATAATTTCTTCTTCTAACTCTTATATTTTCAAAAATCTTCAAAATACTTCTAAATTGATTAATTCAAAATTAGTTTTTTAATCAAAATATAGAAAAATTGGTGGTGGTGAATGGTGATATTATTATCTTAGTGTGGGGTATCTCGTGGACTAAGCGGGACTAGCCTCCATTTCCCCCGTCTTGTGCCCCCAACAGTATTCGGTTTTCTTCATTCCGACCATTTGAGTACTTAACAACTCCCAATCCTAACACTCCTATCCCCTTCTCAACATTCCCTCTCAATTTTTCTTCCTGCCAAATGCTCAATTTGGTTTTTCGGTATGCTTATCTTGGATACTTTCAAGTAGATGAAATAAGAAGAGAGTTCACACCAAGCCCAAGTATTACAAATCAAGTGGTTGTTAACATGATAATAAGGCAGAGTTCACGCCGTCTATGGATATTAATAACCGGTGTGGTTAACAAACATTACTTCACAAGATCAAAATTATACATATCAATTAATATAGACATACAAAATAAATCATACATTTATCAACAGTTGATTTTCTCATCCACAATTAATAATTGATAATTATTATTTTTCCCTTTAAAATGAACATGAATGATATTTGTACGAAAATTAATCCAAAGCAATTAGCAGCAAGAAATATATTCTCCCTATTAAGTAAACATTTCAATGTAGTATCTTATTTTCCGTATTGATGGACGACAACAAAATTATATTGCAAAATTTGCAATCACCATAACTCTACTATGCCAAGCTGTGATTCGTCAGATCAGATCCAAAGATCAACTAGTACAAAGAATTGGAACTCTAACTGCGTTTAATTTGTTGCCTAGAATTATTTGCAGCCCTTTCTTCAGACTTATGATCATAATATTCTACCACTGCAGCTCCTGCTAATGCTGCTAGTGTAAGAGCCTGAGCATGCAACCTGAGACAAAATAGCTCAAAATGATTAGCACGAAGAGTAAACTCGAAATTGTGTAGGGTATTCCAGAGCAATTTCAAAGAAAAAATTCACAACATGAGTTCACCATGAAAGCATCTGTCTAGTGTCTACTACTACTTGTACTGGCTAAAGTGACAAACCCATATCCTTGGGGTTTCAAATATGATGGCCTTGTTTTCCTCTCCATTTACATGTCCATCTAATTAATAATGATAACTTAGGGAAAAAATTGTCTCTTTAAATGATAATTTTCTCTCTCAGATGTGACTTATCACTTTTATGTGTTGGATTAGTATTCAATTGACGAGACAGAGAAGAGATAAAAGAAGGACAGAATAAATGCCAAACACTTAATCAGTATTTTCATATAACAGGGAGTCATGGATCATAGAAAAATAGAACAGAAATCAAAATCTGTGAAAAAGAACATTAGTGCCAATCACTTAAGCATTGTTTCAAAGCAATAAAAATTCCAATAAATCCAAACCCTAGAACCAAGCAATGATCAACTTTTCCAATTGCCATTGGAAGAACTAGAAATAAAAGGGATCATATTTGATATTACAGTTTCCTAGCTGAGTTTTCTTATTTTAAAAGGAAAAGTTGAATTGGCGTCACGCAAAACGAAAACAAGGGAGATGAAATATATATCACATAGTACAAATAAATCACAGGAAACACAGTGTTTACTCACAAATGACAGAAAAAGTGTAACCAGTTTGTTTGGTGACTTATAGCGTGAGTGAGGGCTCTAATAAGTCCCTCACCCATGGACCATCTTGAACAACAATTAAAAGTCATTAGATTAAATAAGCTCATATGACTATAATAGGTACTGCCACACTGGATCTCGCTTACACCCATTCTCTTACTCACCAAAATTTACGTTTCTCTCTTCTCTCAAGTCTTTATTCTCTTCCTAAAATAACCATGGCAGCCAACTTCTCTCTTGTTTTTCAACCATTTCTGACCTCTAACGATAAATCTAAAATGCACAAAGTGCATTAACCACTGCCATAAGCCCAAGAAAATTTTAAGATCAAAGAAACTTCAAAAAACCAAAATTTTATGATCTATGATGTTTGTGTTGTGGTTCAATATAAAAAGAAAATGAACTCATTTTTGAGCCACTGTGGTTCTTACTCAAATTTCTCTTTCCATTTATAGGGTTTATGGTAAAAATTGTCACTTTTCTTTCATTACCCCGTTCTTGACTAATTTCATTTATTTTCAATTTTTTTTATTCTGTATTTTTATTTTTTAGAGATAAACCCTCCCTCCAATTGAGTGGTTATAGAGAAGAATCAATATAGCAAGAAAACATTGCATGACATAAAATCCGTTCTTGTAGATGATGGAGGTGGTGCCAAAAAAAACTTGAACCTAGGTTCTTACTCACGGTTCACCGTGAACCACTTAATAGATGGTTCACCTTAGACATCACCAGTTTGTTTTAGATTTGATAAAAAAAAAAAAAAGCTACACGAGCACACTGTTCACCGAAAATAATATTTTCTTGCCCTTCCACTGTAATCCCAATGGAGAAATTTGAAAAAGGAAGTAAATGTTTGGATTTACTTTTATGAAAGATAAAAGTGATTTAGAATCATAAAATTGACTTTGACACATGAGTGTTTGACTTCCATGAAGAAGAGAACGGGATTCTAACCCCAAATAGATTCTAATTTGAGCTGAGATTTATAATTCCTATGAGAAGAAATCAACTCTGACCTCAAGTTAATTGTTCAATTGACTTTTATTTAATTCTATACAAACATTAATTAATTTGCGTTCAACTAACTTTTAATCAAAATAAAAATACATTCAAAAACCAAATTTTCATTCACAAAAACCAAATAGGCAAAAGTGAAAACTGCATCAAAAGGAACCAACACAACAAATCGCCATGGAACAAACATCCACCCAATCTTAACATTCAATTAACACGTGACAATCTCGTAGGCCATAGCTAAGAAGATGAACGTAGAACCCTATAATAATATAATAATTATAATTATAAAACTCAATTATTCCAGCAACAAAAATAACCAAACACCCTTCACTTCTTGCGGTTATAATTATGTAACACTAAATCTGTTCACCAAATATGGATTACACAATTTTGATAAGCAAAAAAAGAGGGCTGATTGTACACACGAGAAATCCAGAAAATTTGTAATCAATAAAAAACATTAATTAAAAAAAGGGGGGAATGGTAACAAACCTGGCGTGAATGATCTTAACACTGGTTTTCATGTTAGGTCTAGACCAGTTGTATGCAATTGAACCCGTAATACCACTAAGCCACAAACACCCTGATCCCAATATCAATCACAGAGATCTAAATTAGACAATCTTCAACAACAAAATAATAATAATAACCTAATATCATTTATTTAACCAAGAAAATAAAATTAAAAAATATATATGTTTGAATAAAATGAAATGATTGAGATATTTACCAACAGTACGGAGCTTGTGTTCGACGACCCATTTTCTGATAGACTCGATTTGGGTTTTAGCATCCGCCATAATAGCTGGAAGAAGGAAGGTACGAAGGTGAAGAAAAAAATAGATTTAAGAAGGAAGAGAAAAGGAAGAAAAAAGAATAAGAGTATACGCGGTTATAGATGCTGAAGGTTTTTCCGTTTTTATATGGTGTTGGAAAATGGAAATTGCGTGAGAAGAAAATAAAAGTTAGAATCAAATGAGAAGTTGTCGTTGTGAACCTGGTCGATTAGGCGGCGGAACTATGCTATTGCTATTGACGTTGTTGCCATTCGCCCATGTTAACGCACGTGATTTTAATACTCTTTCCGTTCCACAACTAATGATATTTTACTTATATTAACAAAAATGAATAATGAAAATAATATATTTATTAAATTATTTTTATTAACTATTTATATATCCACATTTACTATTAATATAATAATCTTTATATATAAAAGTTAAGTTGTCAAGTATGCATAAAATATTTTTATCTCAAATTAGTGGTATTTTTATACTTTATTATTTAATTATTAATTAATTTATGTTTTATTACTTCCTACATTTTTTTTATTATTTCTATTTTTTCTTCGGTACAATAATAATATATTTATTTGTCTGTTGTTTATATTTTTTTTTAGAACAATTTCTACAAATTTCTTCAATTACAACAGTCTCAAAAAACCTTTTTAAAAAATTCATCCATATATATTGTTTTTCTAATCATCTTTCTTGAACTCTATATCATATTTTTGTTGTTTATAATTCACTTTAATAAATCATTTGAATACAAAATTTGAATAATTATCTTATCTATGTTATGAGACCTTTAAACACCTTTGGCGAGTGTAAAGTGATTTTTTTGCGAGTCACCAGCTATAACATTTTTAAAATTAATAGAAAAAATGACAAAAACATATGTAAGTTGATTTTTTTTTCTATACTACTTTCTTATATAATTTTTTGTCATATTTGTTACCCGTATTCTTCTTTGTTACATATTTCTAAACTATTTTTGTCACCTAACTTTCATGGTACAGAGTCAAAATTTTAAAAAATCATTATTTATAGTTCGTTTTTTATTTTTATTTTCATCATTGATATCATTATATATAAAAATTAATTAGCAAGTAAAGAAATAATTTTCCTCCTAAATCATGGATAAATTAATAAATTAAGAATTTTTATTAAAATATGTAAAGTAATTATATTTATTAAAA
>JBBPBP010000001.1:5671464-5696897 GCA_037974735.1 Cicer chorassanicum | reverse complement strand
ATATTTGTAGTTTGTTTGAGATATCAATTGATATGTCAATGCATATACAATAAGTATAGACCTATTGACATAGCAATTTTCACATATTTTAAATTTTAATATTAAAAAAGTTATTGAAACTAATTGTTAAATTAAATTTATTTTTTTTGTTTTAAAAAAATTATCTCTCAAAATAATAATAAAATATATTAATTCATAATTTTCTTTCTATACATCGCACGAATGTACAATCTCGTTAAAAAATAATAAACTAAGAGTGATAAATATAGTATTAGTGGAAGAAAACAATTATTATTGTGAATATATCAATAGTTATTAAAAATAATGAACAAAGTTAACAGTCTATTTTTGACTAACAATTAATGAGTCTTCGTTGTTGGTGTATTTAGTTAAACCAATTTCACATGACAATAAATAATTATTATTGATTTTATTAATATCTCATAATTATAATTTTAATCTATTAAAAATTATAAAATTAATGTTTCATGTTGTTCTGTCGGTATAAAATTATTTACACCAACACTTTACTGCCATTACACTAAAAATAATTAGTTAGTACTATTACCCAAAACTTAGACTAATTTTTAAGTTCAACAACCACCATATAATAAAATAATAATATAATTGTTTAAATTATATTACACATGTCCCCCTAAATATGACTACTGTGATCTTCCTAATACTTCTATAGAAGACTTTTTCCAAAATTTTAAGTACATAAATGATTATTTTTTTTCAAAATTTTAAGTGCATATATCAATGACTTTTTTATCGGTATATTCCTAATTATATTAATTTTTTTTACAATTGTTACTAAATATTATGATAACAATATATAATATTTATCTATTAAAAGGTAAACTTATAAAAATAATATTAATTAGACAAATGTTAACAATTGACTTAAGTATTATTTTATTCTTTGCGTCTATTTCTCTAAGCGGTGGAAATGTTACTAAATAGAGCTTATTTCAAAACTCAATGGAAATGATGTTTTGTGGGTCGGGTGCAGTGTATTTTGTTGCCCACGGTTTATTATGCGAAACCGCTTTTTGGTGGTACCAACTACCAACAAGAAAACGAACCATCAAAGAAAGAACATTAAACATGTTTTAGCCTTGTAGGACGACACATTTGAATGGTTAGAGGAGAAAAAAAAAATTAAATGGCTTATATGACGATCGGGCACATGTATGAATAAACTAACATTTTTAAAAACAGATTAGCATCCATCAAGATATTCATCAGTTTAGTTATTGATTTTATAATAATAAAAAATTGTTTAGACACTAAATTATCTTTCAATTTTTTTATGAAAGTATTAAAGACTGTTTTAATAATTCGATAATTAATAAAAAATTTCAATTAAATTATAGACCAAGTAACATGTTCTACATTTTTCAAATACTAATTAAATTTTTTGTTACCATAAGTTTCTTTCTAGAGCTATGTTGTAAGCAGTAAACTTTGGAGCAAATACGCCAAACAGGGAGCAATCTAAAGTTCGTGTGGAGTTTGCTATGTCACCCCATTGGGATACCTACCCTTGACCTTGCAGTAACAACTAACAAGTTTGTTTTGCAACCTTTGCCTTTTCCCTAAAAGATTCATTAAATATATTTTTATAGTGAAATAGTGTATATAATAAGTTGATATCTTTACATATAAGTTGTACAGACTACAAAATATTCTAATCATATTTGATCAACTTATTATGTCATCCAGGGACGCCTAAGGCTGACATGACTAAAACAGTCTTCCTATGTCTCAAAAAAAGAAGAAAAAATTATTGTGATGTATAGTTATAAAACTCGTGTATCACCAAATCTCGATTTAAAGCACTAGTTAAGTAGGTATTTTAAGTTTAATATTTCAACAACTATACATTAATTTTTTGTACTAATTTTTATTTATATTTGAGATCAGACAAAATAAATAATATTTAAAGTAAATAATTATTTATATTTTTAAATAATTATTTCATATTATTTATATTATCAAGTTAATATATATATATATATATATATATATATATATATATATATATGAAAAAAGAATATAATTTATACATATTTTAAAAAGTTTTTACATTCAATCACGACTATTAAAATATTTAATTTTTATTAAAATTGTTTAGACATAGACTCACATGAATTAAGTAAAACTTTTTAAAGAAAATATATATAAAAAATATTTCCAGCCGTTAGAGAATATAAAAACTGATTTTGTGAGACGACACATGTAGGATGTATTTCGCTCTCAAAAGAAAAGGCACGAACGGCTAAGATGCGATCGTTCTTCTGGCCGTGCACGTGTCACCACAAGACATTGCCTTTTTTTCCTTTTCTTTTGCTTTGAGTGTTCGATCAGATTCTCCCTCACATTCTCGAGATTTAGAACATCGTCTTCCATTCTTCGCATCTCTCTTTATTTGCTCCTCTCAGGTATCAATTCTATAATCCTCACTTTTCTTGTTGCAAGTTTTTTTTTTTCCGATCATACGTTTGTATTTTTCCTTTGAATCTCCATTTCCTTTTCCTCTCGTATTTCGATTTTTTCATTTCTCGTAATTTGTATGACCATAGATCAATCGCTTGATCAATCTACTCCAAGTATTTTAATTTGAACTTCATAATTCCGATTATGTAACATGAATTGATATATGAACTACTCGAGAATATAGCAGGGATAGAGAATTGTATATTGTGTGTGTTATAGAGAGTAACCAAAACAGAAAATGCTTCCCTAAAAGGAAAAAATAAAATCATAAGCATAATTGCCAACACAGTAGAAGCTAGAAGTTTCCTTAAACAACTGAAAATTAAAGAAGCATAATATTGATGATTGTATGTTTTATTTTTTTGCGCAACAGTTTTGTTTTGTTTTTCTCCCCTCATTTCATTTCTATGGCTCTGTTTGAGACAGCTCAACCGTATATGTGTGTGTATAAAGTTATATGATTGTTAGAATATAAGACTTTGATGTTATATTAGAGTATGTCAGTTTATTTTATAGGGTCAGTTTATAATCTTGGTATATTAGATTATTTCTTAGGATTATTAATACTTATTAGCTTTAATTGCTCTGAATGTCCCCGGACTATTTGAGAATGTTTAATTAAGTTCATGAACTAAAAAATTTGTAATTTGGTCATTAAACTTGTTGATAATTTGTAATGAGGACTTTCAACTAAAGTTTAATTGTGTGCCAAAACTTTTAAATTTAAATAATCTGATCTCTCCTAAACTTTTAAATAATTGGGAATGAAGTCCTCAATTTTTTAAATCATTTCAAATTGGTTCACAACACAAGTTAGAAGGTATTCACAACACTTGCATCTAATAATTTCTCTCCTCCTTTTATCTAAAACCCACAACTTCCACAATGATTATTTCTGTAAATTTTGATTAGCAATACTGTCAAACCATGTATATTTCAGTTATATTTTAGCTGACTTAATTCATTAATTTGCATAGAGTATGAGGAATTTTTTTTTTAATGGAGGGTATGGGAATTTATAATTGGACAATACATTATATGGGAATTTATAACTGTGTATTTTTAACTGTGTTTTAGGGAAAAAATGAGTGGCCGATCAAGTCGCACATTATATGTTGGTAATCTTCCTGGCGATATTCGCATGAGAGAAGTGGAGGATCTTTTCTACAAGGTACTATATCTAAAACCATTGTATGCACCGTAGTGCTTTTGACTTCTATGCTGAAAGATACTCACTTAAGTAATCATCATCACCCTGTTTATTTTCTCTATCAAGTATCATGTACCATTTACTCCCATTATTTGCTTTCACGGAAATACCTGCATACATGACACACAATTTATGAAATATAATTGAAGATCAATATGTCTGGATTTCTATTTCACCAATTGCTTTCTTCACTGTCTAACTACAGTATGGCCCTATTGTTGACATTGATTTGAAGATCCCTCCAAAACCACCAGGTTATGCTTTTGTCGAGGTATGCCGGAATTTCATTTTGTAAGGATGTGAAGGGGTATTTATCACACTTTTTTTAGTTTCCTTGTTCTGCCTTATATATATTAAACGTTATATTGCAGTTTGAGGATGCTCGTGATGCTCAAGATGCGATTTACTATAGAGATGGTTATGATTTTGATGGTTATCGATTACGAGTTAGAATATTTTCCCTTTCTTCTCTTTTTTCTTTTTTGCCTCTATGGGACACTATCAAATTTTGTTATATATGAACTTTTGGTCACTATTTGTTACTGTAGGTTGAACTTGCACATGGTGGACGCAGAAATTCATCATCTGTGGACCGATACAGTAGGCATAGCGGTAGTAGTGGTAGTCGTGGAGTTTCTAGGCGATCTGACTATCGTGGTATGTATTGTTTCCTAGTATAATGTTAACAATTTTTTAAACATTGTATTATTGTACAATAGTTTATTCTCATTTTGTTTCTCTTAATTCCCATTTGCACTTAAAAAGAGAATGTTTTGGTTGACCCATTTATTGTCTTTGCAGTTCTGGTGACTGGATTACCTCCTTCTGCTTCATGGCAAGACCTGAAAGTATGGATTGGTTCATTATTCCTATGACCATTTGATACTTGCAATTTTTTTGCTTGCAGGGGATTGATTACATTTTACATTGTATTGGTTGAAAATTAGTGAATAATATTTGCTAATTCTGGGTTCTAAATGATTAGGATCACATGCGTAAAGCTGGTGATGTGTGTTTTTCTCAAGTGTTCCGTGAGCGTGGAGGTAAGTGGATTTGGATGCATTTTGGAGTTTTTAGTTTGTATAAAATGGTTGGTTAATGCAGGGGGCTCCTTGAGGTTAGAAGAGAATGCAAAAAGGATATTGCATGCAAAGTGAGGGAGTAAATATGCAGTAGTTTGATGCATTGCTGTCAAAGAGCAGCTATAGTGGTACAATAGCGCTAAAGCATAGCGGAATTTGAACAAATCGCTATTGCTCCGCGATACGCTATTTAGTACAAAGTGTTGTCAAAATAGCTGCTATTGCGGTGCTAGCATATCGAAATTTGAACAAACCGCTATTTTTTTCGTGATCCACAATTTTCAAAATTTTGATGATAAGCTTTTCTTTGAGCACAAAATAAGCTAATAAAAAGTGTTGAGGTGTTTATTTTGGTAGTCATTTTTTACCTTGTAATCTCAAGTGGTGATAATGTGATATTTATGTAGAGGGAATGACTAATTTTGGGATACAATAAGTCCATGAAACAGTGCTATTATGTCCAGCCTTTTTGAGCTGATTTATTTCATTATTTATTTATTTTTGATAATAATTTCAATAAACTTTCACCACATAATCTTAAACATGGGTATAATTTGTATGCAGGCTTGACCGGGATAGTGGATTATACCAATTATGATGATGTGAAATATGCTGTAAGTATTCTTAACCTGTATCATCAGATATATATGTTAGGTTTTGTATCTTGCGTGTTTTTGAGCTGGATTTTTTGTGGCTGCCATTTTGACCAGCACGGTTATTATGCTTCAATAACTTTGTGTTGTCATACAGGTCAGGAAGCTTGATGACTCTGAATTTCGAAATGCATATTCTCGGGCATACATACGGGTGAGTGGATATTACTTTTGGCTACATTCTTCATTCTGTTCATGTACTTGCTCTCCTTGACATATCTCTCTGGTTGGTCCAGGTGAGGGAATATGATCGGAGTTATTCTAGAAGTCCCAGTCGTGATTCAAGGAGGAGCTATTCTCGAAGTCGCAGCCCATATATATCACGAAGTCGAAGCCGCAGTCTAAGTCATAGCTACAGTGGCAGGAGCAGAAGGTTCGTTTTGGTTGCACCGGTCAAGTATGATTTGTATGTATTATTATAGTAAATTTGAATAATTGATCAAGTATTAAATTTTGCAGTTTGTCTCCAAAAACAAAACACTCTCGGCGCTCATTATCTCTTTCAAGGTCAGTTTGTGCCCAATCTTGATATGTGTGCAATTTTGTAGTATATATGCTTCCACGTAATTGGTAAAATTGAATTTGATTAAAATTTAGTCGTTTAACAATAGTATTACATCATTATACTAGGTGTATAAATCTCTCAGATTTTAAGATTGGTGGTATCATATAGTCAATTGAAATAGAAAATATAGAACATGATTTGCACCAATGGCCTATCTAAATTAAATGCTTAGTAATTTATATAAAATTCATTGGTGCAAAACTTTTTGCCTTTCCTATCTGGCTTTGTTTGTATTCAATTTGATGATTAAATACATGATGGTACATATCCAAATAATTAGATGGTATGAGATTATATTATGCAGACTCTGGTTGTTAATAGCGAAACTAGCCATAATTTAATGAGGGGGCCAAATATAAAGGAAAAAATAAAATATATTTTTAAAACTAATACATTAAACTTAACTAATAACCAAAAAAAAAAATCACAATAATTTTTACTTCTATAAAATATAAATTAAAGCAATATAAAGGAAATAACAACTTACAATAGTTATTTAAAAAAATTGAGTTCGATGACGTTTTAAATAGTCAAATTCATCTATAATTGATGGTGTACTAAATAGACTAGCAATGTCTTTTTTTAATGTAAGCAATTAATTTATTTGCAAGAAACTGGTCATCTATTTTATTTGAGTTTTGTTTTTACAATTTTTGCTGTCAAAACTCTCTTTGTAGTTATTGAAGAGATTAGAATAATTGAAATAAGATGAACAAAATTATCAATCAAGTAATAATTTTTTAAATGGCTTGTTTCTATTAATTTTAGACAAATAGACTTATTTTGGGTAGCTAAATATAAAAATATATCAACTTATTAAAAAAGTGGGGTAGCCAAGGCTACCCTATGAATACACTACTCTTTGCCCCTGCTGGTTGTCATGCACCAGCCGAAATAATAGAATGGGTTCTGGCAAATTCTGTGATATTTATTACTGCTTTTCACTCAGTTTTTATTCATGTATCTATTTGTGTTTTGGGGAGAGAGCTTGCTTTTCACTCAGTTTTTATTCACATTTATAGTTGTGCAAGTGTATCATTGATTCATGTTTGATTACATTTGTACATATAAAAATAAATCAACTTATGCCCACCTTTTGCGTAGCTACTATTGTCTGCTTGCTTTGGTTATTATGCATTTGTGTGGTGGTATTCAGTCAGGTCTCTATTGGTATATTTTTAAACTACATTGGACTGGCAGAACCCCGTTCGAAAACTTAGTTTGTTAATAATTATACAAGTAAAATTAGTTCATTTCATATGGTCTTCAAGTTGTCACTTAGATATTTGTTTCTGGAGTAGCATAGATTCAGTGTGGCATAAATATTAGGTAATCAGTTTACCCTAGAATAGCTTGTGGTTGATTTCCTTCCTACCTTAAAGGATTGTGGAATAATTACATAGATGAGCTGGCAATTTTGATAGCAGCTAGGTGATTTCATATTTAGGTATTTGATCTTTTTTAGAATCAATCGTGTTTTTGTATTTTTTAAAAAAATATTTGTTTTCCAAACTTGCAGTAGGATTGCTCTTGATTCAGTTGGATTTCTGCTAGTTGAGTTTTTAACTGTATTTATTATTTCAGAATTGGAAAGAAAATTCTTTGAAACGTCTTCTGTTGTCATAAAGATATAATATCTTACCTTTATTTCACATTTAATTAAGAAATGCATTAAATTTTATCGCCTATCAGATTGTCTGGATTCATTTGGTATTGCATTCAGTTTCTTTTGAGGATGGGTTGTGCTTTTTTGTTTTGCTTTTCTAGAATATTATGATATTCTTGAAGCACTTCTCATTTATTCTTTTTGTGCAAAGTTTGAGGGAATATATCATTTCCTTATAATTCCAAATCATTTGTCTGAACATAAACATTTTATTATATATTCCACAACTTTGTTCTTATGATAAAGCCTAATGCTATTCCATAGACTTATCAGCATAGTTCTTCATATGTGGAAACGTGGAGGGGGTGATGATAAAGTGGTCTTCAGCTTGGCCGCTAGTTATACTATGTTCATTAGGGTTGACTCTCTTGTTTTCTAGACATGGCCTTTTGCGGCGACCTGGGAACTGCATGTTAGGATCTTGATGGCATGTGGTGCTCAAACGCCTGCAACTTTGTGGTATGAGGTAATGATGTTTTGTTGATGAGCACCTCTGGAACACCTTAACGTTGTGACTAACAATAATGCTAATGTTATATTGATTAAAAACATGGTCTGCAATTGTTGTAGACTGGATGACAGTAGATGGATGAATTGCAATCTAAAAGCTGGATCACTATGAACATAATGCTATTGGTAACAACAATTGCAAATCAGTTTTGTTTCAATTTTAAAACTACAAATAACCTATGCTCTAAGTTCAAGGTTGTGCTTATCCTTCTCTTTAGGAGTTCTTTTATTGTCTATCGAGTTGGTTATATCTTCCCTACAATTCGTTCAAGGTATCATGCACGGCTCACAATACAATTGTAACGCTTGTGCATGATGTTGAGTTCAATTACTTCCCCCCCTCGATTTTGCTCAAGATTTGTGGTAGATTGATTTCTTCCGTTTGGTTTTTAGTAACTTTGATGTGGAATTTGGACTGGTGCTGCAAGTCATCAAACTTTTCATGGCTCATTCTGGATATTGAATTGAGTTTTGTTTAATTTTTTTTGCAGATCCCAGTCAAGATCTAGATCTCTGAGTTCATCTGTAAGTTTATCTAAATTACATAGTTTGAGATTATCTAGAAAAGAGAGAAATGGAGTGACAAATGCAGTTGTATTAAGTTTTCTTTACATTTGCATGATGTTGCTCTTGCCCTAAGATTCTCAGTTTTGCTAAGCTATAGTAGAATTAACTTGTAATGGTTTAAACTTTAAACTTCGAATCTAAACAGAAGTTTATGCTAACCTAAAACCAAATTTTTTCCCGTTATTTTGTGCGAAATGCAGCCTCGACCTCGACGTCACCAGAGTCGCAGTCCTAGCCAAAGTCCAAGGAGTTAGTAAAAATCTCATTTGGCTTAAGTATGTTAATTGTCCTCTAACTCCTAATTATTCTTGTAGTTGATTATAGATTTGAGATTTGATATCTCTATTTTATTTTAATGCTTCTTGATGTTCTAATGATAGATCTAATTGACAGGTGAGATCTGCATGCATGAAGTCAATGTGTTTAATCTGGGGAGACCACTACTGAACATGCACTTCCATTCTGTGCTACATCTAAGCTCCAATATAGCTCAATCTAGTTTTGTATTTGAACTTTAAATTTTATAGGTGAAACTATGAAACAAACCTTTAGTTAGCTTAAAAAAAAGAAACCTTTATAGTGCATTTAAATTTGAATGGATGATTAGAACGAATTGAAATGATATTGTATTATCAACTCTAAGACTAGGCTATGTTACATACCTTTGGCGTTTAGTAATCTAAATTAACCTGCCATATTGGATTGGCATAGATATTGGCTTAGCTTATGCATTTCAAGTAATTTAAATAAGTCAAGTGATTGTATACTTTAAAGAAACGTTTGGATTTTTCATTTTGTTAAAGTTCATCAGAAAACTCAACCGAAAATCTTTGGTGGTAACACACAATCTGATTAGTCATTTGTCTCATAAGTCTCGAGCTCCAAATGAGGTTCATGTTGGATTCCACGTTTACTTTTAAGACAATAATTGAATGAAATTCTCGAAATTGTCTACATTATTATGGTGTAACTATTTCCTATCATCATGATTTTTCCAGATGAGAATATGATAACATTCTTGAAAATTGAAAAAACTATAAAAGAACAAGATAGAGGTATTTTTGTTGCTCTAATATTAAATATTGAAAATAACTACACTCATTTGAGCAATAAAAACTGAAATCTTATTAATTAATAACAAAAAAGTGATAAACTTTTGTCAAAAAAAGTGATAAAGTAAATGCAAAATATCAACCACCGAATAATTTGCAAGATATTTTTTGGGCACCAAATAATTTGCAAGTTATTTTAGTTACTTTCTATAAGAAAAAAATAAAAATAAATGTGCACTAACAAATCTATCTATAAAATAATGACAATCAACTAGACTATTTATATTACTATATATTATTAGGTCACTTAATTTTTATGGTCTCGGATGATGTCTGTTATTTGAATTAGTTTACGTATTTAAAATCATCTTTTAGGTATTGCTAGTGGATGAAGCCTTTTTATGGTTACACAAATTTACGGCGAGAAAATTGCACACTAATTCAAGGCTAAAAACCAGGCTATGAATTTCAACATGAGGCATTATTAAACAATACACATCAGACTCAACTTGCGGAAGCTTCAATAACTGTTTAAAGTTTCAACTAAGGGACTATTTGGGAGTAGAATTTTGAAGGATTATATTATATTTTATGTTTTTGAGTCGGTTATGTTTATATATATTCAAGATTTTTTTTTATAATATATATTCGAGATTTAAAAAAAAATTAAAAATATAATATATGATGGTCTAAAAATTTCAAACTTACTTTAATTATTTAAAAAAATATTTTATAACTTCTTAATTTCGAAAACAAAAACACGTCTCATACTCCATAATCTCTCTTCCAAACATATCGTAAGTGTTGTTATGTCACGCTAGATTCTTGAACATATCAATTACGCATTTGAGCAAGAAAACACATCTATATAAATAAAATATGATATTTAGTTAAGTTACACACTTATTCTAACCGTGAATTTTATTTCTCTTGGAAATTTGAAGTCTCCGCTTATACACCATTGCCATATCCTTTGTGGCAATTCTGATTCCAACCAATGTCCACCATTGTCTTTCTTGAGACACCATCAAAAGGAATGGTAAGACCAAAAATTAGTTTTTATTTATAATTATTAGATGTTCTTGAAATGTGTTTTCTGTTGATTATGGATATGGGTCATTTATGCAAATTAGTGCAATTTTGCACTGTTTTGCAAAAAAAAATACGAATGAGCTCTCCCTTAACTTTTAGGGTAAGGCTTGAGAGAAAGTCACGATGAAAGAAAATACATTATTTAGGTGTTAGAAAGAAAGAAAAAAACCTTGATCCTCTAAGTCCCCTATTTATATTCACCCCTCTTAGGATAATGAGTTTTTGTTTCACCAATTTAGACCTATTAGGTTAATTTTGGAAGCCTCAAAAGATCCCTCCAACTTAGGTGACTGGCATGACGTGCAGGAGAGAAGTAGAGGATGATCGGCTCTTGAATTTAGTTTTGTCTTGAATGGTCTTCTGTTGGCTCTTGAATCCACTGTCCAACCAATTTTTTTTTCTTTCGCTAACTTAATTTATGTGGAGAAATTTATTACCAACTTCCTCACATTTGATATTTGATTTCTGCCCTAAAAATATTATTTTATCTTTTTCTTACTCCTATTAGTTATTTATTGATAGTCAAAATCTTTTAAAATTATTAAAATTTCACCAATTTTAAATTATTGATTTTTTTTTTTATAAAAAAAATATAGAAAATTGCATTCCAAATGTTTAACATTTATTTAAATTTTTAAATTTTTTAAAAAAATATTAAAAAATTGTATTTTGAAATTTTAGAAGTTTTGAAAAAATTGCATTTCGAAAGTTCCACGTTCATTCAAAGTTTCGAATTCTTTTCAAATTTTTGAAAAAATTACATTTTGAAAGATTCACATTTATCCAAAGTTTTGAAACTTTTAGAAAAACTACATTTCAAAAATTTCACATTCATCCATATTTTCGATTTTTTTTTAACTTTAAAAACAATTACATTTAAAAAATTTGACATTCAAACAAGTTTTCGATTTATTTATAAAAAAAAACTAAGAATTTAAATTTTGAAACTTTCAAATTAAAGCAAATTTTCGAAGATGGAGAAAAATAATTTAATTTAAAAAAAATCAATTGATTAAAAAAGATAAAAATGTATTTTCATAGACTTTAGAGGGCGAGAGATATTGGCACGGAGATGCATGATAAATTTCTTATTTATGTGTGATTAAGGTTTGAACTTTAATAAGATTTTTTTTGATAGAGTTTTAAAACATACCACTTGATAAACGGTTTTATTTTAATAACCAGCCTTGAACTATAATTATTTCAAGGTATGGTACTTCTCATGCGAATTCCATACCTTAGCTCAATTCTTGCACAGCAATTTACAAATCACTCTTCCACGTGGTTGAGGTAAAATTACTCAAATTCTCAATACAAAGCATTTGCATGAGCGTTTTTATCAAACATAAATAGTTCGCCACTCACTACAAATTCAACCACAATTGGTCTTATCTCATTCAATTGATTTATCACTTGAAAACACACTCTCCAGCATGTCTTCCAAAAACATGATTTTTCCCAACAAAGATACCATCTTTATTTTATGCTTTCCAATGAAGGATCATAAAATAGTTGAAGCAAATGTCCATCACACAGCCGTGTGGCTGCCGGAAAAATCAGTTCTAAGGCCAGCCAGATTATATAATGTACCTTAACATAACAGACCCGAAGGCCAAAGCGCCGAAGCAATATGTAACATTTCTCAAAGCATACATTAAGTTCTGTTTTTCCATAGTAATGGAAGTCTGCTTCACGGTGAACAGAACATAAGTGTATTACCGATTTTGTGACGGCATTCTATCTGATCCGTGCCTTAAACGAAAGCTGCCGGACCTGGTACTTGGGTCTGACCTGTTGGCGTTTTGGTGGTACGATCTCCAGCCTGGATCTCTATCAGCTTGACTCAATGACAACGAAGGCAAGTGATCTCTTTCCCAAGTATGGAAGCGGCTTGGTAGATAGTTTTCTTCTTGGAAATTACGCCCTGATGATGAACTTGATGGGATAAGGAAGAAGCCACCACTTTGGTCTGACGATGTCGCCACTGGTAGAGTTGAACCACTGTGACTGCTAGCTCTTCGGGTGACAGAAGCAACAGGTGCCCGCATTGTAGTTGAGTTAGGATGTTGCTGTGGTTGATAGTATGCCTGAAGTGCCTGCACTCTATCACGGGCTCGAGCATTGCTACCGGGATAAGGAGGGATCATTGAGGAACCAATTGAGCTACCTGCTCTGACGGCAGAACTGCAGAAATTATATGTGCATTGAATGCTTGTTATAACTCAAACAATAAAGCATCCAATATCAATCTCATGAGCAAATTTCTACTAGCCAATAAAGATACATATAGCCAAATTTCTACTAGCCAATAAAGATACATATAGCCAAATTTCTACGAGATCCATCATTTTTTATCAATTAGTTTACATATAGCCAAAATTAAGTGCATACTTAAAGTCCATAAGACCAAAAAATTGGTATATATTACATCAAATTACATGTGAGCAATTCACTCACTTGAGAAAGGGATGAATTGATTCTAAAGAGGTACCTACCTGTGACCAACAAGAAAGGGATGCATAAAAGATCCTGATCTTGGTACATCCGAACCACCCCTAACTGGCCTTTGACTACCGGGTGACACTGAGGGTTGATCAGCAGCAACTAGACGACTGCTTGCGGTCGAGAAAGGAGGGGAATGGTGCTCCCAACTGTGATAATGAAGATCCATGGCAGGAAATGTGTAGGAGGTTGGCATGTCATTAGGCACAGATGAGCCATTCCAATGATTGAAGTTAGGTGCTTCTGATACAGATCCACCCGAATTGGAGGAAGATGGGTGTATTGGTCCAAAGTAAGCAATATATGGACAAGGATGACTAGCAGATGATACAGCTGTATGTTCACCAAATACAGCATGTTGTCCCATCATATCAGGATCTGCATCTCATAATTTCAGTAAATTAATGTATCTGGTGCATACAAGGGTCAACTTAAAAAATGGAGAGGCTTTATTAGAAGGAAAAGGGATATCTTACATGCAGTTGATGAAAATTCACCTTCCCTGGAAAAATCAGGAGCATAAATATAAGTTGCATAAACAACCTAACATTTCCTTTAGTGTGTGTGAGTGTGTGTGTGTGTGGGGGGGTGAAGGGATACTCTCAAAAAAATGCCTAAATTTAAGAAACATTAAAAAGTTAAATCATTATTTATTAACCAGCATGTTGAGCAAGCTAGGTCAATTTGGCTAGAGCATTCAACACAATACAAAATATATAGCACTATGATGTTCCACCTTTAGCAAAGGAGAGGCAAGCCAACCAAAAGGCTACATCCCATTTTAACAATCTAATTAAAGCACATTCTTAAGGGAAATTTTTTATAGCTCAACAAATCAAAAGTATGATTAACAGCCTATTAGACCAAGATTAAATTCAATAATAAATATGCAACAGCCGTTCATACAAGCTTCAACTGCAATGACAAGAAATAAACTGAAATTTAGCCAAGAATGTAATACAAGCCGTTGAGGCCAACTTAGAAGAATAAAATATGTACTATAGCTGGGCCTTCTGTTGCAGCTGTGATAAAGAGTACTCTGATAGGTCTGTTATTGTTAGTTAAGAAGTTAGTTAGTCAATTAGGTTGGGTTAATTAGTCTGTTGAGAGATAGGTAGGTCCAACAATGCATGCTGCCTATAAATAGAGAGAAGTTATTAGAGATGGAGGCATCTGGTAAATTGAGTAATTTAGGGTCTTTTCGCATTGGAAGGTGGGAAAACCCTCAAATAGCTGCCATTGTTTTGTAATCAAAGGGGTTTGTTCTCCCTTTTTCTGTAATAATGCCAGTTGGGTCTAGCATAGTCATAGTGTCATACAAAATTAGTCAATTACATTACAAAAGAAGAAAAGGACAGGAGGTAGCAAAGACGGGTACTTCAAAGTGCATTATTACAGATACTACGGTGGCAGCAATAGCAAAGCAACGAACAAAGGTCATCTAAAGTGAGCCGGTCTTTAAATTCACCCTTGCTTGCTTATCCACTTTAGTGACAAATGACGATTATCCCAAAGCAAAACATTAATGTGTGTGAGTTGTGGAGTGCAGTAAGCAAAAATGCCAGCCTCCACGAATAGATGGTAAAAGAATTCAGACCTGATGGATACCCATGAAGAAAGAGTCAGACCAATCAGTCACAATGGTTTCCCCATTAGTTGAAACTACAAGTTGTATGAGTTAAACTCAAGCAACTTCACTGAAAATTTGACAGTTTCTACCAAAAATGGACAAGTCCATGTGCTTATGATGATTCCCAAGCAACTACGCCAGAAGTCATACTCTGGATTAAACAATTGGAAATAATTTTTTTTTTGGAATAAATACTTAATGGAGCAACTAAGAAACCAACTTTGAATTTAATGATGCCACTGCCTACAAAATCTTAATACGTGTAAATATATTTCTCCTATTTACCAAAAGAATGTTTCTAAAATTCAACCACATTTGACTTCAACTATCCGGATTAGGTTCCATAACAAAATCAAACACATGATTTTAGTGATCACTTACTTCTCATTGCAACAACCACTTATATATATGGTTATGTGAAAGTGGAACCAAATTGGATTAGTAAAATATCACAGACAGCACAAATACCACCAAAGAATGTCTACAAACCAGCCAAAGAACAAAATAATATGTATGACAAATGACAAGTTCAAGCCTCTAAATTCAAAGAGATAAGTTTGTATTTGTGGAATGTTAATTGTGCTTACTCGTAAGATGAGGGAAGTCGTGTCAGGTTGCCGAATGGGCACCAATGAACTCCAAAGGACTGCAGAAACCATTTAGGGGAAAATGTAGTCAATGGACAGAAAAAAATTGTCTATCAAGATAATAAAAGGGAACAAGAAATAATTTCAAATAAAAGAGGTTGTGGCAACCTTGAAACACCAACCACTTACACGTAGAAGATTCGATTTTGTCTAGATCATTTATGTACTATAAATGGCAATGGAGTAAAATAATGCATTGGCAGATAATAGTGGTGCAGTGGTAGGCTTTGACTTGCTTACAGATTAACAAAAGGTCTACATATGAAGGCATATGGTAGATGAAGTTGAAACTCACATCAGGTCTAATATGATTACGGAGTAATAATTTGAGTAGCTAAATAACTTTTCTTTTGCTCCCAGCTATAACTTTCAAATAACTTCATGTAGTCAGTAGGCATGTTAATGCAAATAGGCACCATGTTGATCACTCCCTAAAACCTTTTTGTTTTTGATAAAGTCAAGCAAAGAACAAGTTTGCAAATTCCTCTCGCTCTATCAAGAGTCTTTTTTATATGAGTGAAAGAAGTAAATCTATACTACTACATCGAACCATGAACAGTAAAGATTAAACATAAAGTCATATGACTTTTAAATAATCATGTGATCATTAAATAACTTCAATCTTAACCATCAATGTGTGACTATATGGTCAAGATTTACTCTTCTTAAAAGAAGCATTTGTGTCGAGCTCTTCAGCAAGTATGAAATAAAATTCCAACAAAACATAAATCTGATAGGAATTTACCATTTCAGAGTAGTTTAAATCATATAGGTCCTCATCATGCGTCCAGTCATCCATGTTGAATTCTGGATATGACCGACAGCCGTTAGCATAAAGCCACTGACCTTTCTCAATCTTCCGACAATTAGGGCATTGCATTGCTCCTTTTATATTGAATGCCGAACCAATGCAATCTACATGACATAAAGAAAGTATATTAAGCACAAAAATATGATAACTAACAAATAGGAGCTATCAGCTTGTTTGAAATAGATTCAAGTAAAAACATGAATGCAAGCAGTATTGCCTTAAAACAAGCACAACCATTGTTATTAATCGCAGATAGCAACCAATGGAGTCGAAACGATATAGCGGGATAGCACATAGCAAAATGACCACTATTTTAAATTTTCTATATAAATTCAGTAATTAATAATATATGTATAAATGCTCAAGAATTACTCACAATTCTGTGATAGGGATGTTTTTGAATTTTTATTTCACAAGACATGAACATTCACCAAAAAGAAATACCCGGCCCATTGTTGGGCTTATTATAAGCCCATAACGTGAAACCCAAACCCTAAATCTGAAAATGAAATGTCTTCTTCTCAATAAAACGTGTGCAGATCTCTTATTGCCATAACTAACTGCTGCACTATTGTGTACTGTTATCTAAGTCCTAACACAAACATGCATCTTTCTTCTCCTCCTTCGTTTCTTCTTGTGTTTTCGTTGTTTTTCTTGCTTCTTCGTTTCTTCTCTACATGTGAAGGCACTGGGCAAAAAACACCAGGTCGTGGTAGCAAGGTTGCCAAAGAGCAATGGGTCATGCAGTAATAGAGTGGGGTTTTCAGATGATTTCATCATCTCAGCCTTTTTGCATGCATAGCGCCGCGGCATCAGCCACTAATCAAAAATACGACACAACCAAGTCTAAATAGAGGCCACTAGCCACTCAGCTCCCATGACAGCTTGATAGCCCTACTATCTAGCCCTACTATCACATGCTATTGGTAATTCTGCACAACATTAAATGTTTTCCCTTTCCACATGCCCACCACAGAATACATTAGATGGTTGGGGTGCAAGGAGGTCTAGTTAAAGGTCACTTGAGATCAAATTTTAATGACAACCATCAATATACCAAAAGTAATTGCCAATTTCATTGAATTTCTGCATCTCTACAGATTCTTGGTCACGACCTCACCTTCTACCGGCTCTGGCACATGCTGCCTCAGTCATTCCATTGTATCCCTCCTCACCAATCAGTCTCAGTCCTGTTAAGCCACCTATGTTTTTTATCGTGATATAATTTGTATAACTAAATTTCATAATAGCACCATCCCGTTATTTGCAAACCCATTATAGATATTAACTATTGAAAATACAATTCAGCGTAACAGCAGTATATAAAAAAAATTGTACATAACAAAACTTAGCCATCGATGATAATATAATTCCATAATCAAACTTCTGCATAAGTTTCATGCTCAGTGTAATTCTTAAACTGTTTTTTGCACAAAGCACCTGAAAACTGTCTTCCGAAGTTTTTAAGTAGACATTATAACCTCAAATTATACATGATCCAATCAATGCATACGGCTAACCACGACTCCACAAGAAAACTGCATATGTCAATCAGAAATTCCTCCAATTTTACGGCAAGTTAGTCAAAATGTCTCGATTAGAGTAACAGCAATTCAACAAGATCAACATAATTTCCAACTTTGGCTTACATAAAGATCAATTTCTATCCACTATAAATCATGAATACTGATCTACATGCCCACAATTCCATCATTAAAAGCTAACTTCACAAGAGTCGGAACAACATCAAACAGCACGTGTAACGGATCAAATTCCATAGTTTCCAAAAGAGAGATAAACATCCAATCATCAATATTTGTCGCAACTCGCAACAATAATTCACAATAGCTACCTTTCTTCAAATAACCACAAATCAGAATCACTAAACAAAAAAAAACCAACAGGATCCTATAAAATAAACTACAAAACTCTTATGGTTTCATAACCTCCAAACCAATAAACATATATAACAAAGAATCAAAGTCATGGATAGTAACGGGAAAAACTTAAAAAAACAAAACGTAGATCTCAATTGTTGTAGTTCAAAGTTCAAACCAATTAAATGCTAAAATTCCATCGAATTTGCATGCCTTGAGAGAGAGAGAGAGAAATTAAAGTTACCAAGATGAAATTGATGTCCACAAAGAAGCTTAGCCAAGGATCTATCTCCATTATCGGTAACAACATCGAGACAAATTGAACAAGACACTGAACCAAAATACTTGCTTCCTCGACCATCTCCTTCATCCACAACCTTATTATGATTATGATGATTATGAATTTTAATATCCTCTTCCTCGTCTTTACCAAGACCCATTACAAACAAAAAAAAACCCTAAAAATCGGAAAATAAAACTGGGGGAATATAGAAAGTTAATTCAAATTGGTGTTTGCGTCTGGAATTTTATTTATTTATTTGAATTTTTGCGAAATGTTTGTTTGTGTCTGAATTAGGACATGGATCAGAAAACTACGAGATCTAAGGTCTTCTTGGTTTCGGTTGGGTTGGAAGAAGGAATGAAGAAAGAAAAGACCAACTATGACCATATATTATATCTACTTTATATGGCTTGATTTTTTTTTTCTTTCTGTTTTATGTATTCTTCCCATTAATTACTCCTCATTTTTTTTTGTCCAATCACAGCCTGCAATTCATCCGCGGACATCACTTTTTTTCCACTCTACTTCTTTTTGACCCTCGATATTATTTTAATAATAAAATTATCTCCAAATACATATTATTTTTACATTTAATATAATATTTTAATTATACTTTTTAAAAAAACAAATTAGATAAATTTAGATACATGTTTATCAAATCAAAACATACTTCAAAGTTCAATGAATACTTATAAAATAATTTGTCATGTCTCAAATAAAAAAATTGATAATGTTGATAAATTGTGGTCAATTGTAATGTAAAATAATTTTATATATAATTACATTTTTTTAATTGACCTTTTTCTTTGAATAAAATACACCTCACAAAAATATTTTTTTTCTTGTTCATCCCGTATGAAAATATTATATCCACTTTTTATAATAATTAAAATTTATACTCACTTAAAAACACACCCTTTCATTTTTTAACTCAAAACAATAAAATAGTATCAATAATACTAATTTTCAGAAAAATATCATAAATATACTAATTTTATTAATCATTAATAAAGATGTTGTATATCACGTGTAATTATTGAACTAACTTATAAAATTGTTTAATTAAATGAGACGGATTTGGAAAGCTTGCAGATTTGTTTTAATATAGTTATTTTATTTATCATTTATCGTCTCTTTTATATTAAAAATATCAATATAAATGAATAAGGAAGAAGGGTATTGATTTGTTGTCTTTAATTATGACAAAGGAAAGGGGAGTGAAAGAGACCAAAGAGAGAGAAGATTGCAATAAATTGAAGTAAAGAGAAAAGGTAAACATTAAAATTCTCTGAAATAAATTTTAATATTTGTCAATTAATGTCCTTAATATTTGCCTTGTATGAAACCTAGAGTGATGCGTTGTATTTTTTCAAAGTTTGATATTTTTATGTTAAAATTAATTGATGTTTTGTAATGTGATTGCAAGTTTTGTATCATCAATAAAATACTTTTTTATTACGTTGTTAATAAAAGTGTCCAAAATTTTAGAGATCATTTTGAAAATTTACTCAAAATTCCATCCAAACAATTTACCATAAGCAAAAGAATAACAATATTCCACCTATTTTCTTTTCTTTCAAAAAAGTCAATATAAAATAAAATAACAGTTATAAGATGTACCTAGAATAATTACAAAAGGTACAATGCATCAAGAGGAAATTCGTGTCAAATAAGCGGAAAAAAACAAACTATCAACACACACAAAACTAAACAAGTTATGGGTTTGCTCCACCAAAGATTAAAGTCAAAATCAAGCCTTTTAACATTAGATTTTAACCATCACCACGAACGAGTCTTGATGCAATCTACCATATGTGAAACATTCACCACAACTTGTTTAAACACATAATCGTTACGCACCTTCCACATTATCCATAAACACGTTGTCCAAACAACCTCTACACTTTGTCGAACTTTTCTTGAATTAAGAAGAAGCCCTTGAAATTGAAAAATATGATTTTGTGCACAATTGGACAATGCACTTTGGACACTCAGTCAAGCTAGAATATCGAACCAAACTCGACCAAAGATATTACATTAAAAAAATAAGTGTTGTAACGATTCATCTTTTTCACATCCCAAACAACGAAAACATTAATCGCCTAACACATCGCGCAAAGATGCTTTGAGAGGTATCAACTTGTTCCAGTGATGTTAAAAAAAGGATTCTCTTTAACACTTGAATCATCAATCAACCTTTTGTAAGCGGTTTTGATAGAATAATATTCTCATTGGTCGTGTTGTTAGCTTCACTTGTCCGATTCATTTTCCTGCAAGACCCCTGAATCCAACAAGAAATTACAATCCAGTAATAACTCTTTCTTCCAAACAAATGAATTTCTCAACCACATCCAAGCCTACACCCCAGCCTAAACGTTTAAGCTACCGAACTATTTTTCTCAAGCACCAACACGTACAACTGACAATAGTTATCACAGAAAGCACACCTCTCCACCTAATTGTAAAGCCAAAACGAAGTATATCTACCATGACCCACCACCTGAACCAAAATTTTATAATACCAATTTTCTCTTTCACCACCAAACCCATCATAGACTAAACACAAATCTTTCCACCAACCCAATGTTAACATACAAGCAACTTTTGATCCATCTACCCTATACTTATTAGCCAAGACTTTAAAGCAAATAATATTTTGATCCGTTTTCAACCGTCAACCCCGTTTACCTAACAAAACATAATTGAAATCTCTCACTCTACGCAGACCCAAACCTCATTGCTCCCTAAGAAGACATTTTTTCTCCCATGTTACCCAGTGAAGTTTACGAGCGTCCTCACTACCACCTCACAAAAATAATTTTAAAAAGGTCAGTATGAGAAATGATACCTAATAGAACCTTGAAGAAATAAAGAAAGTAAATCAATAAAGCAAACAAGACATCTTTAAGAAGAACGAGATGACCACTCATAGACAGATTACGACTCTTCCAATTAGACAATCACACCTTAATCCTTTCGACCAAAGGATTCTAAATGACAACCTCCGCATATTACCACTGATAAAAAGTCTCACATATTTGAAAAGTAGTTGATCAACCTTACACTTGAACACCACTAAGGCTTCATCCACGTTCTTAGCAAGATAGTTCTAATCAAAGGGAACAAAACCTAAAAACTCACAATCAATCAAAGATCCTTCAAGTGAAAGTAGTGTTATAAGCAATGAAGAATTTATATATTTAGAATATACACAACATTTGGGATAGTGGGGCGAAGGCCTCATATAGCGCTAGAATTTACCTCAATTGCATAACATTAAGAAAACCTCCAAAGGAAGAAGTTGATATATTCTTTTAAGGTATGTTTTTTTTGTAGACCTTAAATCATACAATTCTTTATTTCCTAATATATTCAAATACACCTTTAAAGCCAATTGAAATCAGAATGAGTATTTTTTTTTTTATAAAAAAGTCCGAATAAATTTTTTTTTTTATACTAACAGGAGTTAACATTTGATTAGTTTTATATTAAAGTTTATCCCCAAGTTTAGTTTACAGGCACAATTCCCAAATATTCTATACATCTAAATAACTTTTTATCAATTTTTTTTTTACGAATAATACTTTTTCAGACAATTACTCCATTACATGTAGACGTTTTTTAATTTTTTTTTTTTTGACTTTTATTTGATCGTATTCTCATGATGCGACGATATAAAGGGAAAAAATTGAGGATAGTAGTTGGTCACATCATTGGAATATGACCTTTTACATATTTTATTTCATTCTTTTGAATTAAATAATAAAAAATGAAAAAGTAAAAAATTACAATAAAACTAATTAACTAGAGTTTTCAAATATGTGGAGATTAATAATATATAACTAATTAAAATGAAAAAGTATATTTAATTAATAATATAAAACTAATTAAAATTAGTAAAAATTATGTAGAGATTCACTAGAGTTTTCAGTAATATTTAGACCATGTTTTAAATTATCGGATAATTGGCATAGACCGTATATTTTGAACATTTTCCATAATATCCATTTCAATTCTAATATGAATACTATTTAAATGACTGTTCTTAAATTTCTACATTTTAAAATTGTGATACATCATATTATGTTCATATAAACAATTAATTACATATTTTTTGTTATTATTATATTTCTTATGTTCCGTTATGTTTTGTTTTGTTATTTTTGTTCATAGTTATTTTATATTTTTTATCTGTAAATTATTAAACTTGAAAACTAATTATTCTAGCAAGACGAACATTATTACACTTATCTATTCACTTTTTTTATTCTACTAAAGTGTATCATTATAATATTGAATAATTTTATATTTTTTGTGGAAGAAGCTTATCCCACCCAAAAAAACGTGGTAATTTATCGGATTCTACAATTTGATAGTATTTTTAAGGTAAAAATATACTATCAAATACTTTAATTCAATAATATTTTTACAAAAGTAAATATTAAAAGGTGGACTAACAATCGCAGTTTTTTATTCGGAACGAAACCCACCACCACATTTTGGCAAATATGTTTTGGTCCAAGAAGCCCATAAAACTTTTCTAGTAGTATTATTATCAGCCCACAGAAAGATTATTTGAAGTAAACTTATCTTTTTACGACTTTCTTTAGAGTCTTATAAAAGTAAAGAAAGTAAACATGCATGCTAGATAAAACACAGTCAATGAGCATGAATCTACCTCATAACGACAAATAATAATTTTTATTTTTCAAAGAAGATATGTTCGTTTGAAAAGTGAAAACGTCAAGCTACCAATTATACCAGGGCCGTATATAGGAATTTAATGGTTTAAGGCGATTTTTTTTAAAGAGATTCAATATAATAAAATTATCAAATTTTATATTAATCTTTCAAATTTTTATTGGGGATTTTTTTTCTGCTCCTCTCACGGATCCTTTTACTCTCTCACCATTCTCTTTTTTTTCTTTCTTTTTTTTTCTTCATCTCACCTCTTCTCTACTTTTTTTTTTCTCTTTTTTTTACAATGTTTTTCCACACACTCACTATTTTTATTCTTTTATTTCTATTCTTATTTCTATTTTTATTTCATTCTCATTTATTTATTAGAAGATTCATATATACATTCACTTTTCCAAGTGAGTTGTACCCTTATTAGGTGCTCAACAATATACCTTATCATAAATCACACATTACATAAAATTAATTATTTTTATTATTATAATTATTCTACTAACTATAAAAGTGATCCTCAACACCATAAAAATACTAAAGTTTGTTAAACATTTACCACTTGAATTTCCAATAAATTATATCATCACTAAATTATCATCACATGTAGGGGTGTTCATGAGTACGGATAAATCCGTGAACCCGGTCATCCAAACCAATCGAACTTGCATTTTGACAAATTCTTTAAAATTCAAGTCTAACTCGAACCAATTCTTTGAAACTCAATTATGTTTGGTTCGGGTAGCGGATTTTACATTTTGAACCTATGAATCCGCGAACCCAACACATTGACGTGACATATATATTTTTATTTATTTATTTATTTACTATTGCTATATAGTTAAAATTTAATTGTTGGACTATGTTTGAGAATTTGTTGCTAATTTAAGTATTTTATTGTGTTTGTGGATGTATTTTAAACATTAAATGATATGTTGCGATATAATTTTATTATTTTTTAGATATTTAAATATTTAAATTTAATTACAATTTAAAAAAAAATTATTACCCTTGATCTCAACCCAACCCGTTCATTATCAGGTTGATTTAGTTTGAATTCGATAAAAAAAATCACAGGTTGAAAACTCGATACAACTCAAATAAAATTGATCAATTCGAATATTGAATTTAAACAAAAACAACTCAACTCAACTTATATACACCTTCTTTATATACGATTTTATAAGAAATTAATGCATTTATCTAATTTTAATACTAATAATTATAATAATAATAATAATAATAATAATAATAATAAGAGCATAATGGTAATAATTTAAATATAATTTTTTTGGATATATCTATGATTTTAGATGAACAATTTTAAATTATTATTATTATTGACAAACTCTTGGAGATTTTTATTCATTATGCATGGTGCTCAAAAGAAATAGAGGTTCGTTGGGTGGTCGTATGGTCACAGTAGTGAGATCGTCACAAGATTGAACTTATATTATAGATTGTTCCACAAAAATCACCTAAAAACTAACATAAAAAATATAAATAAAAAGATTGTAAATTTAAACTTAGATAACCACAAAAAATATTAAATCTAACAAAATCAATATTGTCAATTGTGCTAGAATTACGACAAACATACGCCTTTATTATGTATTTTTATCCCACTTGCAAACTCAAAACACATCATATCATCTCCTTTGAAAAGAAAAATCATGTAATCAATCAATTAAAAGTAGAAAGAGAATATATTCCCATAGCTAGGGAAGAATATTCCATGCCGCATACATTCCCAAATTTTAATCATCGGTTAGTCTATTAGGAGTAGACATACTCATATCTAATCACTATCATGATTAAAAAAATAATCAAATTTTAATCATTATCACAAATAAAAGTTTATTATTTTTAATCATTTTATGTTATTCATTATTATTTTTTTAATATTATTATTTCTAATATATATTCATAATTAAATTTTAAAATATTTAATGTAAGTAAATATTTGATATTAAAATAGAAAATTTAATAAATTTTATTTACATTTTATTTAAAATATTAAAATTTAATTGGTGTTAATTGTTTTTTTTTGTACTATGTTGAAGTTAATAATCATTAATAGTTTTTTTTTTTTTTT
>JBBPBP010000001.1:5656606-5670247 GCA_037974735.1 Cicer chorassanicum | reverse complement strand
TTTCATTAAAAAAAAAAAAATCCTATTCCTTTTTTCTGTTACAAAAAAATATATATTTTTGAGAGAAAACAATGACATGTAACAAACAACAAAAGTAGTAAGCGTAAATTTAGTATAAGATATAGGATATTTGAGAAAAATCAGGAACTATTTTGTTAGCAATCTAATTAAATATATGAAGAATCCTACTATCCCTTAAACTCTTTAATTCTTCTATAAAAGCTCACCACCACTCTTCACCCGAATCTCACTCATCCTCGCTAACTCTTTCTTTTCTCTTCTTCCTATAATTATTTTCCAACTACATTATTTTTCTTTCTTCACATACAAAGAACAAAACAACAACAACTGCAATTATGCTTGTCTATCAAGATCTGCTTACAGGTAAACCTTTCATCTTTGAGACTTTTTGTTTTACTTTATAACCCAATTGGGTTTCTTTTTCTTTTCTCCTTTGTTTTGTTTTCATATGATTTTGTTGTTGTTATTATTATTATTATTAAATACTTGTTCCCTATATGTAGTGAATAAATTTTGTGTTATGTTTTTATGCCCATGTATTTCATAGGGCTCACTTTTGTTTTAGTTCTTTTTCTTCTTTAGTGTTTATATTAATTAATCTTTTGTAAAAGAATAGATTTTTCAAGTTTTAGAGTTTTTTTTTTTTTTTGCCAAACGGTTGAAGTATAATAGTCGAGTTTTTGTCCCAAAAAACAGAGAAGTTTGAAGGTTTTCAAAGAAATTAAAAGTTTTCTATTTGTGTTCTGTGTTTTTAAACTTAGATTTTAGGTGGTAAGGAACTTAAGATTTATTGAAATTAAAATTTATGGAATTGGTTGGTCTAATCTCTTGTGGAAATAAATAGTTTTTGGGTTTGTGACAGAAGAGATATTTTCTAATACTTAAGATTATTGATTTTAGTTCTTGAAGGATTAAGTAAAATAATGTTCACAATTTCACCAAAATAATAATAAGAATAATGTTCACAAAAAAAAAAAAACTTCAAATACTTGTACTTACGAACTTTGTAATGAATTTATAGGTGATGAGCTTCTCTCTGACTCATTCCCCTACAAGGAAATTGAGAATGGAATGCTGTGGGAAGTAGAAGGAAAGGTCAGCAATAAATTTCTATAATTCTAAACTTTTATTTAATTACATGCTTTATTTTTTATGCTCAACCATATATTAGCCTCAAATTTATTGTGTATTGTGATTTTGTTTTCAGTGGGTTGTTCAAGGAGCTGTGAATGTAGACATTGGTGCTAACCCTTCTGCTGAGGGTGGGGACGAGGATGAGGGTGTTGATGATCAAGCCATTAAAGTGGTTGATATTGTTGACACTTTCCGACTTCAGGTAAATAAGATTGATTTCTTATTTAATTTCTTGTTAACAATGTTGTTAACTTTTTTTTTTCTGAATTATAAATAATTTTTTTCATTTTTTTAGGAACAACCTTCTTTTGATAAGAAGCAATTTGTTACTTACATGAAAAGATATATTAAGTTGTTGGCACCTAAATTAGAGCCTGAAAAGCAAGAGTTGTTTAAGAAGCACATTGAAGGAGCAACTAAGTTCCTCCTCCCAAAACTAAGTGACCTTCAATTGTATGTGTTTCATTATTATCTTTCATCATTTTTTTTGTGGACCCTTTATTATTTTGTTACTTTGCATAATTAATGTACTGATTGTGTAATCAATTATATGGCAGTTTTGTGGGTGAGAGCATGCATGATGATGGAAGCCTTGTGTTTGCTTACTACAAGGATGGTGCCACTGATCCAACTTTTATTTACTTTGCATATGGCTTGAAGGAAATCAAGTGCTGAGCACATGGCCATTTAGTTAATCATGTTTGGCTGAGAAAGTTTATGTTATTAATTTTTAGTCCTTAAGTGGTTTTGGGTTTTTGCTTTTGATATAGTACAATCGAGTTTTTGAGTTTAGGAGGTTGTTTTAATAGTTACATTCTTATCTCGTTATGAGAGTAACATGTTATTATCATTATAATAAATTTATTAGATGGTTTTAGTCCATGTGTTTGTCTTCTTTTTGCCGACTCAACTAATCATGATTTTAATTTCTTATGTTACTATGTGCGCCCACAAATCACTTTGTTTTATATCAATTAAAACTATTACCAAAATATGTGCTTTTCTACTTCTTAAGGGAATGCACTATAAGTTTTACATTTTGTGAATATTTACTACATGACAGTGTATTTTTAAGAATTAAGATGAGTCAATAGAAATTACAAAAATTTTACAAAATCACATTTCACAAAATTATTTTAGTGAAATTTATGTCTCAATTTACCAAAAATTTGAATTTAACCGCCACATTATCATCATACTTTATTATTACACGGTTACTATGTTATTATTATACGGTTACTATGTTTTTTGTTTAAGTTCTTTACAAGAATGTATAATTATAACTCTAATAACTTCTAATCTTTCTAAAAGTGTATTCGCTACTGTTTTTTTTTATTACAGCAACATTAATGTCATCAATATAAGTTTACTATCGATTATTAGTTTCTATGATCGAATGCACAATTTTCAGATTCCGCTATTATGGACTACATTTAAATAGATTTGAGGTTGAATCATATAATTTTTTTTCTATCTTTCGGTTAAAATATATTATGTGTTAAAAAAAAATCAACAATTGCCATTTTTTTATACTAAAGACTTATTTTGTTCTAATTATTATTCTCTTCTATAAGTGAAATAGATTCATAATTATATCATATCCACATATATACCTTGTGTAATGAATTGAATAGGAATGAAATAGATCATATTAAATCTATTTACTTACTATTTCAGTAATACAAAAGTTTTTGTTTTCCAATGCCTTTTCAATTGAAAATGCTAAGTATTAAAACTATTTATAGTGTGGTTGGAAACTTTGAAAATCACGGCAAAACCCTACATCTATTGCGAGTTTACAACTAGTAGCATCAAAAAATCAATGTGTGATTGCATCTTCCAATCACTTTACCAAACATATGCTTAAAATATGTTAAGAGGTGCGTAAAAATAATATGTTAAGAGGTGAGTCCTGTTTAAATATATAATATGTAACACTAATATTATTTTATATTTTGATGATATGCTTATTGGTTTTTTTATAGCATATGCTTATTGATTTAAAGAAAGATTCTATACAAAAAATAGCCATTTTGATTCAATTATATGCATTTTTAAGTTCAACACAGTATTTCATTAAAAAAACAAAGTTCAATTCAATAAGCTATTTGCGTTTAAATAGGCACATTAAAAAACTATTTAATCATCAACGTTTGTTTATAGAATTCGATGGATAGTTTGTCTAAAAAAAAGAAAAAGAATTCGATAAATAGAAATCAAAGAAGTGACGGTTTTGTTTACTCCAGAAGCGACAGCTAAACTCTTTCGAGCAAATGCATCTAACTTGAATGATTTGTTGTATTGAGCTCAAATAGGCCACAGCTCACAGGTCTTAAATATATGTTACAAGAATATGATGAAATAAATTTTAAATTAACAAAACCCAATTACGTGGTCTATTAGTAAAATATCAATATTGATAAAAGAAATTAAAGTGGTAAAATATCAATATTGATAAAAGAGATTAAAGAGTTTAGGGATTATAATATTAAATGATAATCAATTCAATTATTGATATTATATATACATGCATAACTCAATGTAACTCAATAATTCGTGGTTTCCAATATCAATTCTTAATTTATTCAAATTATTAACTTTATACTTTAAAGGAGTTAAATTAGACCAATATTTAAGAATATTTATAACTTATTGGACTTCTATATGGCTAAATATATTCCAAAATTTAACACAAGATTACAAAAAAAATGAAAGAAAAAAATAACTGGTTCAAAACCAATTCTTGATCTTACTGGTTTCTATGGCCATTTTTTACACGATCGATCCCAATTCAACTGGTCAAAGACAGCCTGATCACACTAGTTAAATATAGCAAGCGGATCAAGTTTCTATTACTTCTTCGAAATTGATTACATTACTTGTTTTATAAAAAGATGATGACAACGATCTTGCCAAGGTAAGCAGATCAAGTTTCTATTACTTCTTCGAAATTGATTACATTACTTGTTTTATAAAAGACGATGACGACGATCATGCCAAGGTATACAGGAAATAAATCATGTGATTAGAGTAAATAGCACAAGAAAAGTAAACAAAAGTCGAATATCAAATTGGGCTTTCCCTTAGCCTGAGATGTCACATTTTTTTTGCCGAAAAATCTCTTTTACAGAATCTCTAGCTTATGCATAATAGTTCAGGCTTGCTTTCTTCTTTGCTTGGACTTGAATTATACCTTCATTGAAGTCCTCGTGGTTCACCTACATTTGGAAGAAGAAAAAGATATAATTGAGATTCCCGCATCAACAGGTAAATATGTATGAAGCAAATTATAAGTTAGTCTTCATCTTTGGCACTGAATTGAACTGGAAAAATGGCAACAAAATAATACAAAGGTTTGATAACTATACACTAGCATTGTAAACATATCACGTCAATTTCTCAGTATAAACATGCTTAAAGTAATATTATGAGGAAGCTAAACCATTAAATATGATTAAATGTCTAAATAATTATTACACTCAAATCTTAATTGCTCAAACCACTATCAAGGGTCAGCTAAATGCCTAAAGCTATGCTTTGATAGTATACTTCATCGGATTTGTCGTGTGCTTACAAGGAATGAAGACCATAATTTCTTAATAAGCGTCAGAAAAGCTCCAGACAGAAATCTCGACCTAATATCTTGTTAGGTTGATTAAATTAGTTGTTCCAAATATGGAAGAAAACAAACCTCAGTGGCATCACGACGTAGAGCCAACATGCCAGCCTCAACACAGACCGCCTTCAGTTGTGCTCCATTGAAATCATCTGTGGACCGAGCTAGTTCTTCGAAGTTGACATCTGGGTGAACATTCATCTTCCTTGAATGAATCTGAGATATCAATGTGGAAGCAGTCGTCAAATATTCTATTCTGAAAAGACAAAAACAAGCAGATGAAGTTTAAAGATATCAAACCTGCAGAATTCGAGCTCTTGCTTCTTCAGTTGGGTGAGGAAACTCAATCTTGCGGTCCAATCGACCAGAACGCATGAGGGCAGGATCAAGAATATCTGCACGGTTTGTTGCTGCTATCACCTGCAATTTGCAATAATAAATGAAATTGGTACTTAAATCACTTGTATGATATCCTAACTGAACAAAAAAACAATAAATTTGGTTCCACCTTTTAATTTTTAAATCTAGTTAATCACTATTCAAGCTCTTAAAATTGAAGGGAGTCATAAAAAACAGGTTGTAAAATAGAAGACAATTTTTTAGGAGGCCCAAAACACAGCATTTGAGAACACATGAACTATTATGATTAACCCAAAGACAGTAATCATTAACACAGCATTTGAGAACACATGAACTATTATGATTAACCCAAAGACAGTAATCATCAAAGAAACTTACCTTTATCACATCAATAGAAATTATAACTATCCAGACAAAAATAATTCAAGACAAAGTGACAAACCTTAATCCGGTCATCACTACTAAAACCATCAAGCTGGTTGAGCAACTCCAACATTGTTCTTTGCACCTCCCTATCCCCACTAACTTCACTGCAATCAGCCACAATATAAATCATAAGGTTGCTGATATTCAATACTTTTTTTCACAATCTGAAATGTCTACTTGAATTGAACCAATAAACACTCCCACTACCACAAAATGGAAAGAGAAGAAAAAAAAAAGAAAAAAAAGGGAAATTGGGAAGTTGATATAAAATCCTGTGGGCTAATCAGCAATACCTATCAAAACGCTTTGTACCGATTGCATCAATTTCATCTATAAATATAATGCATGGTGACTTCTCTTTTGCAAGCTGAAACGCATCACGAACAAGTTTTGCTCCATCTCCTATGAACATCTGTACAAATTAAAGGTTACATCATCAAATACTAATCCCAATTCTAAAATGTGAATACAATTTATACAAAAACAAAGGAAAGTGAAAATGAAGTAGAGGGTACATGTCTGAATATTTCGATGTGTTGGATAGATAGTAAAATATCAGAATCAGATACTATTAAGTATTAACCAAGCAGGTTTGTATTCAGAGAATATAAGAAATATATAACAAAAAAATCCTTGTACAATCAACAGGGGCCATTGACATGCACCAAATAAAATACTCAGCTCAAGATAACAAAACATCAGGCCCTATTGTGCCACTATTCAATTGTATTAGAAAATTACAGGGAAAAAGTGATTCAAACAAGTAAAAATGGAATTATTCGCCATTCTTAGAAATATATAAGGGATAAAAGAAAAAAAAAAAAAAGATTTAGATGGTCATACCTGAACCAACTGAGGACCTGCTAATTTTAGAAAAGTGGCATTTGTCTGTGCTGCACAGGCACGGGCCATTAATGTTTTCCCAGTCCCTGGTGGTCCATATAACAGCACTCCCTTGGGAGGGCGAATTCCTAACTTCTGGAACCGTTCCTTGTGGGTCATTGGCAAAACGATGGCTTCAACTAACTCTTGGATCTGTTGACAAAAACAAAGTTATTGATTAGAAAATCCAGTATCTTACAGACCGCAAATCCAATTAAAAAATACAGGAGCTTCAATGAATTATGACAAAAAATCTTACCTGCTTCTCTAATCCACCAATGTCATTGTAGTCCTCTGTTGGCTTTTCATCAACTTCCATTGCCTTAACTCTAGAATCATACTCAGAAGGCAAAGTATCCAGGATTAAGTAACTATCTTTGTTTACACCAACCAGATCACCGGGTTTAAGTTTGTCAGGGTCAACCAGTCCAACAACTGGAAGGAAGATTGTCTGCAGTCAAAAGAAAACATTATTGACTCTATCCTTCCCACAAGTTTCACAAAGAGCATTCCTTCAATACCTAACTATGAAAAAATTAATGTTCACTAAAGCCCCTAAAAACTAATGGAAAAACAATCATAAAATGGAAAAGGAACAACAGATATTGAAATATGAAAACGTCTGTAACTGCTCCAAACGTCGTGAAACAGTCTATGTCACCTGTCGAGTAGATGTTTTTAGCACAACACATTTTCCCTTCCTTTGTGAGTCAAGATCAATATTTGCACCATCTTCCTCAGCTTCATCTTCTGGATTCATTTCCAATATCTAAATACAAAACATGACCATGTCATAATCAGAAAAGAATGCCAAAAAAATAGGAACAGTCAAGAATAAACATTACAATCCAATGTCATCAAATCTAGAAGATTGATTCATAATACAAAAAACTAAGATTTTTCCTAATAAAACTCTAAACTGACATAGAACAGTAAACAGCATCAATAACATATAAAGCTACTGATTAGAAACGAAAAGCAAGTAACAGTAACCTACCTCAACAATATTACCAACAAGGTAGGGTAATTGTTTGTTAAGCTTAATTTTCTCCTGATTCTCTTTAATCTTCTCCTTAGACGATTCCAAATCCAGATTCGTCCTCTGCAACTCTTCCTATAGCCACAATAAACATTTCAAACAAAATCGGAAACGGTTAAACGCAACAAAACGATGCAAACCCTAACGACCAATAGAGCAGAACACAATAAAATTACACAAGTAGAAAAATAAATATAAATTAAATTAAAAAAATAGAAAAATGAGAAGAGAAAGGAACCTTGAGGATCCGAATCTCGTTATCGAGAAGACGAGAAGCTCTGACGATGTCGTCGGTGGTCATATTAGCCAACTGATCATCTTCGAAGTTAGCATCTTCTACCATTGCGCTAGCCATATCGATTGCAATTTGCAACGCTTTCAGATTACCCTAAAATCGAAATAGGTTCAATTTCAAGAACAATCGAAGATTAGGGAAAGGTAAAGTGGAAACCAACAAGCACTGTGCAAGGCAAGTGTTTTAAATAGATTTTGTTAAAAATTATTTTGTTTGTGTGAGGGACAAGAAAGATAAATAAGTTATCATCCGAGCAAAGAGCCCATGGGCCCAACTGTATTGGAGCCTTTTTAAATGTCTAGGGGCGGAAACCTATGTGAATTTAATACCCAGAGAGAACGTATATATGTATATATGTAGATTAATAAGATATAACATGAATCCATTGTCGTCCAGCGGTTAGGATATCTGGCTTTCACCCAGGAGACCCGGGTTCGATTTCCCGGCAATGGAACTTTTTTATTTTCTCAATTTTGATAAATTGTTATATGTCGTGTTTATTTACATTCTATACATTTTTTAAACCTTAAATTCAAATTTCACAAGTTTAAAACTTCTAGATCATCATCAACCGTTAATCAAAATATGTGATTAGAAAGGAATAGAAAAATCAATTTCAATCAATATGAATAATTATTATGAAAATATTATTGAAACATTTAATAAATAGGAATATCAATTTACAACTTTCCATTTTTTTTATTGGGTCTTTTGTCTTTCATAATTGAAGGCAAAAAAAATTGATTTTAAAATAAAGAGATTATTTTTGTGAGTATATTAAAATATCATATTAAAATTGCAATTAAACCTTTGTAACATTGATGTTTCTTTCTATCTTAACTTAATGGAATTTGCATAAGAATAAACATTATTTTGCTTAGAACAAAATAGAGAGAGCACATATATGGTAAGTAGAAAGGCGTGAAACAAATGAGCTCTAAGGTGGGGTAGTGATTTGTGCATTAATTGCATAGATTTTGAGTTGTATTCCAAATCGGTAGTTGGTGTTTCTCCCACCCTCAACACAGTGTCTGAAATTTTGGCATCATATTATCAAGAGAATACATGTCAACTTTGCTCATAACTCTCATGGTAGTTTTTTAGAAGGCAAACATTGAGTTGCACATGAATTATATAAGGTGGCCACAAATTTAACTATATTTCATATTTTTATTGATATTCCAACATGCATCAAACTTATTATTAGAATATTAGTAATGAAATGAAAAAGAATCACCAACCGGTAATAAGAAATTCACACATTCATCTTTAAATATATGTTTCAACACTTAAGGATAGACGTACGCATTGCTCTCATATATGATTTGGAGGAGATAATACTTTGAAAATATAATAATATAGGGATTTGAGGTCGAAACCATGTACAACTTATAATTGATTAGTATTATTATGCATTTATTTAACCTTTCAAACATGCGGATGATCACGGAAAGGAAAGGAAAGTAAAACGTATTCCATGGCTAATTATTACTGGAATATAATATTAAACGATGGCCAATTATTAGGCAAAGCAAGTAATAAAGTTTTTTAATTATTAGTTTGTCTCATTAAACAATTCCAGGGCTTTAGCTTGGTCCCCAACTCCATAACCTATAGAATCTCACATCTTACGATTTTTCCAAAGGCAACTAGTAGTAGTGAATAGAAAGCCATTCAAAACTTGCTACATGCTTGACATGTTTGGAAAAGATACGGAAATAAATTGTGGGGTCTTAATAATTAATTTATAAAAACCAATAGTTTAGCAAGGGGGCTAATCTTATTTATAAAATTGGGTCTACGCCAAAACATTGAATGTGGTGAAATGAACCCGTATTTGACAAGTAACCAACAACCAAATTAAGGGTTGGTTGGGTGATAACCGACGATGATGATGATCTAATGTAAAAAAAAAAAAGTTGATAATAATAAACATCTTATTCCTATCATAAGGAATATATGCGAACTTAAATTATAGCAGTAGAGATATTTTACTTGAGAAGCTACAACAATGAAGGGATTTATTATATGTTTGTGGGATTTTCCGAATAGTTTAAAATAGTTAAGGACTGTAATTACAATAATTTAACAAAAAATAATTAACAAGTAATCATCCCCTATATATACTATACAAAGAGAGAGAGAGAGAAAAATGAGTCAACAATGTTAATCATAAAGTAAAAACTGTACTTCTTCCAGTCGACAACTTTTACTTTTTCACATTAATATATCTTCTATATTAGTTTTTCTTCCGCCAAATAAAAAATCATTAATTTGTGTAGTCTTTTAACCTTTCTTATCTCTGGTCTTTTATTCGTTTAACCCTACCTTCTGTGTTTATAGTTGCTTCACTAGTTATGTAATTCGCTTCACTTTTTTGGTGCACAGAAGTTATCAAATTAGTGTTGATTCATTTAAAGTTAAAAGTCATTTTAAATGTAAAGTAAACAATATTAATAATTAATTAACAATTCAAAAGTAAATATTCTAGATACATAATAATAAATTGTGAAATTTGTTAAAATAACAACTTTTAATTTTTCCACTTTACTATTTAGTCACTTTGGAAAATCCAAACTCACCAAATTAGTGAGTAGTATCCTACTACTTTATTTTATTTAGTGGTCTTAAATTGTTGTTTTTGAATTTTGAATAACTCTTTTTAAAATAATTTTCAGTCACCGAATATATTATTGGGTTTAATCACATACTATGTCGCTCTCTTTGAAACGTTTCGCGACACTGTTCAAAATTGTGCAAGGCATATTATCAACCACGATGTCCCCAAGATAAAACAACAGTTAAAATTGTATTTGTATTCTACTGCACCATGATTATTATAGCCAATCTAAAAGTATGGTATTCAAGATCACTCATAAATCGAATGGATTACAACATAAAAATCGCTATAAAATTGAAAGGACAATGGTATCAGCATCACTAAAAAAATCAAAGGGACATAAAGAAATTGGATAAGTAGCCCAAATGTGCATCGAGCAAAAGAAAGAGAAAAGAAAAAATTAGAAATTGCATCCAACTTTGGTGTGTTTTTACATGAATTTGACATTTTTTATATAATGATGGAAGATATCCCATATATGTAAATTATCTAAGGGACTTTAATATTTATAGAGTCAAAAGTTAATCAATGTACGAAATTTGTTAATGTGAGACTATATTTTTTCAATTCACACTTCAGTTCCAACAATCCCCCACTTGATTTAAAAAAATATATATATATATATATATATATGTGTGTGTGTGTTTCTGAAATAGCGTCAAACGCTTCTATAAAAATTGTGCATAAACTGAGATGTCTTTTCGACTTGAACCTTTGCATAGTAAGTAAGATTCAGATTCAACAAGAGCGACTTGTAGTCTTGAAATCTATATATGACATCAAACCCACACAAAACATTTTTATAAGGTATATTCTCAAAAGTCTTTGCATTAATAGTTTGCACGTCTATCCTAATATAATGAACGCTTTATGAATTCTGCATCAAAATTCCACAGAAAGCGGCCTCACTTTCACATTCACATAGGTGAATTTATCAAGAGTACTCATGTAGTTGGGTACTTCACTCTACATAGAGTATAAATCTCATTAAAAGTTTTTATTACCTCATAATTTCATCGCATCAAGAATCATGTTTCTCTTATTTATAATAGCATGTTAATCTTATATCACTTCACGACTTGTTATTATCTATTAAATCTAATTATTGGGATCTCTAGTCTTTTAGGTCGAGTTACCATTATGACTGACTCATTGATCTATAAGCAATAGTCTCATTCTTTTGAATGTGTTTTGGGCTTTCTCTCTAATTAATCTTTTTGTCAAATGATTTATTAAGTTTTCATTAGTGCGTACATGATTCACTCTAACAACTCATTTTGAAAGTAACTCTCTAATTGTGTTGTGATTACGAAGTATTTGTCATCTTTAATCGTTGTAATAACGGTTCTCAATTTTTGCAATAGTTGCAGTACTATCGTATTGGATCAACACAGTTGACATTAGTTTTTTCAAAAAAGAAATCTCCACTAGCAAGCATCTCAATGAGCTCGTTTCTTCACTAATAGTTGCTAGTGATCAAACAAGTACTTCATTTTATCACTATTATAAACTAAAATTAAACTAAAATTACTTTTACGATGTTTTAAAAAAAAATACTTAAATACAATAATTTCTTAACTTTTATATAAATATAATTCAAAATTTATTAATTATTTTTTTAATATCAAATATTTAACTAATGACTTTAAATATATTCTTATTAAAATAAATATAAATAATAATAATATTAAATAATTTAAAATAACAAGATTTTATTTATAATAAAGATCAAATTTTAAAATAACTTTCTTATTCATAAATAATGCCTAGATAGAGTATTTCTCTACATAAAAGAAATGTGATTGTTTGAAAGAACAAAAGAAAAGAAAGCAGAATACTACTGTATATCGAATTGGGAACAGTGGTAAAGTTTTGGAAAAAAAAACAAAAACAATTTAATGGGTCAGAGATTCAGAATCTGACTACCACGGGCACAGAGCTTCACAGAACACTAAACACGAAAGCAAGTAACAAAAAAAAAAGCGACTCCCATTCTTTTATCCTCTTTACAAAAGACATTTCAAATCAAAATAACATTAGTGGTACTATTAACCAGCAGTACAACATTAATATTCATCATCAACAATTACCAACAACCGAATCGATTACCATTACCATAATTCTTGACATAATACAACAAATTTATATAACAAACAAATTCAAAATTCAAAACCCATATTTCAAAACAATAACAAAAATTAAAAAATTTAGCTCCTGCACCTCGTAATGGCACTGCAACCACGGGTGTAAGGGTTAGCCTGAGCTCCTGGTCGACAATTGTAATAGGAAGTACCGCGACGAGAACATGGGACAGTGTTCCTCTGCAGCGCACCATAGCTGATGTACTTGGTATTGGCTAAGATGCGCCGGTTGATCTCAGAATCAAGCTCAAACTCGTCATCTTCCAGACACTCCGCTATGGAGCCTTTGCAAACTGGCTTCGTTAAGGGTAACCATCCCATTCCCAAGTGGTGGTCCCCACCAGCGACGGCGGTCCGAGAGAAACTCATGGCCAATAATATGGCGGCGGCGCAGATCACGATGAAGGTTAAGGAAGATGAGTTTGCCATTGGTGAATGTTCACTTTTTCAATTGAAGAATGTTGTTGTTGTTCTTTTATTTCAGAGAAAATGAATGAATGAATTGAACTCAGGTTTTTTTTGTTTTGGTGAAAATTAATTGAACTCAGCTACGAGCCAGTTGTTTGTGAGTTTTAAAATGACTCTATTGCTGAAAAACAGGACACTCTATTGCGTTTTATTTACGTATATGCCATTTTGAACAACCACTATTTAACGTTGTCGTTACCCGGTATTTGTTTGGGAACATCAAACGAAAAAAAGGAATACGCGTTGAATATTATACTAATTTATTTATATATTTATTTCCATTTTTTTCTTTTTCTTTGATGTTAAAGAAGAACTTGTAACATTCCTTTGCACATTCAGGCCCTTCTTGAAACAATGAATCTAAATACACTAGACAATTGAGTAATAGAAAAAAATGGGTTTTTTTTAGTTGATATAAAAGTTTACTGTTTTATTTTTATAAATTTTTTTGTCAATTTTAGTTATTTCAAAAATCTTATTTTTATTTTGGTCCCTGATTTTAAAATAGTTATTGTGTATCATTCTTATTTTTTTAATAATTTTGAACAATAAATTTAGAGCACGTTTAACTTTTTTCAGACAAAAATTTAAATTTTTTTAATAAATAATGAATTAAATTACTTTTTTAAACTATTGATG
>JBBPBP010000001.1:5636934-5648944 GCA_037974735.1 Cicer chorassanicum | reverse complement strand
TAGAAAAAGCAATGTGAAAAAATTTAGTTAATGTATTATAATTGTTCTCATATGTATGTCTACAGTGTTAAAAATATAATTAATTTAACAAGTTATTTAATGACAATCATTTTTCACGTGTATGTGTTTTTATGATAAATTATAATTAATATATTGTATTTATTCTTATTTTTAGATGTAAAATATCACTAAACTTAACTAATTGACTAGCGATAAATATATCTCGCGTGCATGAATTGTATGTTTCAACGGTTTCTTTAGTAACTTATTTTTAAATAAAATCATAAAAAATATAAAATGTGAAAAATTATATTTAATAAATTATAATTTTTCTTATTTTTATATCGATGATATTAAAAAGATATTAATTTCAACTAATTTTTTAATAATTAACGCTCGTGTTGTGTATAATTTTTGTTGAATAATTTAAAAAAAGTTGTTCAATGGAAGTAGAGTAGTTAAAAGGACTATATATAGTTAGCTATAAAATAGACAGCTTGTAGTATGCGGTTCAGTGTTGTCAAGGGAAGTTGAAATCAATTTACACTTAAGGAGATAGTTTTGTGCTTATTGTGATTTATGCAATGGGCAAAGTTGTATTTTGATATAGTTTTCCTTTCTTAAAATGATAGCAAATTGTTTGCTCAGAATCAATTTTTTTTTATATATAAAATTTAGAAACAAAAAAGTAAGAATATTTAATTTTGTATAATATTATATTTCAAACAAGATTTTAATAAATGCATTTAGAAAATAACTTTTCTCATTTGATGCAACAATTACAAAGATAGCTACTTATACATTAAGAAAATAGTTAAACATCTTAATACTATATATATATATATATATATATATATATATATTTTTAATTTTTTTTTAAATTTTGATTACATCTAACTGTCAATAAAAATACAACATTCTTGCTAAAAAAACAAACAATAAAATAACATCATGCTCGAAATAAAAAACAGCATTTGTCATAAAATTAAAAGGGTAAAAATATGCGTCCCATAGAATAAAAAAATTTCACCCCCACAAATAGTCCAATTGGATCAAACATTTAAGGTGGACGTTCATCTAATTATATTTTTATTCATTTTTATCGGAATTTCTCTTTTGTTAATTTAAAATACACTAGCATATCCTAATTTTCAGTAGACTATTAGGAGGCCGATGAATAAATACAAGAGGTGAATGAGCTACATCTAAAATATTATTGGGCCTTGCCTCGAGTTAATTCGATTTTATTATTAATCCAAAGAGCTCATATACCACCCAAATATTTGACTATTAGATCACTTCAAGTGGCTTATATGCTAAAATGAATTTAAAACAATTGATGAAAAATAATTGATTATAATAATAGAATTTGGAAGAATTTAATTTGAACCAAACAACTTTTGTGAAAAAAATATAGTGAATTACTTTATCAATTTTTTTTGGCTATTGGTTAATCGATATTATATATTTTTTTAGGCATATTGGATGTGGAAATTATGAAGCTACAATTCCAAACACTTGCAAGCCATGTGTACTTTGTAAAAGAAAATTACGCTAACATTAAAGAAAAGTAAAAGACAAGTCACGTGTGTTTTGTAAAAGAGAAGACGAAAGTTATGCACATCATTTCTCCTCTTGTAATTTTGCCAAAAAAATATGGCAACTTGTGTTTGACTAGATTGACTTAAATATGAATTCAGAATTGAAAGCAAGGAAGAAGTGTCTCATTTTTGGAGGCTAGAAAATTGATGAGGGGCGAAAATCAAAGAGGAATGATTTTTTTTTGAAGAAACAAAAAGAATTATATTAAAAGATTACATCCAAGCACAAGTAGTGCATGGATGTAGCTAATACAACATTTCATGTCCATTACAAATACAAGTAAGCAGATTTCAAACAATTCAGTGAACAAAAATTACCAATATAGATCCACCATCCTTAATTCATATCAGCTTATAATTCCTGTCAACTAAACATATTTGCTAGTTTAAACAATTATTTCATCCTACAATCAACAATTGATGCAGAAATGAAAAAAATAAAAAATTATGCAGAGAAACTATAGCAAGTGGGATGAACTGCCCCTCCTCCTCAGCCAAACTACTCTTAAATTTTTTTACATTGTTGTTGAAGTCTCAGTCCATGAATCATAAGCATACTCTTAGGTTGATGAGAACATCAATTTTCACCATTGAAGATAACATTATTCTTCAACAACCATAAATTCGGTTAATAACGACCATTAAAGTAATTTCTTAGGCTTGATTTATTGGCAAATAAGATGGATATTCTTGATTGATTTTCTCAAATTATTGTAGTCATCCTTTGGAGATTAGCCATTGTCTGATGCACGATGATCTAGAGTCTAGAGACACGGTTAGTCATTTGTGAGATGAAAGATGTTTAGAATTTAGATTTGACAAAATCATATTAATTTTGTTATACTGAGTGACAATCCAAACACACAAGTTGTAACCATTTTAATTTTTCAGGACATTTAAACGATAGAAAACTATAAGCATAGAAACAATATGGAAAAAATCATATCTGTAAAAAAATATTTGAAACCACATTAGCAAAGTCCAATAATTTAAATTTAAAAATTCAGTATATTGTCCTAGCTAGTATGATACGATATCACGAAGAGGCAAGGACAACCACTGAACAAAAGCTGGATTATTCTACCAACTTTCCATCCATTCAAAGCAACAAAGCAGTAAACCCTTTGCTGCTTCTTATCTACACCGCTAACAATTTCTCCCAAGCTCATACAAGTTGTATGTGTAAAGTTCAAAAACAACTCCAACCGAATGATTACATTACCTTTCACCATTCACATGGCAGAACACGCATTAGGATTTTCATCACTAAAATACACAAATTCATCCGACGCCTGTGGTGATGTATACGACTCCGATTCGTATGTATACGTATACGGTCTAGGCTCCATTTCGGTTCCCGAATTCATCACATGCGCGTATTGATACGGTTGCGGAGGCGCGTAATAGGCTGCACCGTAGCTACTACTGCTAGGATACGCTGTGTGATAGTTCACGGTACAAACGGGTGCAACAGCAGGAGGAGGAGCATAATAATGCGGTGGATATAACTGATTGTTTGTGTAATGACGTGGCGGATTCTCATTGGCTGGACTCGAAACTGGAACTGAACCTGGATGTACCATCCCATGGAAATTCAAATTTCCTTGACCTTGACCATGTGACCGGTTACCTGAACCACCGGTGCCCGGAGCATCGCCACATTGTTCAACAACACCCTCGTTAGCGTTGTTTTTATTAACTTTCCCTTTCCCTTTCTTTTTCTTCTTTTTTCCTCCACCAACGGTTTTCTCATTTGCTGAAGATTCTTCATTATCATCATTTGGAAATTGAACTGCGACGCTAACCTTTTTCTGGTTAACCGGTCCAGCCGGTAATACAACTGTTTGTCTCCTCACCTCTGGCTTTACTTCTTGAACATGTACTTCACCGGTTTTGCCGGTGGCGCATCCTTCGCTGGGTTTGTTACCGTTAATAACATGAACCTCACCGCTTCCATTGGTACTTTTAACGGTTTTGGATGTGTGAGATGTGTCGACGATAAGTTTAACTTTACCCGTTTCATTGTCGTTTTCACCGCTTGGGTTAATTTCTTCACTGCTTTCAGTTTCTGTATCGTTGTTCTGTTTCTCTTTGTTCTCTGATTTTCCTCGCTTGTTCTTTTTTGAATCGGTTGGTTCTGGCCATAACTCAACATGTTTCCCTGTTTTAATTAATTTCTTAATCAAAGTATCGCTGTTTACGTTCCCCGTTACTACAACTTTTTGTTGTCTCAAATCGATGTTTATGTTATGAACACCTGAATTACAGAGGTAACAAAGATGAAAAGGAGTGTATAGTAAAAATGAAATTAAAATACTAAACGAAGAAAAAAAAAGGTTTGGTTTTGAATATTTAAATTATTACCATGTATAGCTTGAAGAATTTTGTGTACTTTCCTCTTGCAGCCTTCGCAGTGGATGGAGACTTTCAAGACAGTTGTCTGAAAAAAATAGTGAAGTGAGAAGAGTATGTTGTTAAGGCAAGAAATGAAATGAAAGTAAGGTGTGGAAGAGAGTTTTGGATTACCTTGTAGTTGAGATGTTGTTCCAGTTGTGTTGGTTCAGTTTGTGTTTCAGTTGCGGCCATTTGATTTGAAGTTGTGAAAGAAAAAAGCAGAGTATGTTAGAGAGAAGGAGAGGAATTAGGACGGAAGGTATTCTGAAACTGATGGGAACGATTAAAAAGCAGAGAATAAAGGCATCAAAACACCAGCGAATAACAATTTATTTATAAAGAAAGAAAAAAGATTGTGTAGGCTTTCATCAAAAGAAGGACCTAGAAAAAAAGAGAAAATATCGTAGGCTCTTATTTATTTTATTTTTTATTCTCAATGTACACATATTTTTACTTTACAAAAAATGTTGACAAATGTTCCTCTGGACAATTTGATAAGAATGTAAAGTAAATTTTGTTTTAAAATTTAATTAATATTTTTAAAATTATAAAAAGTGATATTTTTATCAAAATTTATTTTTTATTTAGTTATTTAACAAGAGCATTGTTAATCTTATTTTTAGTCTAAATATTAAAATATATTTTATAAAAAAAATGAAAAATGTCCATACAAATATGACTGACTATAATTTTGAAAATTTGGCTTTGGCTAACAAAATTATTTAGGACACTTATTAAGAAAACCAAATTTTTGAGTAAAAATGATTAATTTTTGGTATCTAAAATAAAAAATGCCCGTTTTCTAAAATTTTATTTTTATATTTAGTTAAAGGTATGCTAAAAGGTTTTTTTTGTTTTTTTTAATTCAACCTACAAAAATAGTCCTCTAGATATTTTTTGTTTAAAAATAACGATCTATAGAACTATTTTTTGAATGATGTGGCATTGATGACAAGAATTTGACATATTTACTTATATTTTTTTAAAGTTGACTCATTTAAAAAAATAAAAAATAGGCTAAAATGCAGTTTAAAGAATTCACAATTATGGTTCTCATTTTATTTATATAAAATCCTTTAAAATTTATATATATATATATATATATATATTTCCTCCCTTCACTCGATTTAAATCATTCACGGCACGGCTTCTACTATCGGTTGAACCAAACAAATCTTTAGGCAAAACAATTTCCATTTAGATATACTATAATAATCCTAAAAGCATCTCTTGCTTCCTTTCCTTTCTTCTGCGCCAGACAATTCCAATATATGCTTCTCTTTCATGTTCCAAATTTTCATACTCAACCTTTGCTATCAAAGTTATTTCTTCATCTGTCTCAATTTTTAACGAGTGAAATATCCATTATGTCATACATATCATTTCCTAATTCTCATATTCTTTTTGGATATACACTTGTCATTACGAGATTTTATAAAATTATCCATGGTTCTAATAATTTGTGTGAAATCCTTAAATAGATGTAGGGCATATGAAGTAATTGATACCATTTTTTTTTCCATCATCTCTATCAACTAAATCTCTTGTTTCCGCTCTCTATTTCTCGTCAATTTCTCTCTTCAATTTTTTCCATCTCGTATCTCTTCATGTTGGTGGAGAGGATCATTTCATCCAATTGTAGCATAATTTTACTTTGATTAAAATACATTTTTAACCTCTCAACTTTCTAAGTACGGCGATTTTAGTTCTCATATTTTCAAAATAAAACTTTTGATCCCTAAATTTTAGCCCTTTTGCAAATTGGTGGACCACTTAATGTTGACCAAATCAAAACTAGTGTGGACTAATATTTGTTACTACTGAATGCCATGCAAAATATTACTTTAATTTTAGATTATTATTTATTTATTACAATTATAATTTTGAATAAAAAATTAAAAAATTAAAAAAAAATTGAGGGCACATGTAATACATATTTTCACCTCCTAGGTTGTTGTTAGCATATTTATTGTTTGATGGAAGAAAACCATCGATGTTAGATGAAGAGATGCAATCCTTTGAGTTTAAGAAAATATTTTTAGTTTTGATTATGTTTTCAACACTTTGGTAGCGATTCTCTTAGCCACCAACTATATAGTTTTGGTTATGAATCCTACTATGAAAACAACAAACAAGAGAAACAAGTTGATGGAAAAATCTATAGTAGCATTGATATTTTTGCAAATCGAACTTTCTCGTTCTTGGTGATACTTCTACTTTCTATCTTTGTTTTTATAATTTTTAATAATTTTATTCAAAATTATAATTGTAATAAATAAATAATAATACACACTTAAAGTAATATTTTACATGGAACTAAATAATCAAAATATTTGTCCTTATCAGTTTTGACTTGGTCAAAATCAAGAGATCTATCAATTCATAAAAAATGTCATTTTAAAAATATCGAATCAAAGTTGCCAAATTTAAAAAATGATATTAGGAAAGTTAAATAGTACGAGTATTTATTAGTTTTATCACAAATAGTAGCCCTCTCATATTTGCTCCGTAACATGTTAAGTTATGTGAAGGTAGGCAATTACAAAAAGGAGCAAAAGGCAACACTCTCTATTTGAAGGCTAATTTTTATATAAAGAAAAAAGAATGCAATATCTTTCTTTCGTTTTCATTACTTTTATACATTAGACTATTAGAGTTTGCAATTGACATGTCTCTGTCTTATACTATGGACAGATCGGATTTTGCTGTAAACCATGGTAAAGGAGGAGCATTGGTGTTGTAAAGCAAGTTTCTCCAATCTTCATTGTTAAGTTATTTATAAATTGGTTTTTTAAGAAAAGTTATTGATTAAATGGTTGTCTTGTTAGATTAGATAAAATTATTAATACGTTGGATTTCATATTGATATCAATTAACCAAAAATATTACTAATTCTGCTATATTCTGTTTTATTTACAATTTCTACATTGTTAAAGTTTTTAGCAAAAAAAAAAAGCAGAAAGGCAGAAACATAATATTGTAAAGCATACTTACGTCAAAATAAAATAAAATTGTAAAGCATATTTGGTGGTTCTGTTCTAACAATCATTCCAACAATTGAGTAAATCACTATAAGAATTCATGCTATACATTTTTTTTTTCTGAAATATATCTGCAATGCTAACTCAAATAAAATAATAAGTTTGTTATACCACCACAATAATCATTTGATTTAATTGCATGAGAACTAAAACATTACAACTTCATTCTTACTACAAAAAAAAGTGAAGACAACTTTTCATACATGTATACAACTCCATTCATCAAATAGAGCTAACTTAATACCTCTACAGCAAAGAATGATTCAACTATCTATATGACAAGAATATTATATATACTGATGTATTACAATTGAAGGGGCAAAAAATAACTATGTAAGAAAGAATCTAAAAATTTTCTTTATGAAAATCAAACTTGGTGCCAGTTTTTCTGGAAAAGTCCAAAGAAAGCTTTCTTAGTTCTCCAACCAATCCATGCGTTCCACAGTAAAAAACACCTAAAAATAATATTGCAAATTAGTTAAACAGTATGTTAACTTAAATAAATTTGAACAATTCAAAGTAATTAAGATTAAAATCAATAGTTACCAACTCTTTTATCAGGGTGTTTGAGAGCAACATGTTTATACACATTACGCCAATTAGGCCTAGCAAAATGTGTCTTCACCCTCGTATCTGAAACTACATCAACACCATTTTTGGCATGATGAATGGATTGAAGCATTGTGATCAAAGCGGAACGAGCATCTCCTTCTTCATACACACTTGTGCAATAGTTATGAAGCTCAATTACACCTTCCTTATCATTCTCCGCAACCTCATTCATCACCCCTTTAAACCATTCGAAAGAACCTTGCTCTCGAGTAACCCAGTAGAAGTAGGCTCGTTTAGTAGCAAAAGGTTTTTTCTTATTGTTCTTAACTCCATTTTCTATCACTCCTTCTTCTAAGTCTTCTTGTTGCTTAATGTTGTTTAGCACATCTTTGAGTATGCTAATCAAAGGTGTGGCACCAATTCCTAGTCCCACTAGAAGAAGGACTTCATAGTTTTTGTAGTCTTGTGCTGGTGCTCCATAAGCTCCATCAATTCTTAGCCTTGGCATCCTACAATTGAATTCACTATCATATATAAAAACCAAAAATGAAGCTTTTTTTCTTCATATATATATATACACACACACCTTGGTAGGCTTGGTTTGCCTGGTAACATATCAGCTCGTAAAAGACCACTTTGGTCATCATTTGCTGGTTGACATGCCTACATAAATCAAAGATTAATTAAGAATTTATAATATTACTTGAATGCTCAAATTAAAATAACAAATAGTTCTGTTATGCACAAGTAGTATTTACCTTGGCGAAAATACCCTTGAGTTGTGATGTCCAATCACCCAAAGTTCGAATGTGAACGCTTATGTACTCATCTCCAGGAGCAGATGTAATAGAAAAGGGATGCCTAGAGACAAATGCCAATAAGATCAAGTAGTTAGTATAATTACATGAATATGAATATGAATTTTGAATTTAAATCAGGTTCATACCATTCAAATGGAGAAATATCCGAACAATTAACATAAATATACTGGCCACTAGTATACTTAAATCCTTGTGGTTTAGACACATGCAATGCAAGTACATTTCCCGGGTACACTGCAACCTGGATTTTTTTTTAATAAATTACATTAAATGAATTACATAATTGAAGTTGAAGGGTGTGAAAAATTCTTAAAAATGTACCTTTAGTATCCTCACAGATTTGTAGCCAGATCTAAAAGCACGAAGTAGTCTTTCACATCCATATAGTATCATAGGTACGGCTAGATACATCCATGTCTATGTCACATAAATATTTGTAATAAAAATTCATCAAATTAAATCAACAATATAAAAATATTTTACACCGTCAGTTAAAGTGTCTGCGTACCGTTTTCTTGTACCATTTCTGGGTAAGGTATAGGAAGTATCCATGAATGATAAAAAGGACGTAGACAATGACAAAAAGGTGATGAGAATACCAAAAAGCATTGAAACCAGTGAGCTTCTTGAGGAGAATGGGAAGTTTAAGTCTATTACGACGGAACCAAGGTTGGGCCAAAATGAAAGCTATAGCCATAAGAACCACGATGACCACACCGGTCCAACCTTCTGTTCCTTTAACGAACCACCAATAATTATTGGGCCTCTCATCCCCAAAAAATTGTTTCATGGGTTCATATTCTTCATCTGTGGTGTGTAATAACCTTGGGAAGTCACAAGTCAAATGTGAAATTGCATGCAAACCAACCCCAATTGCAATGCCCAAAGCTATCACCTACATATATAGTAAGAGGCCAAAAATAAATTCTAAATTTAATGCAACATTATAATTTTATTTTTCCGTTTTAGATGCTTAAATTTTACCTTATGAAAATTGATGTTGTCATCAAATGGAACCACCATTCCAAGTTGGGTCCTGCTCCTAAGCCAAGTGACGGTGTTTCTACATACAGGCAACAAGATCAAGGCCATGTTAAATTTAAGTGTCTCAGCACCTCCCTTAGCTGTGGTTACACAATAGCCCATGACATGGAAAACGGCACGATGTTTGTATTGGACAAATTTCCAAGTGAAAAGTGCTACACAAATGGAAAGCCATAAAGCTATGATCCAAATACGTTTCCAATTATCCTCCATAAAATATGTTAGTTCTCTAAAAGCCCGTTTCATAGGGTTGTGGTCTTTTGTAGGAACTAACTTCTGGCTCAACATTTGGCTTAACACCCTACTATCTGTGGTTATGTGGGCTGATTGTGCTGGGGCTTGCAAAAGAAGCATTTCCAAGTTGTACAACTGCAAAAACCCACACATTTATGGACACACAAATTTAAGTATTTAAATTTAGGTAACTAATTTTAATGTATAAAAAATGTATCCACTTTATTCAACGAATACAAACCTCAATATATCCAAGGTTGCTTGGGTCCAGCTCCTCCATGATAAGGGCTGCATATTCCTCTGCTCGTTCTTGTAAGTTTGATAGCTTATTGGCCGAAGCACTTAAGCCGATAATCTGAACATATTAAAATATTAACGTTCACACCTTCACAACGCTCTAGTAAAAAACCAATCTATCATATAAATTTTAATCTTAATTTTGTTCAATGCTCACTCACTTAATTAGTAATAAGTAGGACAAATATAAGATTGGAATATTCTAATATGTAAAAAATATTAGTAACAATATTATAATAATTTTGATTTGTTTCATACAAAACAATTGATTTGGGACTTTACTTTTCTTTTTATCTTATGATGATAATAAAAGAAATTGGTTTCTTTGCTGTCAATTCTTTACTTTTATTTTATATTTTAAACTCTCACCTCTTTTACTTCTTCTTCGGTAATTCGTCCGTCAGCATTCTTGTCCACCCTGGCATGGCATGAGTGAACTCTATAAGTCATAGGCTAAGTAGTTAAAAAGTACAGTATTTTTTTACATTAGGTTCGAATATATTCTTTTATTTTCACAAATATATGCATCCGTAATGTTCTTCAATTCCGAGTATATTTTTCTACGGTCAACAACCTAACCTAACCATTGATTAGTTGATCCATGCATATAACACTCGTTTTTGTTTGCTTTATTTTTTTAATCCTATGATAAATAATATACTTTTGTTTAAGGGTACGCTGGAGTGAGTGAATAAATAATCCCAGCCATAAAGATTAAGAAAAACTAATTTTATATATGTAAAAAAGAAAATTTAAGGACACTAATTCCAATATTCTATAGACTATAAGGAACTATACACCCAAACTAAATGAACTGATCATTAAATAAAATAATGTCAATTTAAATAATTTTTTTATGTCCATATACATAAATTGATAATAGTTTTTTTAAAAATGAATTAGTCGTACAAAACTACATTTTTTATTTTTATATTAGTACAAAACTACATTTAAGAATAGTGTGCAATTGCCATATTATTCTTCACACATCCCATATATACTCCTAAATATGAATGTTATGACAATTAAAGAAAAATAAATGGTGTGAAGTGAATGTGAAAAATAGATTAAAAAAATATTGCAATTCACACTACTCCCTTTTTAAGATTCTAATCACTCTTATATCCTACCTATTTGTTGTAATAACTAACTTTTGTTTATCAAATAATTAATAGATAGTATTAGGAAGCAAGCAACGTTCAAGGTTCGAAACGAATGCGAAATATTTTATTTTATTCTTTATATAAAAATGATTGCGCAATAATTTAAGCAAAGTCCGCACAATATTGTAACGAATTTCTAGTTTCTAGATATGAATAGAGAAAACTGAGCACCCTACTTGAACATTAGAAATAAGTATACATATATATTTTGTTGAAGCCAATAAAACCCCGTTTAGCCGTCTCTTTCATGCTGACAACTTAAATTATTTATTTTATCGTGTGCATATCCATTCCTGACCATTTCTAGAACAACACATAAAACAATTAATTTCCTATCGAAAAATGAAATTTAGTAAAAAATAATGTGGTCTTACATATCAAAAAAATGTTTGAAGTCTTGAATCAAAGCTTTGATCTGTAATTTGCTCCCAAAATTCTCGCAACTCTTCCTTTGTTATGGAAGCCGCTGTTATACCTCGACGACGTGCTAATGCATCAAATAACTCTCCGGCAAACTCCTTCGATTCGTTCATTCCTAATCATTGTCATTTCCAACCCAAGGCATATAGCTTATTAAAAGAGCTTACAATATATATGAAAAGTTTAATTTTTTTTTAAAAGAAAACATTTATATATAAACACTTATAAGAAATGAATTTATACCTAAATATTTAATTTAATTATTTATCCAAATATCACATTAAATATAAACTATTATAAGAAACAAATTTATACTATATATATATATATTTAAAACTTAAAACTAGTTTTTTTTTTGTCTTATATTTAAATGTAGTTTTAATCATGTATTTTTATCAAATTACGAAATTAGTCGTTATTTTAAATTTTATTTGTTTTGATCA
>JBBPBP010000001.1:5622778-5633550 GCA_037974735.1 Cicer chorassanicum | reverse complement strand
TACAATTTTGTAACACATGCAAAAAAAATCATTCAAAAATTTATGTCAACATTTCAACAAAGATTAAAATTGTTCATAATAATTTTGTATGGAATAAAAAAAATATTTTTTAAAGAACTAAAATCCAAATTTAAAATTTTATAAAGACTAAAAATTTATTTAACTCAAAAATAAATAATATTTTCTCCAAATAAATTATGAAATCCTTTTTTTGACGTCCAAATAAATTAAGTAATCCTTGGCGGAACAAAAACATGTTTTCGGTCAACAAGAAATATAAAAATTAGTCAATTAAGTGTTCTAGTCAAATAAATAAATAAAGTGCACTATTCTAGTTCTTTTTTATAATAACGAAATTTAGATGATGATTGATGGGAGTCGAGAGACACGCATTATGCACAGTTTGTATAAGGAGCTAGAATTATCAACATCATTAAAAAGATATATAAAGTTTACGGAAAAAAACTATAAAATTTCAAACTTTGAACTTAAATTAGTATTACTCAATAATTCATAAACATGAGTGTATTACCTTATAATATAACGCAAACTTGATAATGTACGATGCCAAACAACAATAATAAAATTATAAACAAATATTTGTCTATGAGGAAATTCTTTCACAACATTTGGCTTTACCTCCTACTAATTGATTAATCTTTAAATATTTCGATTAATTTGTTTTTGAAAAAAATTACGTTGAGGAGTACATAATAATGCTTTAGCTCACTCAAAGATTACTCTTGGACAAAGAAAATATAAATAAGCAAGAGCTCATGGTAGTCTATATGAACAACAATAGAGGGATGAGGACTAACTTTCTCCATAATTTTGTGGAGAGTGGGAGAGGAGAAAAATGATGAAAAGTCTTATGAAAACCTTAAATATTGGTTTGAAAAATATTGCTTAGGTTGGTTGAAGTTGAAGGCTTCAGCAATATTATCATTGAACTATATTCTACCATCACTTTTGACTTCGCATTGCATAAGCGTCTCCTCTTCATCCTCATGCATCTCTTATGTGATATTGTTTTTTTTTTCTACTTAAAAAGAAAAGGTAGTAATAATAAAAAGAACAAAAAAAGTAATGGATGATAAATACATTAACAGAATAAGAAGAAAAAAAAATATAATAAGAAGAGAAGGGAAACAAAAGAGCCAGTGATTTCTGTATAATTTTAATTTTTTCTGACAACAAATATTTTGCATAGGATTCTGTCTATTTTTACTCTTCGTCCCTTTGCTTCTTGTCCCAGATATTGTGCCTACACGTATGCCATATTTTGTACCTTATTTATATATCAGTTGAAACTTCACCACATCATGGGCCCTAGTTCCTCTCTTTCATTTCCTTTTCTGGTGTTGTTTTTCCTTTTATATTCACATACAATTTATCACAAGGATTGTAATTTTGATCAAAGCTGTTGTTACAATGTTATCTCAAGTTTAAGAGTTTGTTTTCAACTTCTATCTAAAAGGTTTAGTTAATGCTAATGAATTGAAATGGAATGGTACCATCCACAATAGGATGATTATGACTAGATTATGGCCTTAATATCAAGATATTTTTTTATTTTTTTTTTATTTTTTATGTATTTGTATTTGAGACTAAATAAGTTTTTATTTCTTATAAAATTTTACTATTTTGTTTTTAATCTTATAAAAAAATTGTCAATTTTTAGTTATTTAAAAAATTTTGTTTTTATTTTTGGTCCATGATTTAAAATCAACTCTTATATATTTTATGAATGTTTTTTTGCAGTAATATTAAGGAAAATATAAGAAATTTTCTCACAATCTTTTTTTAACAAATGATAAATTAAATATAAAATTTTAAGTGTCAAATGATTAAAAATTCATATTTAATTTATCATTTATTAAAAAAATTTAAATTTTTGCAAGAAAGCTGCCAATTATGTTATAAATATTATTATAAAAAATTATTCAAAAATTTAAAATATACGAAAGATGATTTAAAATTATGAACAAAAAATAAAAACGAAAAATTTTTAAGACTAAAAGTTGACGAATTTTTGTTATTAAAACTAAAAACAAAAGAGTGATATTACTATGTTTGCCCATCTTCGTTTGCTCTGGCGTTGCTCTTGCCGGTGGAATAAAGACTTAATTCTCAGTCAGATTCCAATATTGTTTTGAACGTAGAAGATTTTCCATGAGCATGGATCAATGGTCATAATGTCCATCAAATTTTGGTATCGATGGTTGAAGGAAATTGTTTTCTTTCTCTGCCATATCTCTCGAAATCTCTTTAAACACTATTGCTCACAGAAAGTTTTCATATCAGGTCCCAGTAAAAGCTTTGATATCAGTTGTTAAGACTATATATGGCGATTAAAACTCTCTAACTGATTCTCATTGAGTTGAAAGAGTATTTACATCAATTAGTTATGAAAGTTACTAAAAGAAAATTACATCAACAAGAACTAATGGGCTTAGCTGCCTATATTGGACTAACAACAAGGTCCTATTACATGATAACGGTCCACTAACAATTATTATAATAAAAATTAGCTAACAGATCTAGCAAGAAGAATTAATACATTTTTTTATCTCTCTCTTTAAATATAAATAAACGGCTTCTATTGATCTTAAACAGAATGAAATGTTTTGGATGAATTCAAATCCACTTTGCATTTTATATTCTTTAAATTAGAATAGATTAAGTTTTATTGAATTTAAATTTTGTTGATATTGATATTTGTCAAAAATTCTCTTTGTTGTTGTTTACTCTATACTCTTTTTTTTTATATAAGATTTTATCTCTCTGGATTTTTCTGACCAGATTTGTAACGAGACATATGTTAAATTTCTTTAGTTATTTTGGCTTGAGTTTTAGTTTAGTCATGAAATAATTTTATATCTTGTTTTTTATTTAATAATATTCCTAAAGTGCTACAAATAATAAGTGTAAGTGGTCGGTGGCGGCCAAGAAGCCAATATAATTAAGATGGATTTGTTTGCCATGCTTTTGCACTATTCTTTTTTATTTTTTTTAATAATATAAAAATATGGCATTGGACCGAGGCAAAGTAGATTTGGTTTCTTGAATGCTATAATAACAAACATTAATTGGGAATGTGACACATCAGGTTTTGCAAGCAGCTGTCTAAAGACCACAGCATTCTCTGTGGTTAAAATATTATGTGCATTAATGTTGCTAATGTGACTATAAATTTCACTTTTTTAGTGCTTATGAGTTACTCGAGTGGCTAATATAAGGACAATATATTCTAATCCAATTTTCATTTTAAAAATCCTTCCGGCCAAAATGTGAATGGGCAATAACCTATTTTGTACCACAAAAGAATACAAAAACACACTTGAGAGTGAATAATCAATTATAAAAAACATGATGCAGAAGACAAGTACTCTCTCTCTGGCCTCTTATTATTAAACAATCAACATTTTGCTTTTAGCCTTACATACATGTCTTCACGTGAGATGTTTAGGAAAAGTTTCCTAGTAGATTTTGCATATTTAATTAGGTGAATCTAAACATTTCCATTAGTTTTTTATCGTCTCCTAAAAATTTCACATAAATGAATTCTTCTTTACCACAATTGTATAATGTAACCCCGGTAAAATAATTAGATTTTATGAGATAAATTTTATCAAATTTAACTATTTCAAATTTTCAATAGTTGTTACACCTTGTACATGACCACATGGTGTAAGAAATCAAATTCCAAATTTCACCATACACAATAAATCTAAAACATTAAATTCATCAATCAATTTAGAAAATATTTGGTTTCTGTATGGTGAGGTCCCATTTGTCCCCACACTACGAACCTTTGCTGTTCGTTTATAGCTAAAGGGGTTGGAGAAATCTTATAGAATCACCCTTATAGTGTTAGGCAAGTCCAACAAAAATAAGGACCCCACAATCCACTTTTACAAATTTTTTTCTCATTAGAATTAAATAACTTTTATCTACTTAAAAAGTTTTATGATCCAACATCAAAGATCATGTCACAATTCTCATATTCTAAAAACCTTTTGAATCATCAACTTAATGCTAAAAAGGAAGATAGTGTCTGTTGGGAGTGTTTTAGTTTTAAGCCACTATAACATTATTACTACTTTTTTTTCTGACAAAAACATCATAAAAAAGAACACAAGACAAAAGAATTAAGTCAAAGTGGAAGAAAGAAACATTTTTCCAAAATAGTGTTTATTATACTTATGCATATGCATTAACAGTAAGAGTTTGTAGGGTAAGAATTGGATTTTAATGTAAGAAGAGATAAGAGTGTAGGAACAGGGAAGTAAAGAAGACCTGGTACAACTACAACTGCCATGTTCAGGGGTTCCTTGGAGTAGCATTAAAGACACATTTTCAGATCTTTCTTTTCCTTACCAGCACAACCCAAATGAAAAAAATTTCATTTTTATGAAAAAAAAAATAACTTATGGAAACAAAAAGGAAAGAAGCTTTTATAAGAGGAAAGTTGCATTGATATCTTGTGATAAACTTTTAGCTGGAAGAAAAAAAAATGAGCTGTGGTTTTCTTACAATGATCTTTATCATTATCATCACACTCTTGATTCCTCTATCATCATCACAAAGAACTCACATTTTGAATGTTGGTGGTTTCATCAATGCAGCTAGAAGCTTTCATGTTCAAAGCTTGCAAGACATGTATTTCATGAAGGAGAAGAATGAAAAACAAGAAAATGAAAACCAAGTTGAGAAAATCTCAGGATTAGATGAGAATGAAGTGAAACAAGGTTTTATTGTTGAAAAGTTTAGATCTTTACTTGGATTAAGAAGTTTCCACAAAAGGGTATCTTCAAATGTTGATTCTTCTGAGTTTCTCACACCATCACCTTCTCCATCACCAAATATTGAAGCTGAATCTCCTTCTCCAGCACCTTCGCCAATAATGCATTTGCATCCTCATTTTCATCATCAAAGACATCATTTTTATTGGAAGCAAACACCTAAAAAGCTTCATCATGATGATGATAGAGGCAGGGTTAAAAGAATACTAGTAGCTGTTTTTGTGTCTTTAGGAGTTGCTGCATTTTTTGGTGCTTTTGGCTTAATCTTATTCTGCAGGAAACTCACAAATCACAAAAAGAAACCAAAAAGGACAATGCCACTTTGCAACAATACAAAAGGTGGTTTTCAAAATTCATCAAACAATAATAAGGTTAGTTTAAATCAAGGATTAGATCTGTTTTATCTTGAATCTTTAGGTGAAGATATTGAACAACATGGTTGTACTTTGAAAAAGACTAGTAGTGAGAATAATGGTTTAGATTATGATAATGTTGTTATAAATTCTTCCACTAAGGAAATTGTGTCGGTTCATGAAGAAGTTGAATTAGTAAAACATGAAAATGAAGATAAAATTGTTGATGAAGATTGTTGTAATTCATCAGATGATGAAAGTTTTCATTCATTTGTTGATTCACAATCAAATACAAGACTTTCTAATGGTAGCATTAGTGACACACACACTTTGTCACCTCAAAATTCATTTTCATTATTACCAAAAGACCAATTTCCTAATTCTCCTCAAAACTTAATCTCAAACACACATTCTCAACAAAAACATGAAGACCAAGAGATTGAAGAAACCTTTGACCAATGTCCAAAAACATCTTCTTCACCCCCACTTTCTCCTACACCCCCTCCACCACCACCAACACCCCCCTTGCAAATGCCACTATTTTCTTTACATTCTCTAACATCTTCATCTAGAGTTTCATCTCACTCTCCACTTTCATTAACATCTTCTCATACCTTGTCATCTCCTATAAGTTCAGAAACTTTTTCAGGATCAAATCATCAAAGTCCTGAAAAAGATTCATTTTCTCCATCTACACCTAACCAAACAAAATCTCCTCTTACCAACAAAATTCCACCACCACCATGCCCTCCTCCTCCATTTCCAAAAGGTGCCAAAACACCACCTCCTCCACCATCTCAATTCCCTCAATTTACACCACTTGGTAAAGATGGTTCACCACTTCCAAAACTCAAACCACTTCATTGGGACAAAGTAAGAGCAGCACCAAATAGGACAATGGTTTGGGACAAACTAAGATCAAGCTCATTTGAGTAAGTTCATCTTCATAAATACTCCGTCCCAAATAAAATGTAAACAAAAATATATTTGAAAAGTTAATGTATTTGTTCTAAATTTAGACTAGATGTTTAAACCAGATGTATCTGTTCTAAATTTAGACAAAATATATCAATTTTTCAAGTATATATTTTTTTTATATTTCATTGCAGAGGAATTATTTATTTGAGTTCTTTATTTTATTTTATTATTAAAAAATTTCACTTTTTATAAGCATGTGATGAATTGTTAATCAGGTTTGATGAGGAAATGATTGAGTCACTTTTTGGGTACAATTTACAAAATTCAATGAAAAATGAGGAAAGTAAGAGTAAAACTCCATCTCCAAGCAAGCATGTACTTGAGCCAAAAAGGTTGCAGAACATAACAATACTATCAAAAGCTCTGAATGCGACAGCTCAACAAGTATGTGACGCACTAATGCAAGGTAAAATTTCTCAATTACCGTATTAAACACTTGTCACGCACAAAAATAAAAGTCCCATCTACATGTGGTTAAATTATTGCTTAACAAGTTCCAAAGTGCAATTTTCATAAATAAATATGCTGGAAATAAAACAATTAGTCCCATACTCATCAATTTTATTTTTTTATAAAGTAGTTTAGTAGTTAGATTCTCATACTTTAAATATAGAAAAGTAAAAAATTTCAAGCTTGAACCTAAGTCCCTTCATATCAATGTTCTTATAGCTATTAATTGAGTTGTATTTATGAGACATATTCGTGAAATTATTATGTAATAAATCTAATTCTTACTCAAACAATAATTTAATACTCCCTCACTTCTAAAATAATTATCATTTTAGCAAATTTTAAATGTTTCAAAATAAGTGGTGTTTTACATTTTTTTTTTAAATTTAAACTTTTTTATTTTCATCCCTAAATTATTGTTTGCACCACTTTTAAATTATTATATTTCACAATAAATTATGACAATAGTTAATAAAAATACTTTTATAAAATAAAATAGCAATGTTCTTTCATTCATTTATAACTTTTCTTGATTTATGTGAAAAAAATCACTTATTTTAAAAATGAAATTTTGACTACACAAATGATGTCAAATACATATAATAATACGCTTTGTATTTTTTTATTGATTTTTATCTCCCTCAATTACATTGACCTTTGTGCTGAGTGTATTTTTATAAGGTGTAACATAAATTTACGATCTGTGATTTTCAAATAGCATTGTTCTAAAGTAAAATGTCACAATGACTTTGGTTTATAGCACTATAGACACATATGGTTTTAATACCATATTTGGAGGGTCAAATAAACATTTTAAAAAGATGGTAGTATTAAATTGTTTTGAAAAGCAGGGAAGGGATTGTGTTTGCAACAATTAGAGGCATTGGTGAAAATGGTACCTACCAAAGAAGAAGAAGGTAAGCTCTTCAATTATAAAGGTGACATCAATGAATTGGGGTCCGCCGAAAAGTTTGTGAGGGAAGTGCTTAGTGTACCATTTGCTTTTCAACGAGTAGAAAGCATGCTTTTCAAAGAGACTTTTGATGATGAAGTTGTTCACCTAAAGAACTCATTTTCAATGCTAGAGGTAACCACCACACTAAATTTAATATTTCTTGACCACATAGTTTCTCTTATTGCAACCAAAATTGGACCCTCATATATAAACATAAGTTCTTATACGTAATCTTAAACTTAAATCATAATAGAAAGTTACTGCACTAGTTATGTTCTGCATTTGTATTTGTTTTCTTTTGAACCAGCGTTGATATTCTAACAATTGTGTTAATTAATGTCGTATACAAGGAGGCATGCAAGGAGCTAAGATCAAGCAGACTCTTCTTAAAACTTCTAGAAGCAGTACTCAAAACAGGAAACAGAATGAACGTTGGAACAATAAGGGGAGGTGCAAGAGCATTTAAGCTCGACGCGCTTCTCAAACTAGCAGATGTTAAAGGAACCGATGGAAAAACCAACTTACTCCACTTTGTCGTTCAAGAAATCGTTCGTTCAGAAGGAATCAGAGTTTCAGACAGCATAATGGGAAAAATAAGCACAAAAAACAATAACAGAAACAGAACAGAAGAAGAGAAAGAAGAAGATTACAGAAAAATGGGACTAGAATTAGTGTCTGGTCTCAGCACTGAATTATACAATGTTAAAAAGACAGCAACAATTGACTTAGATGTTCTTGCTAGTTCTGTTTCGAATCTAAAAGAAGGAATGGTTAGGCTGCAACATTTGGTTGAAAAAGAGTTGCTTGAGGATGAAGTAAGCTATAATTTTGTGGTGAATATGAAGATGTTTTTGCAATATGTTGATGGAAATTTGAAGGAGTTGGAAGGTGATGAAGATAGAGTTTTGACACGTGTTAAGGAAATAACAGAATATTTTCATGGTGATGTTAGTAAAGAGGATAATCCATTAAGAATATTTGTGATAGTGAGAGATTTTATGGGAATGTTGGATAATGTTTGTAAAGAGCTTAGAAATTCTAAAACTACACGTGCACCAAACCCTCTTGCTCCTTTCAGATAGATTAGAATTTGACACTTTTTTTTGTATTTTTTTATGTGTGTGTTTATAGGAAATGAAAATTTTCAAAAAACTTGAGTGTAATTTTTATTGGAATATGTTGACTTTTTGTTCTTTTACTCTTATTGTATAGTGCTACTTGTAGTGGAATTGGAATGTTCTTTACGGCTTATAAAATTGTTTATTTTTTCTTCTTTTGCACACTTGTGTTGTAAATGGAAAACAGAACCAGAGGAAAAGAAATAACAGATATTTACAAATCTTGGAAAAAAACAAAGAGATTTATAAATGGACCGGCACTGCCTAGCTATCTTAATTGTGACAATTTTTGGGTTGCCTTTATTGCAACCACCAGCACCTTTATTGTGCTTAGTTGTTGTTGTTACAAAAAATCAAATAAATTCATCTAGGAAGAAAATGTGAATTAACAGTTACTACAGAGTTTAAAAAGAGTAAGCACTTTTGATAAAAACAAATAAACACTCATTTTAATACGTGGAAGTTACACACCGTGTCACAATGATTTTTAAAAGAAGATAATTTTATTTAAAATTCTCAAAATTTTACATCATTAAATCATTTTGGTCTATAACACTAAATTAAATATTATGTAATTATCTGTTAACTGTGTCATGTTTAATCTTCATTTTATTTTATGCACTTAATATGCCGAATATGAATTACAATGCAAGTATCTTCGAGCAATTATATCTAAGCATGACAACGGGGCGGTAATAGATTTTGCCTCCTCCATCCCCGTATTCAATCAATCTAAAAAAATATGTACTACGCCCTATTTCAAAGCAAGTGTGAAATTTAGACATCTATCTTCTCGAGATTCGGATTTCCTCGCTCACACCCACACTCGTTCATATATATAAAATTAAAAAATTTAAAATCTTATTTATTATAATTAATATAATAAAGCAGTAATTATTAAACAATAATAAAATTAAAAAATATTTTCTATAATAATAAGATTATAATTTTTAAAATTTAATAAAATATTAAGTATATTCAATATGTATATGTATATAAAATAAAAAAATTACAATAATATTATTAGTATGGCGAGTTCGGGTGCAAGGTGGATATCACCACTCTCAAACCCGTCTTCGTCTCTGAATTTTAATTTCGGAGAAAACTTGCACCTGCATCTAATCAATGTGAGTTTTCTCCACTCAAATCAAAACGAATTTGATTGGGTGTCCGCGGAGTGCAAATTATATTGTTATCCTTAATTATGTCTTAGCATAAAACATAGTTCAAATCATGCTTATGAAGGGTGCATGGAAGAAAAAAATGGAAGCAATGGTCAAGTGTAAAAGAAATGGTAAGTGTCTTGAAAAAGAAGACAAATGGCTTAAACTATGTTTCATTAAAGGACAAGTGCCTTGATGAAAACTTTGAAAAGAAGAGACAAGAATGGAAGAGTAAAGAATATTATTGTAGGATCATTAAGTGTCAGAGAACTTAAATCATAAGAAGGTATATTGAATTGAGATTTTTAAAGAATTTAAAAGACTTTATAATTAAAAAAAAACATTTGTATTCGAATAATATTTTTAAAATATTATAAATAATTTTCGAGGTATTCAATTGGGTTTTCAAGATTTTTTAAAGAAGAAATCTGATTATATTCAATTGAGATTTTTTACAACTTAAAAGTTGTCTCTTGGTATTAAAAAATATATGGATTTTGATAGATTTTTTTATTAGAATGGATTTTGTGAGATTTTTTAGTTGAAAATATATATACAACTCTCATTCAATAATCTCACCAAAATACTTAAGACTCTTTCAACAATCCTGTTGTTGCTTTCCACGTTTTTGAATCTCTTCCAGCACATGTTAGATTTTTATTTTTCTTTTTCATCTACGTTTTGATTCTTCGTATGTATTCCTTTTACCTTACCTTTGTTGATTTTTATTTTTTTTTAAAAAAAAATTTGTTGGGTCTTCATGTATTCCTCACATTGACATATTTTTGTTGGTTCTTTATGTTATAATCGATTTTTGTTGATTTCAAGTTAGTATCTTTTTTATTGAATAAAAACATTAATTTAAGTTTTTTTATATTTTGTCACGTTAATAATCCTTCCACTTAACATGTTTTTTTTTTAATATATATTTTGCCTTGTTTAATAAAAAA
>JBBPBP010000001.1:5610872-5622417 GCA_037974735.1 Cicer chorassanicum | reverse complement strand
AAGAGTAGAACGCGAATATGTTAATTTATAGAGGAGTACTGTTACTACTTATACGTGAATAAATAAATATTACTTAGAAGGACATGAAATTAAAAATTATTTTATTGTTGAAAGATTTTAAAAATTGTATCAATTTTGATTTTATTTATTCAAACTTTATAATATATTTATTATATTTTGTCATTTAATATTATAAGTTCATAAAATATTTCGAAATCTTTTAAAATTTTAATTGTAAAAAATCTTTTTAAAATCTTATAAAATCAACACATTACTGCAAAATCTTTTAAAAAAATTCTGAATACAAATCATGCTTGATACACTTAGAAGTTATATTTATAGACACAAAGACCTTTACTATTTACACTATGTTTAAAGTGTTTACATGTGGCTTATAAAGTTACGCACCACACTTAACGACGCTGCAATAATTTTGTTTACTACTCTGTTAGAAAACTAAATTTTGTCTCTAATTCCTTGATCACATCACAGCCCCTTAGTTAACGCAACCGCAATCACAACCACGGCTTGCTATTGCAAAAATTGGAATAGATTTGGCGGGATTAGTTCAGAATCAGAACAATAGCAGAGTTTACCATTTTAATTTAGGTATTGCTGCATTGCATTACTCTCATTCTCACTATTCTCTGCTATGCTGTTTCTATCAATCCTGCAAATGCAATTAATTAAACCTTCGTTGAAAGAAATAGAACCACAATTGTGATATTTCAGTTTTTTTTCCTCAAATCAAAAAGGGGATTTTTCTTATTCCTAATTTCACGTTTAGGGCATTTCTTCATCAACCAATACGATGGATCCCAACAGCAAATCTTCCGAACAAGTCATTTCACAAATGGTTGAAATGGGTTTTGAGCGTTTCAAAATTCTCGAAGCCATAAAAGTAGTCGGCACATCGATTCCCAACGTTGTAGAACATATCTTCAATACTAGTAGTTGCAGTAACCCTGAACCACCCACTACCCACATCTCAAAATCATGTTCAAGTAATGGGAAAATCCTAAAAAAACGAACTTTATCATCTTCCGTTCAAGTTCCCAAGTCGAGAACAATTAACCATTATTTCCAATCCACTGATAGAGTTGCAGAGAAAAAGAAAAATGTTGTTGTTGTTGATGATGATGATGAAGAGGAAGAGTACAAGAAGCATTTACCTCAAATGGGATTTGATATTGATTCTGATATTACATCTGTTTGGGAGCAGAGAGCTAGCATTCTATTGCAAAAGCATTTTGGTTTTTCATCGTTGAAACGTTTTCAGAAGGAAGCTCTATCTGCCTGGTTTGCTCACAGAGACTGTCTTGTCCTGGCTGCAACTGGATCTGGTTTTGTTCTTTATCTTAATTTGTTCATAGAGTAAATACCAAAATTAGTCCTTGAAATTGTAGAACTACATCAATGTAGTCCTTCACATTAATGATATTTCAAAATGATTCCTAATATTGTAAAATTTTAATCAAATTTGTCCCTCTATTGGTATTTACGAGACTAGGATGACATTAAGTTGGTAATATCGGGAATGAATTTGAGACTAAGTGAATAATGTCATAGATGCATTTGATACAAGTTCAATTAAAGAGACAAACTTGATTAAGATTTTGGAATTTCTGGGATCCTTCGGAATATTGATAATTTGGGGAACTAGCTCGATACAGTTCTATATTTTCAATGACCAACTTGACTATTTACATTTTTGTTCATATTTGCTGTGTAGATGTTGTGCATCTATTCATAGTTACTTTTTGGCAGGGAAATCTCTGTGCTTTCAGATTCCTGCATTGCTAACTGGGAAAGTGGTGGTTGTAATTTCGCCTTTAATAAGCCTAATGCATGATCAATGCTTGAAGCTAACAAAACATGGAATCAGTGCTTGCTTTCTTGGCTCAGGGCAGCCTGATAATACTGTTGAAAAGAAAGCAATGAGAGGCATGTATAGTATTGTGTATGTTTGTCCAGAGACAGTCCAAAGGTATGGTTAAGACCTTAGGGGCCTTGAAGTTTAGTCTTGTGTCTTAGAAATCTTCATTTTCTGTATTTTTGTTCTTATGTTTGGTAACTATAATACAATCCAATGTAGATTGATTCAACCTCTTCAAAAGCTTGCAGAAAGCCGTGGTATTGCTCTGTTTGCAATTGATGAGGTACATTGTGTTTCTAAATGGGGACATGATTTCCGTCCAGCTTACAGGTCTGTTTTATCTATTCTATCCATTCATTGTTTAGGTATCAGTTAGTGTGGATAAACGTCTTAATTATCATACCTTGTGGTTTTGGCGTATATCAAAGAAACTAAGATCAATTGTTGGTTGTGTTTTTCAATTATCGGACATGTCACTTTTATTCTTTATTTTTTGTATGTCCAAATTTCATAAGTGGATTTATCCTACTATTATAAGCATGATATGTTTTCAAATGTCTTCTCTTGTTTCAGACGACTGTCTGCATTGAGGGAAAACTTCACTACTAGCAAGCTAAAATCCCTGAAAGTTGATATACCTATAATGGCGTTGACAGCTACAGCTACAAAGAGAGTTCGAGAAGACATTTTAAAATCGCTTTGCTTATCAAAAGATACACATGTTGTTCTCACATCATTTTTTCGACCTAATTTACGCTTCACGGTGAGTTTGTTGATGACAATTCATATACTTCTATTTCTTGTTACTCCATAATACTTCAAATTCATTGTGCTTCATACAGGTAAAGCATAGTAGAACATCATGGGCTTCTTATGAGACAGATTTTCATGAATTGATTAAAGAATATGGTGGAAATAATAAAAATGGTGGAAATAAAAAAGCTTTCACTTCAGATGATGTCTCCATTAGCTCTGATGCTAGTAGAATGTCTGACACAGACAGTGTTTCTTCTTATGATGTGGACGGCAACCAAGATGACTATGATGATAGCGATACTAATGTAATGCAATCAGGAAACATCGACAATCATAAAAAAAGAAAAAAAATGACAATCGAGTTCCTGGAAAATGACGTCGATGTCTTTCAAAGTGCAGATGACTTGGATGGTACTGATCTTTCTGCCATCTCTCAGTTTATTACAAATAATAGCAGTAGTAACATAAAATCTAAGATTCCTATTTTTTTTTTTGGGTACTTTTTAGTTACCTGTGGTGAATTTTATGTACAATCTCCTCCCAAGCAATGTGAGTTATCTGAGACAATAGATCCACCTACAAGACCAGAAAAAAGACTCAAAATGCTTAAGGAGCCTTTGGAACAAGGACCAACAATCATATACGTACCTACCAGAAAAGAAACGGTGAGAATTGCAAAGTATCTATGCAAGTTTGGCGTGAAGGCTGCTGCTTATAATGCCGGGGTATGCACTATATTTAATTGTATTCAAGTTTGTTTAGTTACATGGTTGTTTATATTTTTCATGAATTACTAGTAATATTTATCAGGATGATCATGTCTTGACAAGAGAATCTTTAATTCTAAAACACCACGAAGTACTAGGAAGCAGAAGAATTTAATAATTGTTATGTTTCTTTCTGTTTTTATTTTAAACTATTCTGGCATGCTCCACTGTAGATTTCATTGAACCTAGCTCAATAGTTACCTTTGCATTATGATATAAGAAATGTTTGCTGCACATTCTCCTGCCACCATTTGATTTATAGCATTGTTAAGTGTGAAACCAATTTATGAGCTCAATTTCTTTCTCCAGCTGCCCAAGTTGCATCTAAGAAAGACTCACAAAGAGTTTCATGAAAATACTTTAGAGGTATGGATCTGGTGCTTGAACAGAATATTCTATACATTTCAGCTCAATATTTTTCGGTGCAACTTCTCTTTTTTGTTTTTTCCTTATGTAATAATTTACGTAATAATTTAATACTAAAATTTCATATAGTGGATTCAGAAATTTAGGTTACATGTGTTGTGCTTGTGTTTTATCATCTTCAGGTTGTTGTTGCAACAATAGCGTTTGGAATGGGAATTGACAAATCAAATGTTAGAAAAATCATCCACTATGGTTGGCCGCAGGTCTTTTTTTTCATATACATTTTTTCCTGACATAATCAATTATAATTGAAGTTTATCTTTATTTTATTGTTCATTCCATGTTTTATACTTTCACTTCTTGAGTTGTAATTTTTGGTTGCTTTGAAGATACCTCAAATAATTGTATATGTAATTTTATTTTATTAGAGTTTGGAAGCCTACTACCAAGAAGCTGGGCGGGCTGGTCGAGATGGGAAGTTAGCAGATTGCAGTAAGTGAAATTATTATACTGGAGTTTAATTTTTACCTCAGTGATCCAGTTTTCCTTTCTTCTTCTCTTTGTTCTCTTTTGAATTTTGAACTCATGTTGCTTCTTTGATTCACATAATAAGTAGGTTGCTTATTGTTTTATTTGTTTGCTACTTGTCCCCCATTTTCAACCAGTTCTATATGCAAACCTAGCGAGGAAGCCGTCACTTTTGCCGAGTCGTAGAAGCGAAGATATGATAAAGCAAGCATATATCATGTTATCTGATTGTTTCAGGTTTGATATGATGAATATATCTTCTTCTTTTACGATTTTATGTTAGTGCAGAATCTTATTGTATATGTGTGCAGATATGGAATGAATACTTCATGTTGTCGAGCAAAGACACTTGTAGAATACTTCGGAGAGGATTTCAGGCATCAGAAATGTCTCTTGTATGTAAAGTTTGGTCTCATTGCCTTGCCGTTTTATTATGTTTAACAGTTTAAGCATCGATTGAAGTGAAAAATTATTCTAAAATAGGAGAAAATTGAAATCCTGTATGTAATTTTAATTCAACTAGTAGTCCGTACGAATTACCTTGTTTCATTTTCTTTTGTAATCAAAGGATTATCTTGTGGCTGTATTTACCGCTAGTGTGTTAAGTTGAGTCATTTATGAAATCATGTTAGCCTTTACATGGTAATTTTCATGATGAACCTCCTTTCATGCAGATGCGATGTGTGCGTTAATGGACCACCTCAAAGGCAGAATCTAAAAGAGGAGGCCTGTATTTTACTGCAAACTATAGGGGCTCATAATGTGTGTCAAATAGTTTCATATTTATATTTATATTATACCAACTACACTTGCAATTTGTATTGCACAAGAGGAAAGAAACTGATTTGTCATGGATGCTAATTTTTCAGGCATGTAGATATTCCATGGATTCCTCATATAACGATGATATCCATTTCGATTCCAAGGATAGAAGACTAGGGCTAGGGCTTAGGCCAAGTCTTATGATGTTAGTTAGTAGTATAAGGGAGCAGGTAAACCTTGATATATTTATCAGCTCGCACGGAGTCATTGTTATGGTGGATGCACTATGTTGTTACTAATTCATGTAACAAATTTTAATTGCTTCCATATGCAGTTTCAAAAGTTTTTAACCACTGATATATTGTGGTGGAGAGGCCTTGCTCGAATTTTGGAAGCTAAAGGATATATCAGGGAAGGTGATAACAAGGTATATTTGCTTTAACTAGAAATAACCTATCTTGTTGATAAATGCCATTGTTGAAAGTGTTGGGTTTGTTGCATCTGAAAATTAAGAAATTACATACACAGCCTTGTTCGATGCGCATTGGTAATTCAACTGCAATTTGACATCAAGTTTTCCACTGTACAATTGCAGACCAATGTTCAAATAAAATACCCAGAACTAACAGAACTAGGTTTGGAATTTGTGGAGTCCATGAGTGAGCAAACTTTCTATGTTTACCCTGAGGCAGATATGTTGCTTGAAATAAAAACTGACAAACCATTTTCCTCATTCTCAGAATGGGGAAAAGGTTGGGCTGATCCTGAGATCCGTCGCCAGCGCCTAGAAAGAAATAGAAGTCCAAAGATGCGACGGAGCACTAGAAAGCAAAGAAGGAGTAAAGGTAAAAAAGTGAAACTTGATTTGAGGACTTCTCGAGGTAGACTAGCAGCAAAACTCTCGAAACATAAGTGACATGCAACATTTTTTCTACACTTTTTTTTTAATTATTTTTTATCCCCACCTTGGGTTGTAACAAATCAACACGCCCTCGTGTCCTAGTGTTTGGATCCCTTACAGTTGCTGCACAATACAATAACTGTAGAGGATCCAGGTCCCTTGTGTTGTCTTTTAAGATGGCAGGTTATGTTTGTATTCTGTAAATATGAAATTTTCATTTAATGACATTGCATCTTAATCAAGACAATGATACTTGATGGTAGAAAAACCATTGGATGGCAGCTAGATTTTGCTTCTATGTCGAGCTTGAATTTTAAATTTCTACTCTTGTAGAAGTAAAACTTTTATGAATTCACATTGAATAGGAAGGAAGGAAGGGGCACTTAGATATGTATTTTGCCACAAAAAAGGAGAAAAGGAAAAGATAATTAATTCAAGTTCAAGAAATGTAGTAACCCCAAACCAAAGCAAAGTATAAGAGTCTGCATTGTTTTACTCATATATCTCCATGAGGCATAAACATAATGTGTCATGGACATTGGCAAAATCGTTTTCGCAATAATAGGCTTCTCTGCTTCGTTCTTATTTTGTGTGCCGAACGTCAAGAGATGGCATAGGAAACAAGTGAGTTTGGAAAAACTAAAAATCATTAGGGAGGCTTTGGAAGAAGCAGAAGAAAGAGTGGTGAGATACCAAGAAAGACATGATAGAATATTGAGTCAGATAAGTGCGTCTTACTTGACAAATACAGAGGTTGTTGAGGCGTTAGCAGGTGCCCGACAAAACATGAACCAGACATTGGAATTTGCTGTTAATTTGAGGTCAATTCAGTTTAAAACCATCAGCTCTTTTCCAGATGCAATAGATATTGTCTAGGGGCAACCAATACACAGTGCTTCCACTTTGGCCCCACAAGAGGTGCTTGAATTGCTATTAATTTTTCAATGTCTGGTTTAGATCATTTGGACAGTAATGTTCATAGTAGATTTTATTGTTTTTCTTCCCACTAACATTTCATGATAGACATATCACGTAAAGAATAAAGATACGTATCCATTAAACTCCTATGGCAGCCATAGCTCCCAGATTTTCAGTCTATTTTCTATTATTTTGTGATTGTTTGAGATAAACTGTAAAATAATTGATTTTATCTACGAATTAGTTTTTGAAAGAGGCTAAAAATATCTTACAATATGAGTGTTTGAGAGGGGAAATTCTAAGAATTAAAAGCCCGTTTACTCTTGGAACGAAAAAAAGCCCGTTTACTGAGGAATAAACGTTTAAGTGAAAAGTGTTTTATTTTAGTTTAAAAAACACTTGTTAAGAAGGTTTTTTATGATTCAAAAGTTATTTTAGAAAAATAGGTAAGCAGTTTGAATATTTTTCTTAAAAACTACACATAAATTCACAGCTGTTTTTTTTTCTCAAAGAATGCCTACGAACCTTTGCAGGCTATGAAAACTTGCAAAGGTGTCCCTTGGATCCGGGTTGGCTGCAGTGTTGGCAGCACCTGCAAAGTCTATTTATTTAAACTGTCCGATCAAAATCAAACAGCCATCAAAGTCTATCCGACTGCAATTAAATGCAGTGAATCCAAATTTGTGTCCCTTATGGGATTTGAATCCAAATTTGCAAAGGTTTTTTTTTTTTTTTTTTTATAATCAAAATTATACTGATGAAAATACAAGAAATATTCCATCCCATTACATTAAAAGGCGACAAGTCCAAACTCAACGCTACTTATGATCTATGAACGGTTGCATGTTTTCGATTTTTCATCCAATCATGTGCTCTAAAGTTAAAAAAACACCCAACACTTAGAATGCACATGAAAAGAGGAAGAGGGATTATTTCAAATTTTAATGGTGTGATTATTTTAGGGGGAGGAACGGAAGGGAGCCAAATCCCCCCTAAACTAATTTTAGCTCCCATCCAAAAGTGAGGAATTTAGAGGGGAGAAAATACTTGTTTGAATTTCGACTTCAATACTCTATAAGTGAAAAATGTAATTTTACAATTTTCCTCCATTAAAATCCGCAAAAAATAGTTCTGGGCTCATTATGACAAATTACCTAGCTCATATTTGAAACTTAATACAGGCCATCACAACAATCAATGAGTAAAAATCCACTGCAAGCGAAAACATTAAGCATTACTGGAAATAGTTAGCATAAAAAGAAAACCGGAATTCCAGAGTCCAGACACAATTATTTTCAGAGTATAATCTGGAGCAAAAAATTTCAATTGACACCGCCGAGCTTAAATATATACACCGCAACAGAGAAGATTGGATGACATTAGTGGCTTTGCATAAATTCTATTTACAACTTGGTGTTATTATAAATAACAAGGTAAATAGAAATTCAAATAGTATTCACAGCAAGTGCCAACGAAGATATATACAGAATGATGCACTCATACTAGAATGTCTCTTCTGGTTTTAGGAAATTGTAATATTCAAGTTGTGTCATCTCCCCACCAGTTGCAGAATCAAACTGACATCGATAGAAGCTGAATAGCAATTCAACAAAAAAATTGCATTAGATGTTTTAATTCACAGGACAAAAGACCAAGTGATAGACTATGATGATAAATCCATATAGTAAAAGTTGATCATTTGAAATTCAACTCCCATTTTATATATTTGTTTTTAAGGTATAATGTTCCAAACCTGGCATTCTTTTATAAATTGAATTACAAAATATAAGCATACATAAAAATTACAAATATAAACAATAGTAAATTAAAATCATGCATCTAGTTGTTTGGTCATCAGTGCTAATATTGAAGAAGCATTTGAACCTTAAACCCTAAAAGAAAAAAGAAGCATAATTCATTATATTCACAATTCATTTTATGACTCTATAAATCAATCTGATTTTTCTGTTGTTGAGATAAGACTACCATTGGCACAAACATAAAATGATGCAATCAGCCTCTGTCAATTTTAGAGGGTAATGTATAGGTATAAGTAAATTTTAAAAGTTCAGTTTTCAAATCATACTTCTACCATGCTAGTCCTATCGGAATGTTTGTAATATATCTAAGCAATACCCGGAAAAATTAAAAAAATAAAAGAAAGCAATGAAGGACTCAAAGTGGCACAGATATGATCCGTTACGGAAATACCTGCCATCCATGCCAAGTATCACAATTGTATTTTTCTGATGGCCAAAGGCAACAATATATTGAACAGCTTCTTGCAAGCGAAATTGAGCCACAGACCACTCTGAGCTAAAATACTTAGGTAAGACACCTACAAAACAGACAGAATTAAGACAAATGTGAGCAACAACTTGTTCTATAAAAAATCTAAATTTTAGACCCAAACAAAACCTTGTACTGCTACAGCAACAAATGTTGTTTCGGTTGTTCTATAGTTACTGAACAAAAACCTAATTTCCTACATGAAAACTGATGAATGAATAACTCACTGTGGACAAATGCACAGACCTTTAAAAAAAGAAAGAGACGAAGCCGCCGTTGTGCTAGTAGGACTAGACTCAGATGTAGTATGCGATCTGTCATGTCCCAACAATCCCGAATCAACCTTCAGGTTGAAGACATGAACGGTTCCCTTGTCACTCGAGACAGCTAACCACTGTGCAGTGGAAGAGAAGGCAAGACTGTATATCTCAGCTCTGTCAGCACCTCTCCGTACCTGAAATCATCATTCAAATTCAAACTTTCAAAACAATTCAACTCGTCACAACAACAACAACAACAAAACCTAACCAACATTTCAAGATAATCAATCACCAAATGGACCTCAACCAAAATTTCTAGCTATATTTCAAATCTTAGCAAGAGAATTGCTTCAATGAAGGGCGAATCGTTTGGAAGAGCCCGAACTCGTGCCCTGGTTGGAACAATCCTTGATCAACTTAACCTAACTCAGAGAAAAACCCTAGATTATCAAGAAGAGTTACACCCGTTCAATAACATTGTGTGAGATGAATATTTTTCAAAACCAACTGTTACTATCATATAGATCATATCTACCAATTTTGACATTAATTCATAATCTCTTCTCATGCCATCAAAATATGTAACATTATATACACCGTTGACGTAACGCATCAAGATGACATGAAATTTTTATAGATTAATGTCAAAATTTACAGATATGATCTATATGATAGTAGATTTCAATCCAATTGTTGATTTTGAAAAATATTTATGTGTTACAATGTTATTCAATGAGTGTAATTGTGTAATTCTTCAGATGCAATTTGATCCCTCCTCTTATTATATATATATATATATATAGCAAAAGAATATGAAAACACAAAAAGTGGAATCAACCTCTTGGAGCAAGGAACCATCCAAGGTATTGAAAACTCTCAAGAGAGTCCCCTTGGAGCTTGCAGTAGCAAGTAAACGTCCATCTTGGGTTAAAGCGAAGCAAGCGATTCTGGAATCATGTGCCATGATGAACTTGGTTCTCTTAGAGGCATAATGTTCAACCCTAACCTGACCCTTCTGCAACCCAGGACACGCCAACACCATAGTTCCCGAAACATGTGAAACCTCACAAAGACCCTTAGGGTTCACAATGGTCTCAATTTGGTGAAGAACCTTAAGATCAGCAAAATTGTAAACGAAAATCTTATGTGCCAAAACAACCACAATTCGGTCCCTTCGAAGGCGAACACCTTTCACCTCCGACCGAAACGAAAGCTCTCCGATGCACCGGGACTGGTGATCATCCCATATCATCACCTTGTTCGCCGGATAACGAGGGTCTGATCCACCGCCGACGAAAGCGAGAATATTGCATCGGAATAGCATGTGGACCAAACCGATTCCGCCTCCGGGACCGAATTCCCGGCGGAAAATCTCGCGGAAGGGGTCGCAGTTGTAGATGCGGAAGCCGAGATCGGTGCCGGTAGCGAAGCAACCAGAGTCTTGGTTGAAGGAGAGGTGGAGGACGGTGGGTATGGAATTGGAGGGTGTATTGGGGGAAGTGGAAATTGGAGAGGACGAGGGTGGTTCTTCGGAATCGAGAGGCATTAGGGTTTGAGAGGTTTGAGACATTTAGTGTTGGGAATTGTAATTGAAAGTATTAGAGATTGAGAATTTGAAATTGGGATTGGGATTTAGGGTTGCAGAAAGTATTGAATTGAATGAAATTCGGGGAAGAAGAGAAAGAGGTAGTATCGAATTCTAATCTCCCAGATGATGTGGGTTGGGTTGGGGTTGCTTTTACTTGTTCTTCAAGGGACGTGTCAACTTAACAACACTTAACAGTTAACAAATAGCTATTTTTTTGTTTTTTCAAAATACTTCCATTTTCCTTTAATTTAATTTCAACAATAAATGATTAATTTAAAATTTATCTTTTTTTCAAATTAACTATCTATTTAATTTTAAATAATAATTTAATTATTTATATCTTAAAATATTAATAATTTATATTTTTTATAAAACAATCAAAAATTTCGTTATCATCTTCGAACAAACTTCAGAAAATTAATTATCATCTTTAATAAAATTTAATTTTTCTTCAAATTCATAACTTAAATCTTCAAATAAATTTATATTTTTGTCTCCAACAATAATGTCAAATTCAATAAATAAAGAAATTAA
>JBBPBP010000001.1:5595799-5610118 GCA_037974735.1 Cicer chorassanicum | reverse complement strand
TATATATATATATATATATATATATATATATATCATCAAATTATATTATAACATTAGTTTTTTTGGGTTAATTTCTAGCGTATTTTTACAAAAACTTAACAAGAGTATTTTGATTTTGATATGTAAAAAAAATTATGTATATAAATTATCTAAAGAATTATATGAGGCAAAAAGATATTAAGTAGTGTAGCAATATTCAAATAGTATGTAAGAGTAATTTTATTCCTTTTCTAATTTTATTGTTTAGTATATTTTTGGTTATGGCAAATATATTTTATTTTTTTATTTTAGAAAATATGGTAAATTTATCATTAACACATACAATTGTGAGCTTTCGAGTTCGAACTCGAAACAAGACATCTAATCTAATAATATCAATATTTGTCAGAGTTAAAACAAAGATATTTCATTTTAATTAATACCAAAATAAGATAGATTTGCAACAATGGGTGAAAATAAGGGATACGGTTCAAAAAGACTTAAGGTTTAATTTATGAAACATCTAGGATAGACTATGTGTTTTTTAAATAGGCAAAGTTTAAGTTTTTTTATATGTCTATTTAGTTAAAAAGTTCAATTTATATGTCATATAAAAAGTTTTTTAGGTCTACTTAAGTAAATATGAATAATATTTATTATTATTATTATTATATATTAGATTTTGAATTTTTTTAAATTTTAAATTTGATAATCTTTTATTAATTTAATTATATTATTCTACATTGATTTTTGTCGTATTTAATACATTATAATAAAATAGATTTAAAGTATAATGTGATATAAAGTCAAAATATTTAAAATGTCTATTTAAATCTAAAAAAAATATTTAATATCATTGACATATAAATTTGTTAGTCTATTCAAAAATATATATCATTATTAATATTATAGAATTTTAAGTAGATTAATACGTTATATCATACTTTCGTAAAAATTAAATCTATGTCTAAAAAAACATATAATATATGACAAACCATACTCAAATTTTAAACTATTTAATACACTAGTCTATCTCATATTTGACCGGAAGATTTTGTAAACTTTCACATTGTTTGTAAAAGAATTGCCAAAGGAGGGCATCTTTCAATTTTTCAAAAGAAATGGAGGATTCCATTACCAATATTTGGAATTTTTTAGTATATAAAAGCCAAATTATATACAATACATGTAACCATTACCATCCGTATTAAAAGGTCTGCCATTTCAAAAACAATATGCATTTATATACCACTAATTGTGCTCAAATAAAGTGGAGATGAGTTATATCTCTGCGCAGTGTCTTAATGTTTTAAATCTCGAAAGTATCACTTTGATTCTTACTAATAAAAAAAAAACAACCAAAAAGATTATTATATTTAACTAGTGAATATGTAAATTGGTCATTGAAATTATAAATGTAGATAAAATCAATCAATGAATTTTGTGAATTGATAAATATATCACTGACATCGTAAAATATCAATTAAAATAGTTATTTGGTAAACTTTTGTTGTTAGATATTTTGATATAATATTGTAATTGAATATGTGACTTATTCACGTTAATCTTACATCATTGTCATCTTCTCGGAATTAAATTTGTCGATGAAATTTTGTCATATCAGATATAAATTTGTGAGGAATTGTAATTGAACATTGACAAAGTATAAACAAAATAGTCCATGAAAGATTTAAATTTCATAGGAAATTTACTTTGTGTTGTAATGACATTGATATTAGATCATTGTAGATGAATCAAATATTCAATTAACATATCACATTATAATCTCTAACGATAAAAGTTTACGCAAAATTATTTTGATTGATATTTTATAATGTCACCGATATAATTATCGATTCACAAAATTCATATACTAATTTAACTATTACTTACAATTTTATAGACCAATTTATGTATTTACTCTATAGTCAATGAATTAAGAAATAAAAATAACATGATGCATTGAATTAAAAAATAAAAATAACACAGTGCATAGATGATTTGAAGAGTTACGCATTTCAACAAGACTCGCTCACTTCATTCCAAATGTTTCAATGCATTTCAAAAACTACACGTTGAAATTGAAGGTCTACTTAAACTTCATGTGTTAGGTATATGCCCTATGTTGCTTATTATAAACACCTTCCATTAAAGTTCACGAATATTAAGAAAATAATTATGATAATAAATTTGTCTTATATACAGGGAGAGAAGTAGTAGTATTACTTTTACGTATTTATTTTTATAATTATTGATATTATAAGAAAGAGAAAAAAATTAAGTTTTTCAATAATAAATTAAATAGATGCATTTTTGTAAAAAAGTTATCAAAAATAAAAAATATAATATTAACGAGGTCTTATAATTAGGATCGAGATGAATAGTTATGTAAATGACTTTTGGTTTAAGAAAGAAGGGAGCTAACACTCAAGGATAACAACAAAATTGGTGACTTAAATAGATCATATTCATGTTTTGAAACTATTCAGGTTTTCCCATCAATTTTTTCAAGGGATGTACAGATTTTTCAGGCATGAGATAGGTTGTAAATTTAAATTATTTAGTTTATCATAACAATAGTAAAAACGAAATGTTGTCAACCATTATTATAGTTTTTATTTTTAAGCCATAATCCACACTAGATCATGAATTGTACTAGTCCATTGAAAAGTTTCGACTCTAATTTAATCTTTAGTCCTCTTACCTTCCTAAAAAATTAGTTTTATGTTGACTTGTGGCTTGGACTCATCACTGGCGGGTAGTATCCTTTCAAGAGTGACATATCGATCCACACAATAATAAAAAAGAACAAACCCTTAGGGTGTGATTGGATGTGAAGATAAATTATGAATAGAGGAACAAGTAAGATAGAGAGATATACCAGAAATAACATAGATTTGAATTATTGTTTGATATAAGAGAAAGAAAAGATAACTAAAAAAAAGTGATTATTTTAAAAGTACCAAAATACTCCTAATTATAAAACTTTCGTTTACGTGATCTGAATTTACGCAACCTACGTGAATTCAATTTACGTAGGTGTACGTGAACTCAATTCACGTAGGTGTACGTGAATTATATTCACGTAATGTCTGTGTTTCTTAAATTGAATGACGTACCTGAATTCAGTTCAGTCAGATAATTCAGTTCACGTATAATGAATTATTTACAACGCACATGAACTGAGTTCATGTAGAATCCTCAGATTTTAAAACAAAAAAAAAAACAATTCAAACGCATACCAGTAAACATACTTTGTTGGGGGTGATTTTAACCACAATATAAAAATGAGACTTATGAGATGTAAATTATGAGTGAGTGATATGAGTTTTAATGAGTTGTGACGTGAGTTAGGACGTTAATGATGGTGATGAAGAGATGAATGGAGATATAAAATGAGGCAAATAAATAAGGGCATTTTGGACATTTCGTTTTTATGAAAAATTTAAGAGGTGTGGGTAGCAAAATTGTTTCTTTTTTAATCAAATGCCAATTTCTTCCTATGTAACCAATTGCTCATTTTTCCACTTCAAAAATTAGTTATACTACGAAGGATTGTAAAATTCAGCTTCAACAAACAGCATAAAACAAAGATAACCTGGGGGACCACATTAAACAAAGGGGGCATAAAAAACTAGCTTCAACAAACAACATCACACAAAATACAAAGATAACAAAGGGAGGAAGCACACAGCAGACAATTGGTGAATGAAAAAACTAGTGGAAATCAATCAAACAATGTAAGAAATCACTTGTACAAAATGCAGGTACAAAGGAGATGCAAGCACGAAGCAAAAAATCGCCAGAAGCTTTCAGAGCAATCATAAGAACTCGCAAAATAGCATGATCGAAGCAGAAACTCCGTCAATGGAATCGAAGATTGGTAGTTGTGTTATGGTTTTTGTAAATTTCTGACAAAGAAACACAAAGGACCAAATTATCACTTTTCCTAAATGCTTTACATGTGCATTGGTTTACTGAGTTACGACTATCATGCCACATAGAGTACATAAATGTACAAGTCAACATAACAAAGCCGAACTCATTGTTTTAGTCAAAAAAAGAATTGAATTCATTTTTTCTCAAAAATCACAATGAGTCTTCACACATAATTTAATTTTTGTGAAAAATTGGTTACTTATTCATCGGTCATAGTTGGTCACATTGCATGCTACACTTTCAAATGAGCGAAGGAAAAAATATCTCCATTTATGTGATTTAAAATACTAAACATTGAAAGTTATTGAGAAATCGGAAGGATATTTTTTTGGGTCAAAAGGATTTTAAACCCATCATTGGATAAAGAATGAATCTCTGAATAAAACTATTATGTAGATCAAATAAATCATGGATTCATTTTGAACTGAATACAAATCAGCAAAAATGAGGGGAACAATAACCGCAGTGTCCTGGACTAACAACCATATGAAGCTACACAGCTAAAATTACAGAGTGTGCAATATGTAATACTGCAAGAACCCTCCGGAGGTTTCATTTGGCAAAACAGCATCTAAATCTTATTTCCTTGACTAAAAAAAATAACTCAATCAAAGCAAAACAAAACAAAAATTATATGGATATAAAATTGGCTAAGGAAGCCTAATATAGCATTGTCATCCACTTAGGCTAAATCAAGCTTCACTCGTCATCTGCTTCCTGGCTAGAGGGAGTACCGGCAAGCCAACCCCATACACGTGAACCTTGCCTTTGGTTTGTATTTAAGGTGGCCTGCTGCTCGGATGCAGCTTTTTGCCGCTGAAGGAGTTCAAGTTCCTTCTGTAATGTCCCAAACGTTTGGAGTTTCTGTCCTAATTCAGCAACCTCCACCTGTAATCCAAAATACCTTCTTCGGTCAAATAGATTCTATTTCTTTCCCATAGTAAAAAAGTACAAGCACCAAACTTCTAAACCAGCCAACAGACCACAACAAAGACGGATCTTCTTAGAATGATATTTAATTTAAACTTTCAGGCAAACATGCTTTCACCAAGTTACACCCTATACCACTGTAATTTGTATTTTGTGTTTAGAAGATATAAAATAAGTATATTTTTGAAAGAATGGAAAATTAGCAATTATGCATAATTTCAAAACCACTTCATTATTAAAATATTAATTTAAGTGACTTAAGTTTTGTGATTTCATTATGGCCTTTTTCTACAACAATACATATTTTGAGTTCAGTTTAAGTCTACTGAAGAGATCAGCACAGACATATTAGACATAGTCCATTCTCACTCTTCAATCCCAGACAGTGTGGCTGTCAGAAGCATTAATGCTTACCTCAAGTTTGAAACACCTTGATTGCTCAGTAGCAAGCTGACCTCGTACTGATTGGAGCTCCTGCAATATCAATTTGATAAAAGTGAGGGGTGAGGACATCTTGATAGCATTGTAGAACAGTGAACAAAGTTTAAGTTTTGTATGTATAGAAATACTTTCTTTGCACCATAAACCCCATTCAGAATTTCGCAAGCCCTCTCTTAGCAATACATTAAATAAGGGAGTTGTCGTAGCATGGTGAAATTATTTATTTTAACAGTATCATTAAATAACAATCTACCCATGCATTCTGTGCTAATAACATAATACCTCAGTTGAACTGCTTCCAAAACGATAAAGGAACGATTAAAGTAGTTACCTTGCTAAGGTCAGAGTTACGAGTTTCGGCTTCTGCTAGTTCTTGTTTTAGTTGAAGAGTGTTTAACTTCTCCTTGTTGAGTGATGATTCCAATTCATCTTTCTCAGCCTTCAGGACAGCTATTGGATCGCCTTTCAATTTCTGTAAGTACCCAATAATCAAAATGTGAAATTGGTGTCTTGCAGGAACTGAAGTAAAAAATGCACCAAATGCAGATGTGATCTATGCCTATAATTTGCATGCTCCAGACAGAACTTGAAATTCTGGAGGACTGGAATAGGTATCAAGTATCTACAAAAGCACGTGTAATGTATTTATGTATCTGTGTGGCTCGGGGTTTTGTATGAAATTCCAAACAATCATTCATTATTATTTTAGTAGTCCTAAGATCAGTAATAAGTGAAATATCATTAACTGCCCCGATAATATTAGCCATACGTGACAAGATTAAAAAAAAAAATAGCCAGGCGTGTTAGTCTTTGCTGGTTTAAGTGAAAAAGGGCATGCTTTGCAATAATACATACTGTTGAATCAGAATTGTCCACGACAAGTTCCTTAATTTTCCCTTCGTGACCTCCTTCAAATTCAGATTCCACATCTTGGATAGCATTTGTGCCATTTGGCAAAGCAGAAACACTGTCTCGTAAAGGATTTCCAATCATTTCTGACTTTAAGGTTGATTTGTGGGCTAGTTTAAGGACATAGACCTGAATGCGACAAACTACATCAGGAGAGGGAGAAAAGGCAAAAGAAAGCAGAAAAGGCCAATGAGTTTTAGATAATTGTCACCTCATTGTTGTAACGTCCATTATAGCCTCCAAATGATACAAGTAAGTCTTCACCATCACACGAGCTTACAGCCAAGCTCAAGCCCTACAGTGAAAAACATTTCAATATCTTGAGCAGATGACATTAGAAAACTATGTGAAATGTCTGGTATCTTCCCAAGTTGACAGCATGAAGTTAACCAGGATCAGTACTCTAGTTGTAATTTAACAAGAGTTCAACATTTATAACTCTCTAGGAGACTAGGATTAAAGCTCCCAGCAAAAAAGTACCTCACTAGCAACAGGAACACGCCCTTGAACAGAAGTTACCACTGACCAAGTAAACGTAGACATATTCAATACAACAGTCTCCAAGGCCCCTGCAGAATAGCATGGAATGTAACTTGAAGCAAAGCATGTATAGCAATAGAAAGGCAGCATCGGAATGTCCTATAAAGTCTAATCTAAAATCATTAATAAATTTGCAACAAACTAGATAATGAAGCTATTGAGATATGTAACAGTTACACCAGAAGTTACTGGTATCTTTATTAGAAGCTATACTGATATGTAGCAGAGCTTTGAGGGTCAGCACCTCCGAATTCTAAAAGGCCTCAAATCTATTCAAATGACTAGATATCCTTCATTCACACTCCTCTTTCTAATTAATAGGCAACATACCTTATTTTTCCTAAATTAACCAACTGACTAACTGACAAAATAAGGTTTACCAATCAATACTCCTCCCCTAAACATTCACCTTGTCCTAAGATGAAGAACTATGTAAAATGAACTAAAGTGAAGCCTTCCAAGAATGCGTACAATACTGCAGCTACTACCATTTTAATCATCTCCATTTCAACCCCATTGATGATAGACTAAAGACTTGATCACATTTGAACCATTGCAATAGCCTTTATAGACATTCTTTTGAAACTTTGTCAACTTGTTAATTTTCTTTTAGCATTTGAATAGAGCCTTTGCAGCCATTGCTCTAAACTTTATTTGTTTACCATTTAGAAGCTTGGGCCATACCTGACAGCAAGAGTATGCATACATGGTATAGAGCTGAGAAATAAACTAATAAAGTTAGGTTCTTAAACACATCCAAAGATGTGTGCGTGCGAGTTTGAAAGCCGAAACCACCTAATTAACTTTGCAGCACCAGAAAATAAGTTTCATTGATTTAGTTTCATAGCTAAGAGAGTCGACCTGTCAGCTCAAGATTTTTTTAAAAAAAGGTTTATGAAACAATGAATAATTTTGTGCAGGAAAATTAAAATGAAATATTTTGAATTTAAGCGACCAGGTGGTGAAAAGCCATACCACTCTTATTGTCACCCCCACCAACAATGAACCAGTTCTCCCCTACTGTCACACCGGCATGTCCAGCACGCGGTGATGGTATTTTACCCAGTTGTGTTGGTTGAGACCATTCCATCTGCATAGTGCACATAGATGATTATTTAATGGTGATTTTTCCGGTGCACAGTCGAATAGAAGAAGTAACGGTCTTACAGTTTGCATGTCAAGAAGATGTAAATCATTATAGCAAGTTGCATGTGAACCCCCACCAAAGATAAATAAGTATCGCTCCAGATGCTCAGCAGCAGCATGATCAGACCTCGGAGAAGGAGACTCCCCACTGCCAATCGAGACTTTGTTCAGCATCAAACGTTAACATGTTTCCTTTCAACATTTTCTCTCTCTTTCTCTTTCTCTTTCTATATATACAGGAATAGGAAAACCAGGATATAGCATATTCACTCTAAAAAGTCTGCACCCTCTCCCACCCCCCCAAAAAAGTAAAATAAGAAACGAGCAAGATGGAAAAGTGTTGCTTCAGGAAACTTCTTACACAGTATCAATTTCATCCCATGTCATGGTTTCCAAGTCAAGAATGTGTAGATCATTCAAGAGAGTTCTCTTCGCATCTTGCCCACCAAAAATTACCAAGGTTGTACCAACTAAAGTAACTGATTGGCCTCCACGTGATGCCTAAAAAGTACACACAAAAATGCAACTTAACATCTCGTTAATTTGTTTCGTTTACACAATTAAAAGAAAATAAAAACTGTAATATACGCTTAACATAATTAAATGTATGAATTTTTTGCTAGGCAGTAGAAAAGCAAACATAAGATGTCACATCACAAAAATCAAAAGTTCCTAAGAATTTTTGGTTGTTTAATTGATGTAAAAGAAATAATATAAGAGATACATACCGGGGGTTTCCCATAAGTCTTTAGAGTTGACCAAGTTGCCGTTTCCAGATCCAGCACTTTCACTGTCATAACATTAACTAGTTTTTAATAATATAAAAAATGGATCCTTAATTGTAATTACAGTAGAAATGAGAGCAACAATACAATAATGAACAAGTCAGAAAAAAGCCACTAAACAGCCTAGTTTGATTCAATGAAGCAAAATGTCGTAATTTTTCGTCATTCAACAAAAATTTACTTGGGGGAGGAAAAAAAGCAATTACTAATAAAATTTGTCACATAAATGTTTCACTAAGTATGTAGACAAAAATGGCAACTCTCTTGATAGCTTATCTTATTTAAGGTGAATATATAGTAATAAAAGGGGCAGAGGGAAACCTGATGGTATAAAAAACCCACCACGACCCTAACCATAGTATCAGGGCTCCCTTTCATGGTGAATATAATAACAGTACCATACTTTTTGTTTTGTTTTTTACCGAAGTGACGAGTAAACTGTCATATTTCTTAAAGTTTTTTTTTCCTGAATTTCATCTAAATAGCACTCCTAAATTTCCCATTTCTACATGTTTTTTAATCCTTAATAGAATGATAAGAAACAATAACTATTATTGTTACCTTGGATGCTTTCTCCAGGATCTTTTGTATGCCCGGCAATCGACAGAAGCTTATTTTGCCATGGAATCTTTGGTTACAAAGTGCCAAATGTCAAAACCCAAAATATTCCAGAATTAGTACTACTACCAGAACTAACTAAACACGCATGAATATATCAGATACGATTATGTACATTTTCCCAAATGAGAGAAATATTTTGAATACAAACCAGAGAATGGCCAGCACAAGGGGTTAATGTTGCCGAGGATGATGAGTCAGTAGACTCAACTATAACCTTAGTCTCAATCTTCGACCAAGTCCAACTTCTCAAATCTAGAACCTGTATTTGTTTCAGTGTAATTCAAATTAAATAGCACATAGCATAGTCAACACAAGAGCAATGTTAAGGAAAAGTTTAGCTATAAAAATTCCATGATTAAAAAATGCTTAAACAAAAATTGGTGGTTTCAATCAAGCTCATGAGATATATTAATATTACTACTTAGCCAAAATACAGCTTCGTGCAACATAGATATTGAGAATAAGCTTACATGAAGATCATTAAGGTAACGACCATTGTGGTTTCCACCGTATATGTACAATTTATCTTCAACAACTGTAGCTCCATGCTGAACATAAAAAAACAGAAGCTCAGACATGGTAACAAGTTAATAGAACAAGATTAAAAAAAGTTCGAGAAGAAAAATGAATTTTGTTTTGACCTCGTATCTAGCTTTTGGACATTGACCAGATACTGGAGGTGCAATCCATTGATCATAGACTCCAACTAAACCAAAGCCTTCAATGACAACACTTTTATCCTGGGTTCCAACTTGACTTCCATTTTCAGTGGAAATAGTCTTTATCTCTGGATGCGAGTTCCCGTTCTCGACTACAGGTTCCACTTTGGAATTGTGCTGTAAAACCTGTACGACCGAATGAAGAGGGAGAAATTACAATGTAAACGGCAGCAGCAAAAGTGAAGAAAAACACAATTTTCTCACTGCACTTCTCTTTATTTAACTCCACAATGACATGTCTCTGACTAATATTTAAATCTTAAAGATCAAATCATGAAATGTCATATTAAAAAATCAGCACATGGCTTACAGCAAACTCATTAAACTCACTATTGGTTGCATGAGCATTGGATACATAACTTGTGGTTGAAAGGTCGTAAGAGCACGGTGTAACATATATACATATCTTGAATTTTTATCTTCAAAAGAACAAATTTCTTACTCATTTAACCATTTAAGTATTTAACCATATCTTGATCTTTCAGTACTATTCTAAATTTATTCTGAATGAAATAGATAGATGAATGAAAACTCTGTAAACCATCAGGAAAAGTACTCAGCCTTATAAATAGCCATATATACTCACATTCACATTCATTTGCACATCAGTAACATGGTCTACAATAGAATTAGATGCTCTTGAATACCAACCAGGATCTTCTTCCTACACACAAAGGAAAAACAGAACAAAAGTAATAAGTTAACATTCTGCATTGTATCAAGGAGGAACGGTAAGCCAAGCACTGCCTGACCTCCAATATTTTCACAAAAAGACGCATGGCTTCTGTGGTAGACATGTTTCCAAGCTGGTTCCAGCTGCATCAACAACAACTACTTTTCAATAGTATTCTCAACAAAATGAAAGCAGGGAAGCAATAGTACAGTTGCAAGAACAATATAATATCAAATAAAACATCGGAGAAAACCAGTGCAGTATAGTTAACAGAATATTTGCATATTATATATAGCACGGAGAAGCACAGTCAAATCAGAAAGACAGTAAATGCACATAGAGTGAATAGATCATGAAAAGAGTAAAGGCAATGCGAAGGTTTAGAGCTCACAAACCTAGCCCATTTGCTATGCTCAACAATTTTCCATGAACTGGGTTCTGGGATGTTACAACGTCCTGTACTGGCCTGACATAGAAAATTAAACACTGAATGAATATGTAATCCTCTGGGATAAATCCCCATTCAACTGCATGCTTGCGTGGACGTGTGTCAGCACATTAAGCAAACAAAACAAGACAACCTCATTTGATATGAGTAATATTGGAATGGTAGCTAGGATCCGTCATTAACAAATCAAGATTTCATTCCTTGATGTTTAAAACGGGACCTTAAGTTACGGGTTTTAAATAAAATCCGCGATCACGATCTAGGCCGCGACATAACCTGTTTTAAGTTGCTGAACCCAACAGCAATTGAGGCTGCATCAACTGCATTTGACCGCAATTCTCAGCAATACCAAAGATTGCAGCATGACCCCTATTAAAAATCATGCTTATGTTGATTTGCGCACATGCCATCAGAGACGGAGCTTATCTAGCACACAAGTAGTGTTTAGCAGGAAATTCTCTTAATCACTACTCGTAATTGACATTTTGACAACAAGACCATTGGCAATTTCATCCCTAGTGCGTAATAATAGAATAGCATTGAAACCTATAAATCACGCAATCTAAAAACCAGATCTACCGAATAAGATAAGAATTAACAGAAAAAGGTGGCAATTAGCGCAATCGGAATGCGCGGGAAAGAGTTGGTACCTGGTGATACAAGCTGTAGAGAAGAAGAGCGGTGGAATTGGAGAATTTGGAGGTAAGAGATTTGGTTGGAGATGTGGATCCGTCGAATCCGACGTAAGATGCAGCGGCGTAGAACCGCTCTGGATATTGAAGACCAGAGCTTGCTCTCGCCATCGACATTTCTCTCAGAATATCTTCTTCTTCTTCTTCTTCTTCTTCGCCTTCTGGATCACGGTAACTCAATTCATCAACCAATGCTCTTAATTACTACAACAAAATTAAGACTATACAGCATAAACAGGGTAATGTGAGTGGGACTGATATATTTTGTTGTTAGTTTAGTTATGGAAACTCCACAGATCCACCCACCACCACACTTGCCTTGCCCCAAATTTGAAGCTATGCTTTTGTCTTCTGCAATCGGTTATTTATTAGTTCTTCATGCTCAAATAAAACGATCGTGTATTTACGTCTTCTTCGTATTTTTTGTTCTTGTAATTGGTAAATAATAAAATAATATCAATGGTTTTTTTTTTTTTTTCATTTTAAATTATACTATCTCATTCTTGGTCAATAAGTCGGCTTTTAACTTATTACACTAGTTTTTTTGTCAAAATTACTCTGTAAGTTTGTTTGACTAAAGCAAAAGTGTTTAGCAAATGAACTAAGGTGATAGTTTATATTTTTCTAGAGAACGTGTAAAGTAGTGTTTCAACGTATAATTTATAGCATAGTTGCTCACTTTTACTTGTATTATTTTGATTTAACTTCTCCCTTACTCTCTCTAATATTAAAATTAAAATACACCATACTATTTAGAAAAATATTAAAAATAATGAATGTGTCATTTTATTTGTATTGTATTGTTTCCATTAATAAAAATAATAATCATTTTGAAATAATCAATTCATATAATTGAAATCTATATTTTGTACTCAAAAAATAAATAATCTATATAAAATTGAAAAAATTTGTGATTTTGTGTGATATTAAAATAATACAGTCTAACATAAGTGATCGATACTTTAGTCTATCTATTAATTAATTATCATTTGGAGGTTTGATTTGTGAGTAAGAAAAACTATTTTTCAATTTGAATTTCTTAAATAAATCTCAACTTACTTGAAAATTTGGTCTCTCCAATTACATACAATGATGCCTTGATTTATAAATAAATATCACCTTGTATTTTTTGTTATTGCATGAGAGAAGGCTGGAAAACTAATAATGAGGATAAGCAACATCAACAACATCTCCAAGAAACTTCCAAACTCAATGAGTGGTTTCTCGAGCAACACCGTATCGATAAAAGTTCTAGCTCCAAGCTTGGCGAGAAAGTTCACACACTTGTTACATTCTCTAGTCGGGTGTTTAAATTGCACCACTTAGTCTTTGGCCAATCATTGCCTAATACAAGCAATCTAATTCTTATAGAGATGCAAATTAACTTTAGGAGTCGACAGTAACTAAACTGAATGGAGGGAACCAAAATAACAAATAATATATTTCAACCAAGGTCCCAACAAATTAAAGGGTCATGTAACAAATAAATCATCTCATCATGTAAGAAATAAGATAAACCAATACTCTTATAGTAATCCACTAACCCCTTATGAAATTGTCATTTTTATCTCTTATTAAGTCTTAAATCAATGATGGAGATAAGTAAAGAAAATACCAAAACACTCAGAAATTTCTCTCGGTGGAGAAGAAGATGTCGAAACGAAGAAGCGACAGAAGCGTAGGCTCGCGGTCGTGAAGAAATGACAGAAATTCTTCTCGAAATGAAGAAGTGAGATACTCAGTCATGAAGAAACGACATAAATTCCTATCGGTGGAGAAGAAGATGGAGAAACAAAGAGAATAAAAGAGAAGAAGATGGAGAAGGAGATAAATGGTTTTCTGATAGAAAGGGTTTTCAAAATGACTCATTTGTTCCTAGCAAAATGACTAATTATGTATACGCCCTTAAATATGTATACGTATACATTATATGTGTTTGTATTTGTGTTTATAAATGTGTTTAAATAACATTTCTCTTTAACAAATAATCCTACTAAAATACCTTAAATTTAATGACTCAACTTCAATTAATCAATGTTTATAAATTAGTTATCAATGATAAGTTGTTACCTATATATAGCTATCAATTATCTATAATCTATATAAGCTATTGGGTTTTCCATATGTATTTGGTTCTTGTAATTATAACGTTTTTTATTTTGGTTTTTGTAAATTTTTTTATTTGATTCACATCCATGCAAATACAAATTCATTTTAAAATGTTCCCTTAGTTAAACTTCTGTTAAAAAAATTCTAAGATCGTTAAGCTGACGTCATAATGTTTTATAATTTTTTTTAATAAAAAAATAAATTAGAAATTAAAAATCTGGTTATTTTTTGAAAAAGAAACCAAAATTGAGAACTTTAATTTCTATTGTCTCTCTCTTCTCATCTTCACCCATTTTATCTCTCTATTCTCACATTTACCTTTAAAATACTATTACATTTTTTTTAATTTCATTTATTTATGTTCAAATGTATTATTGAAAATTGGGGC
>JBBPBP010000001.1:5566707-5595581 GCA_037974735.1 Cicer chorassanicum | reverse complement strand
TACCTTCATGTGTAAATGAAGTATTGAATTTTGGTGTTGATTTTTCTTTTTATTTAACTATTCATTCAAGATCCGTTATTTATAATTTTATCCTTCTTTTGTTAATTAAATAACCAATTCTTTTTAAATATATATTTATATATGAAAGGATACAAAATTTTAGCATAACACGTTTTCGTTTAACTTTACTTTCATTAGAATTATTCGGTTGCAGTCTTAGTTTTTTTATCAATTTGAAGAATGAGATACAAACACGTGTAAATAATTGTATAAATTTTATAATTTAAATTTATAAAATCTACTTTATCCAATATTTTATTTAATTTAAAATTAAAAGAAAAACTTAAGTTATAGTTAACAATCATGATTGTAAGAGTACAGGTTGTTAATGTTGTTTTCTTTTTTATAATGTGGCATTCGTTCATTTGATTTAGATTAAAATTTATACTATAAAATTGAGTGTCGTGAGAGTTTCTTTATAAATTAATTTGATATTAAATTTGTGTTTTTTTCACGTATAATTTGAATGAATGGATTTTTTTAGAAAAACAAATCACGAGAGCACGACCCGGCCCAATCTACAATATAACTTTCAACTGGTTTCATACCAAATAGTGAAGACCTAAAAACAAACACATGGCAGACCCACGTAATACACCCCCTAGTGTCTCTATTTGAATTCGAATCACTCTACACAACGCCGTATTTTCTTTGATTTCGTCGGTCGCCACTACTATCCTCAATTTCTGAACTTCTGAAGACCCGAGTTATGGTGGAAACAAACGAAATCGCACAGAAAGAAACCGTACGCGAATACATAGAAGAAGAAGGCGAGGACCGAAGTTTCGAAGAACTTGGATTAGATGCACGCCTAGTTCGTGCCTTATCGAAGAAAAGAATCGAAAAACCTACTCCAATTCAACACGTCGCGATTCCATTGATTCTGGTTACACTCCCTTCAAATTCACCACTATAATAAATTATTATTACATTTCAAATTGCAATTCTTTAACTATATAGTTCAATCTTCCTTTTCAGGAAGGTAAAGACGTTGTTGCTCGAGCAAAAACCGGCTCTGGGAAAACTCTTGCGTACCTTCTACCATTGCTTCAGAAACTGTTTACTGCTAATCCTGATAGGAAGAAGCTAGTCCCTAATGTTTTTATTCTTGCTCCATCTCGTGAACTCTGTCAACAGGTAGGTGATTTTTGTTCTTTCAGTTTCTATTATATTCTCAGTGCTTTCTTTTCTCATCACAGTACAACTTTTCAATCAGTGGCGGAGCTTTGTTACTACATAGGGGCCATGGCCATCCCAAATTTTTTAATAATTTTTAAAAAATACTATTATTTTTATTTTATTTATTTACATGATACATATCATAATAATCTTTAAAAAAATACAATTATACATAGAAGTAGTTAAATTTTATATAAAAAAATATTTATGTTAAAAAAATTAAAAAATGAATATTTATTAATTGTGACAAATTTCGACTAGACATGACATGACATACATTATTAAATATGTTAATTAATATAGGTATTGTGGTGTATGTTGATGAAATTTTGGGATGTATTGTATGTTACGAGTAGAATTTGTTTTTACGAGTTAAATTGTGGTTGTTGGACTATCTTTGTGGAGATGTATATTTGAGTCTAATATGTTAAGATCACATGCTATATGTGCACGAATTAACCTAATCAAATGGCATGATCCTCATTACATCATGTATATTGGTACATGTATATGGACTAAAATTTATTTTACCAACTTTTTTAATTATTAAAGTTGTATTTTTTTATTAGATTCAATTTTTAAGATCAGAATAGTGTCTCCAAAATATTTAAGATGAACTAAATACACAAATTTTTTGTAGACCAAAATATAATCCAGATGTCTATTATAAAAATATCGGAGGGAATAATTTATAAAAAAATTACAAAAACAACTACTATAATTATAGACTAAAATAAATTTTTCAACCTAAATTCCAATTAAAATTTAATTATTAAAAATATAAATTAAAATTTGATTTACTCTCTCTCCAATATATTTTATTTTGTAAATTTACAACTTAAAATTCTTATATTCAATACAATATTATAATTTTTATTTATATATTAAAATTTTTAAATTTCGGCCACCCCAATATATTTGTTCAAGATCCGCCACTGTTTTCAACTGTATATAAATCTATCTATTTAATGCTTTATTTTTATATATTTGATTTTTCAGATATATGTGGAAGTCACGTCACTTCTCGAATTATGCAGAGTTCAGCTGAAAGTTGTGCAGTTGAATAGCAATATGCTTGCCACTGACTTGGTTGGTTATGTTCTCTATGATTTATTGAACTTGTTTTAACTGTTTATTTATACGGAGTAGTTTCATATATGCATGCCACGATACACTCGCGGAAACTATATATTCTATGTTAAGGAAACAAAAATGGTAAATTTGTATTGAAACGAACAACTTTTAATCTTTCAAAGATTTGAAAACGCAGGTTTCAACACATTTTTAATTGACTTTTTCTATTTTTAGTTTCTTAACATGCACTTGCTAGCATTTGCCATATTCTATTTGTTTTTCGATATGGTTTGATGATTGATGTAAGGGTCTAAAATTTCGGTTTGCAGAAAGCAGCACTGGTTGGACCTCCTGATGTTTTGATCTCCACTCCTGCTTGCATAGCTAAGTGTTTGTCTGACTCAATACTTCAGGCGGCATCCATTAATGGTTCCCTTGAAACTCTAGTTCTCGATGAGGTGAAATTAGATACAGTCTATTGTTTGTTTTATATCTTTGTTTATATTCTTAGCATTTGTTTGGTATGAACATATGTTATTTGTTTTCAGTAGTAGTGACACAATTTGATATCAGAAATATTGCTGGTTTTCATAGTTTTGTAGCTTTTCGATTTTAAAAATGTTGGTTATTTTAATTTTTGCTTAACTATACTTTTGATTTCTCTAGTTCAAATGAAGCAAGTTTGATCTTGTTGTCATTTTTTTCTTGATTTTTTATTATAGATTGTAGATCAAAATAAGGCCCAAAGTTTAGAATTTAGAAATGCAATGAAGAATTGATAAATATAAAAGACTTTCTCGGATGTGATATATTAGCCTATGAAAAGGAAAGTTTTGAGATTTTTTAAAAAGATAACTGAGTGAAATTTGATATTTTGGTTATTAAGTTTTGAATGTAAGAAGGTTTTAAAAAATTGACTTGAAAAGGAGAATTTGAGAGTTTTAAGTAGAAGGAAGGTGATGGAGAGATTTAAGTATTGGCATTATAAAAGTTTAAGAGATTAACTGAACTAAAATTATTTGGGGTACCTTAAATTACAAATAAGCTATAATAAAGGGACTAAAACTGTAGTAAAGTCTCTATTTTATTCATGCCAATTCAAGTAGCCGTTGAACAAATGTTCTTTGTTGCAATGGTTTATATCCTGTGACATGATCGATATTGAAAATAATCTTTGCAGGCAGATCTTCTGTTATCATATGGGTATGAAAATGACATAAAAGCTTTAACACCTCACATACCCAGAAGTTGCCAGTGTCTTCTTATGTCTGCAACATCAAGGTGTGTTATTTACTTGTGTTTTAAACCGTCCATCATATTTTTCATATTTTTGCTCAAAATGCTTTGTCATAAAATGTGGGTGCTACATCTCTCATTCTTCAATTTTAATTTTTTTCTCCACATGTTCTAGCCCATGATTTCTTTATATTGGATAATAATATGAAACTGAAACAAACGTGATGATCTTCCTTGCACTTTTGAAGATTGTGTCATATACTTGATACCGAAGAAGTGTTTTCTCTGTAAAATTGTACTGGCTTAGTGTTCTGCTGAATATGAATGACCATTGATTATACTGTGATGTTTTTTAGGATAAGTCTTCCATGGAATCATGCCCATTTGAATTGTGTCTAATGTAATGTTATCTCCTGCAGTGCTGATGTTGACAAACTAAAAAAGTTGATTTTACACAACCCCTTTATTTTGACTTTGCCCGAAGTGGGAAATCACAAGGACGATGTCATCCCTAAAAATGTTCAGCAGTTCTCGGTAAGACATTCTATAATTTTTTCTAAATGTCTTCTTGATATTCTGAAGTTAATTGCAGTTAAGTATTTATTGTATACACAAAAGTATCAGTTCTTTATTTGGAGAAGGGAAGACCACATTTTTTTTTTAAATTTGGGATCTGTCTTGTTATCTTGTATCAGATCAAGAGGAAAAGAACATCTAGGTTTTGGCAAGGAAAAGTTTAATTAAGATGGAAAAGAGCTTTAACGCTAGAAATCAATGTTAAGCTTTTGATTTTATGAATTTAAAATCTTAGGCATTGATATTGTTGTCTATTTAAGTATCTAATATTTTTTTGAAAACTATATTTTTGCATGATTGATTTTAGCCAGTGTTTTGTTGTTGGTGTTGTTGTCCCAGTTGTTATCATAATTATTATTGTTAGAATCAAAGAATCAAATCCATATATTTATAATTAGGAGTGGAATCATAGATTAGGATTTGGATAAGAAAGTCATATCTATTATCATTTATTGTATTTATTTACTGTAAATGTTATTATAAATACAGGTGAATGTAGTCTCATTTAGTCACACAGAAATTCAAACTTTACAACTATTATTATTATTATTATTATTATTATTATTATTATTATTATTATTATTATTGTTCTTCTTCTTCTTCTTCTTCTTCTTATTATTATTATTATTTTCCGGTACTTCTTTCATTTATGCTTTTTTATTCTGATTGAACATTTTTTCCTGTGGAGCTGATAAGCTTCTAACTATTTTCATTGAATTTTTTTATCAGATCTCATGTCCTGCCACTGATAAGTTGCTTTACATCCTTGCTATATTGAAGTTAGAGTTGGTTCAAAAGAAAGTTCTGATATTCACTAATACCATAGACACGAGTTTCAGATTGAAACTATATTTGGAAAAGGTACTTGCTAGATATAAAATCATTGATAAGTTTTCACCTAACAAGGTTATGCATTTGTGATAGTTGGCCGATGATACGGCATTGAAGATGATATGACCAAGTGGTCAAGAACGTGAACCTGGTCATACCCATTCTTTGCAATAAAAGCTAAATTGTAGCACATGGTAGAGTGGGCCTACGACTTTGTTCACGCTTAAAGCTAGTTCTATGTGAGAGGGCTTGTTAGATATAAAACCATTCACGAACCTATGTTTAACAGCTTCAGCTTTTGGAATAGTTGATTCTTGACAGCATATGCAGCTTTTTGTATGCATTAATTAAATTTAATCCATCCGTTATTACATATTATATGTTACTTGTCATATATCGATGTTACAACATTTTTTTAACAATTTGCATTGGTTGTCATCATACTGCATTGGTTAAATGAGTAATAATTAATAAGCCCATTTTCTTTAATCTGAATATTTTGTTGCCTTAAGTATGTTTGCCCAAAATGTTTTGGATTAAGTTTTCAATCAACTCAGGAAGATCATGCTTTTAAGTTACAATTATTTCCTCAACAACACTGCTTTCACCAGTCTAAACATTTATAGTTGCATCTGGGATTATTTTGTCTTCATCACTTCTTCCTTTATCTCATTTTTTCCCTCTATATCTTTCTAGTTTGGGATCAAGTCTGCTGTTTTAAATGCTGAATTGCCTCAGAATTCCCGTCTCCATATTCTTGAGGTATGGAATTTTATCCACTTCCATTGTTCTTTTGGTATGATAAATGCTAAGGTTTTTCTACTTAATCTAGTGCTATAGCATGTTCCTGCTCTTATTAGGAGAAGTTTAGGGTTAATTTGGTTTGGAAAAACATTTTCATTTTTACTTGTAATTAGAAAAATGTCATCTTGTTTCCTATTTTCAAAGTTTTGTATTGAAAACAGTTAAAACATTTTTGTTCTGTTTCTATTAAAATCTGAGCAAAATTAAGTTAAAATTTGATGGCATTTTTATGTGATCAAGTGAAAAAAAAATAAAAACATAAATTGTTTCATCAAACCAAATCCTCGTGTTTTTTTAAATTTTTATTATTTATTTATAGATCTATGAAGTATATTTTATTACATGATTTTGATAAACTTGTTTTCAGGAATTCAATGCTGGCCTATTTGATTATCTAATTGCAACAGATATCAGCCAGTCAAAGGAAAAGGAAGAGGCGCCTAAGGAAAATAATGTTGGATCACGGAAGTCTAGAAAACATGCAAAGCTAAAATTAGATTCTGAATTCGGAGTAGTTAGGGGAATTGACTTTAAAAATGTTTACACGGTATGCAAGTCATGTCTTATGTTCTCCTTATAACATGTTTTTGTTTAGTGTGCATCTTTGAAATTATCGATCTGCTTGCGTATGTTGTTATAGTAAGAGTTGTATACTATGGTAAATTTCATCTTGTGGTTTATATCTTTGTTTCATTGATAGATTGCCATGTTCACTAAAATAATTTACTTAATGCTTTGTCTTGCTGATGAACAGGTAATAAACTTTGAAATGCCTCACAATGTTGCAGGATACGTGCATCGAATTGGTCGTACTGGAAGAGCATATAGTTCTGGTGCTTCTATTTCCTTGGTGAGTTTCTTAGACAAAACAAGCTCCTCTTTTCCACTGTTTAAATTTTAAAATTTATTGTTACTAGGTTTTGTTTTGCTCTCAAATCCCCACATTGGTGTATATCGGGTATACTATTGAGATCCAAGGTGGCACAGAGCTACATAATCCTGGGCATTTAAATACTCCTTGTTTCTTCATAGGTTTCTTCAGATGAGATGGATACCTTTGAAGATATAAGAGCTTTTGTTGGGGACGATGAAAACAACGGCTCAAACTCAATTTCCGAGTTTCCCTTACTCACCAAGAATGCAGTTGAATCTTTACGGTATAGGGCTGAGGTTAGTTATCATTTCTCATACTCTCTACAAAATTATCAGTCTTTCATAGATGCAGCAACCAATGAGAGCCTTTTTGAATGAATTAGTATGTTTTTTCTGATTATGAGTCCTTTAGTTAAAAATGAAATTATTTCATCTTATAATGTATCAATTTTTTTTTTGTTCATATGGTTTCCATTATAGGATACATATAAGAGTAGGAAAGGATGTGGGCTTAATATAATCTCATTCTCATCCCATTCCTATGTAAATGTATACCCGGCAAAAAATAGATAGTATTGTTATAGCAGTGGTCTGGGAAGATGTTGAGGGTGGCAGTGGTAGTGGAGTATATCTGGCAGCATGTGATCTCATGTAGGAGAGAAGGAAGAGTGCGTCACAAGCAAAGATTAAAAGGAAAAAATAAATCTTATCCTACCCATGTTAACCCAGTCCCTTAAAATTTACATTAATGAATAGGGTAGGACAAGCTTACTAGGTAAGATTATCCTACAGTGTAATATTGACTCAACAAACATACCCTTAAAGTCTGTGTCCAAAAAAACAGGAAACATTATTTTTATGATTGATTATCATGTCATTTCTTTCTCAGTTACATTTGAGAGTATTGAGATTTACTAGAATCTTGCACTTCTTTTCAGATGTTTTTATTTAAAATGAAAATTATAGAGGATATTTTGGCACTTTCTCTCCATGCTTCTGCTTTTAGGTGGATTTGCTATGCACATGGAAGTATAATTGGAGCAATTAAATGTTATTGCAAACTGTATTTGTATTGATGATTGGCATTATCTTGCAGGATGTTGCAAAGAGTATAACTAAAATTGCTGTCCGAGAATCACGAGCCCAAGATTTGAGGAATGAAATTTTGAACTCTGAAAAGTGAGTCCCTGGTATTCAATGTGTTGTGCTCGAGATTTGTAACTCCGATCTTAAATTTATTCGCAATCTAATTCATTCCTGCACACCTTTGTTTTCTGTTTTAGGCTGAAGGCCCACTTTGAAACCAATCCAAGAGATCTAGGTATTATTATTGGTTGATTTTATTGTTACTGTATATATTATTGTCATTTATTTTTGCAATTTTCATGTTTTTAGAAGTTAAACTTAAATCTTTGAAATTGTATTTGAGCAGATCTATTGAAACATGACAAAGTTTTGAGCAAGAATGCCCCTCCAACACACCTTCGGGATGTCCCAGACTACTTAATTGACAAAACAACAAAAGAGGCCAGGGCAATGGTTAAGCTTACAAGAGATGCAATGGGAAATAATAATCGCCGAAGGTTATCTAAGAGAAAAGCAAAAAAAGGTGGTGACCCTCTGATGGCTGTCTCTGCTGGGGTATGATCCTCTCATGGATTTTCTTTATTTGCTGTGGTTTTATTTGAAATAGTTTTTTTGTTTGGGGAGTGGGGGAGTATAGGAAATCAATGGTTCGACACTTCGAACCCGCATTACTCCTCTTTTCTATACTTATTGGGTGTGAGTTTCGTCACTAGGCTCTTTAAAACAAAAAAGTGGAATCTAAACTTAATTCAATGGGGAAGAGTGTCATATGGTATTCCTTCTTTGTACTGTATTCTGTTTTTATATTCGTCATATGATTGACGGTTACAATTTTTGTTTCAGGTATCAAAAAGACCGCACAAAGGTTTTAAAAAAGCTGGTGCAAGCAATGGCAACAGCAGAGATAGACAGACACACAAAAAGACAGATGCATTTTGATTGATATGCTTTCTCCTACATAGCCTTATAACAGGCAGGCTCCACAATTTTGTTGTAATGTTATTTCAAAATTTTGTACATCAAAATAGTGAAGTCCTTTCATATGGCCAGATGACATCAGTGTTTATCGATTAATATTATTTTGAGCTTGCTGTGTTGAAGTTGTGCTTCTCGAGATACTACCCCTAATCCAAGTTGATAGAGTCTGTTTGACTGAATTAGTGTGTGACTTGATAAATTAGACAAGGTCGTGTTTACTCATTTTACGAATATTAAGGCAACAAGTTAGATTGGATAATGGTCACCAAGCTTTTTGGTTTTGATGCTACTTGAAGTAATATTAATCTGCTATAAGTTATTATAATTTAAAACAAAATTGATTTTTTCTCATTTTTAATTTCACTATGTTAATTAAATTTCTCGTGCATTAAATATAATAAAATATGATAACGCAAACACGCAGTTATGTTAAAGTACACGTTTCTTTGTTTGTGTAACTTTTTCACATTATTTTCCCCCACACGTTAAAGTAACCTAGTTTTTACTAAATAAATTTTATTTAAAAAATAATGTCATTTCATTTATTGTCTTGTTTTATTAAATATTATAGAAATAAGAATAAAACTTAAAAGTTATAAATAAAAATTAATCTTAAGTAGATTTAAAATATTAAAAGTTATAATTATTTTGAAATGAAAAACGTGGAAAGATTCACAAATCTTCTCAATCTTCAACTCTATCTAAGACAATTAGGTATATATTAAATTGTCATAATACCCTTTTTAATCAAAAAGTACAATTGATCATTTTTCTGGGCATTTTCATATAAAAAGTATATCATTCACATATGTGAAATGATATGCACATCTAAATCAAAACTTCATCAAACCAGATCCACAATTTCTTCTCAAAAATTCTCTTTTGAAAATGAAAAGGTTTCCTCTTTCATTTTCATTTTTCTTTATCTCTCCTCAAAGCAATAAAGTATGAGAAGTTAATTGAAGAATTTCCAAAATTAATGAAGCCGTGTGTCTTAAATTATGTTGGGATTTGCTTAAAGTTAGTACTCTCAAAGAATTTTTTTTTTCGTGGAAGTCAACCTTTTAACTTCTTTCATAAAACATTTATTTTGTTTGGTTTAAGAAAAATGTATACAGAATAGCTCTTGGTTGATTGGTAATGGAGCATCACTTTCATTATTGACCGACAATTGATTTTATATGGACTTTTTATTAAGTAATTTTTTTTTTTGAGGTTTTTTTGGTTAAGTAAAAATTTTGTTTTTCATAAAAATTTAAAATAATTGTTTTAGTAGTTTTACCTTTGGACCAGCCCTGATTCTAGTAACTAATATAGTCGGGATGCTAGCCTCCTTATTAGCCAATAATTCAAAAGGCTGCATGTATTCTTCCATCATGGAATTTCAGGGGCTCAAATATTTTGATGCGAATGCCATCCTTCCTCTGCTCCTAGGATCAAACAGGTTGATTGGTTATTTCCCCATCTAATTGGGTTAAATGTAGTTCTGATGGAGTCTCGAAAGATTTTTCGAGTTTATTAGCGTATGGTGGTTTATCTCGAGATGATAAAAAGTAGTTTTGTTGGAGAGTATATTGCTAGTATTGATGTCTCTCCTGCTTTGCATGGAGAGTGATTGATGTTATGCATGCAATTGAAATAAGGAAAGAGAAATGTTGGCATCACCTTTGGTTGGAGTGTTACTCTCTTTTGATTGGCCAAGTATTCTCTAATTTATCCTTTACACTTGGAGCATCTACAATCGACAGAATTGTTTGAATACTATTAGAAATTTTCATTTTTTATATTTTTAGAGATTGTAATTAGTGTGTTGACAAAATGATAAATCTCACATTCTATGTCAGTGGTTTTGTCTAGTGAGATTCTGTGTCATTGTATTAGGACTGAGTTTATGTGCAAAAAGCTTAGTCTTTATAATTTTTCGTTTTTGTTAGTTTCTTGTAATGAGTTTATGTCTCCTATTTTTTGTTTTCCTTTTTATTAATGGAAATTTTGAAGTGCTACAAATAACAACAATAATGAAAAATAATGGAACACAAACAATAAAAACATGTAGAGCATAAATATATATGTGAATAAGAGTATGACAACCAACTATGTTTTCTTATAGTGGCATTGTAGAAAAGTAACTTCACGTAGCTTTGGTGTGAAAAGACCTTTCACAGAAGACTTACAAATAAATTTAATGATGTCTTTTTCCTTCACATATAATCCTATTGGCCCAATGCTTCTTTGTGGTAACTTATTGGCATTAGAAATCAAAATTTTAAACCATACCTAATTAAACACCCATACATACATACATATATATATATATATATATATATATATATATGACCTTATTAGCTTTAGTATTAAGATATGATATATTAGTAGAAGATGAGTTATATATTATATATTTATTATATGCAGTTGGTTAACTTAATTTTAAGTAATAATTTATTTGATTTTTTATTTAATTATAAATAGCTACTCGATCTTTTATATTTTAAAATGTTATTTTTTATTTTTTTTATAAAATTCAGAAAATTCATCATCATCTTTGAACACAATCCAAAAAATTTATTATCAAGAAAATTCATATATTTATCAAATTTATAATTCAAATAAACTCATATTCATCTCCACAATAAAAACGACATCAAATAAATAACTAACACTTTAAAATTTGATCTCCAAATCACCAAATTATTATTATTTTCAATTTTGATATATTATTATTATTATTATTATTTGAGTTTTGGGTGATGGGTTTTAAGTTTGTTGAGAGCTCGAGTATGTTTGAAATAAAGAAATAACTCATAACCCAAATATTTAAATGTGATTTTTTTTATCAAATTAAAAATTCATAACCTAAATATTCAAATGTGAGTTATTTATTTGATATTGTTGTTGTTGAAAATAGAAGTATGAGTTTATTGAAAAATTTAAGTTATGAATTTGATGATAATTTGAATTTTGTTTAAGATGATATTGTTAGGTTGAACATTATATCCTGACCTCGAACTCGGGACTTCACAATTATGTGCGTAGGTTTCTAGTAGTATTTATTATCTTGTCTACAGACAAAAAATATGTATCTTATAAGGATAATGATAAAAAAAAAGTTAAGATTATATGACTCATTGTTGGTCATAAGAATAAAAAAGTAAAGTAGTTTTAAAATATATTTTTCTCTTATAAGGATAATGAATAAAACAAATTTTTTTCATCTATATCCTCTTTTAAAAAAAAATTAATATATCTTATTTTGAAACTAGTATACGAAAAATGTCATTTTTTTTTAAATACATCAAAATTAATGTGGTTGAGTAAACGTGACACCAACGTTTGGACAATGCTTTCTATCATGACCCGCGACCGGACATAACCTGCACTTTCTTGGGACTCTTTTTGTGGTATCCATTTGTGTTCTAATGCGCTTACTCTTTACCTTTTCTTGAGTCTCCGGAATTGAATATTGTGACACACCATAACATCTTTATATTCATGCCAATATACTTTGTTTAGTATATGTTCAAAGGTTTTGCCGGAGACATTTAGTACTCTTTCCACCTTGTACATATCAAATATAAGCGTCCAACAAATCATATATGTTTGAGCATGCTACTATCACATGTGAGTAAAACATATGTATAGCTTGATAATTCCCAAAATTCATACCACTTGTTAGGAAAGTTGACAATGTAATTACTAATTAGTCACCTTTCTCTTGGATTTATCGTCTCGTGGACCATGAAAATATGATTGCTTCGATCAAAACTATCGACTTTATGACTGGACTTGACTTACGTATTTCTGATTTCATAAAATTCATACATTATTGGATATAATGTCACTATTTTATAATAAGTTGCTTGGATCAGAATAATTTATTATATTTATTAATTTATTTTATTTTTATTTGTTAAAAAAATACATGACCGTATTTCTATGATGCGATTTAAAAAAAAATGGTAAAATTTTTTTCCACGTGTCACATCTTATCTTATGATACGCTGAAGTTAAGAAAAGTAATACATTTTTGAATTTGAATAGGATATATTGAATTAAAAAAAAGAAGATGATATAGATGAAAAAAATTTCAATAACACATGTATGTATTTAAAACCCATCCATCTGTTTAATGTTTCCAAAAAATGCAAACTAAAAATTTATCCAATTCTTTCCTTCAATGCCTCTCTTTCCGGATGACTATCCAAAACAATTTTATATTAGAAAAAAATAAAAGTAGGGACTCATTACAATTATTACCCAAAATACAATTCACTACATAGAGCTGCATAATGAAATGCGATCTCGTACTGACCCTAAAAAATACGATATTTTAATATTTTTTTCAAAGTAGGCATTTTAGGAGTCTTTTTTGAAAAAGAGGAATATTCAGAAGGGAAAAAAACCATTTTGAGTTTAAAAAAGGAATCGCCATTCATTGTTTTTAAAATAAAATATTTTTTAACAACAATAAAATAAAATATTGATAAATATTGTATTATTTTTTTACCATTGGAGGTCCCAGCCAAACACACACATAGCACTATATGGTCCTAATTAATACTGCAGGCGCAAGAATGGTGATCCCTTCACTTTCTCTCTCCCCCTCGCCTTCACTTACAGTAACCACCTTTCTTATCACACCCAACTTATACTTTCTGCATTTCATCACTAAACGACGTCGCTGCTTCCACATTAAAATGTTCACACCGCGTGACAACTAACTAACAGGTACTTATACTTTTCTTCACTCAAAGCAATTCTAATTTTCTCTCTGCTTCGCGTCGCGTTCCTCTAATACAACACAACACAACCTAGGGTTTCTCTTTCTCTCCCTCGTGCTTCATTCATGGTAATAATTAGGGTTTAGTTCAATTCACTCAATTCACAACACATACCAGGTGATTCTCTTTCTTCTCAATTCAATTGTGAGTTTCTTGTTCAGAGATAATGGATCAACTGCGATCGAACAACATCGATGAGAATGTAGGGATTCCAGACGATTTACGTTGCAAGAGGTCAGATGGGAAGCAATGGAGATGCACAGCTTTGTCGATGCCAGATAAGACAGTGTGTGAGAAGCACTACATTCAAGCCAAGAAGAGAGCAGCGAATTCCGCCATGAGAGCTAACCTTAAAAAAGCTAAGAGTGATGATTTCGATGCTCCACTTTCTAGTACTTTTAATAATCACCGTTCTTCTTCTTCCTCTGGGAAGAAGTTCTTTGATAAGGTTTCCAAGAATCAGTTTCGTTATACTCCTGAGGGTGCTGCCTCTGCACGTCATGCTTCTAATCATGGTGATGGTGACGATTCTCCTGATTGCGCTGATGTGGATGTTGATGTTGACGATGATGCCCCTCTCTATGAAGAGAATTGGGTCTCCGAAGATTCGCCTGTTTCTGGTGATGATTCTGCTAAGAAAGCGTCGCACATGAGCCTTGATCCCAATGCCACTACTGTGAGTTTTGTATGTTTGGATAGCTAGTTCTTCATGGAATTGAAGATTTTGTTATGTTGCTGATTTGAAAGGTTGCTTTTTGCAATTGCTTTGCAGGAATGTTCCGATGGAACGTCGGATTCTTCTCAAGACACCGGAGGGCAGACTTGCCATCAGTGCAGGAGGAGTTATCGAAATAGAGTTACTTGGTGCCTTAGGTGTGATAGGAGAGGATACTGTGATAACTGTATATCAACATGGTGAGATGTAATTTTTGTTCTTTTGGTTGGTTTTTTCGCCTCTCCTTGATTCAGATGGTGACTGAGTGTTATGGTTTACTTCTTTGCAGGTATTCTGACATTTCATTGGATGAACATCAGAAGACTTGTCCTGCTTGTCGTGGTATATGTAATTGTAAAATTTGCTTACGCAGCGATAATTCAATAAAGGTAGTTTGAAAGTTACTAGAATACCATTTGATTATGCACACCTTCAAAGTTTTGCAAATGCAATTCCTTTTCCAGACCGTAAAATTTCTGGTTTTGCTGATATTAAGGTTCGGATACGTGAGATACCTGTACTGGATAAGTTACAGTATCTTCACTTGCTGCTCTCGTCGGTGCTTCCCGTGGTAAAGCAGATCCATCGTGAACAATGTTTTGAAGTTGAACTTGAAAAGAAGTTGCGTGGTAAGATGCATTTTAAAGTTTATTTGGGTTTGCTTGCAGCCTTGAACTGCTGGGGCTATTTGATTGTATTTCACTTTTTTTCTCGGGTGTACTAGCATTTGACAATGTGGAAAATAATGGTTTCTTTCTCAGGGGCTGAAATAGATCTTCCGAGGACAAAATTGAATGCAGATGAACAGATGTGCTGGTACATGATCTATGGCACTTTTATTGAAATTGATGGTTTTTATGGGTAGAGAAGCATCATCAGAAGACGTTACTTATTCTTTTGTAATTACTTATGTTGATTTGTTTTCTCTACAGCAATTTATGTAGGATACCTATCACTGATTATCATCGACGCTGTCCAAGTTGTTCATATGATTTGTGCCTTATTTGTTGTCGAGATCTTCGGGAAGCTACTGTACATCAGAGTAAAGAACCTCAACTAGAGCAAGCAAAAAATACTGACCGAAACATATTAAGTAAGTTCCCTCATTGGAGATCTAATGACAATGGAAGTATTCCATGCCCCCCTAAGGAGTATGGTGGTTGTGGTTTTTCATCATTAAATTTAAGTCGAATTTTCAAGATGAATTGGGTCGCAAAATTGGTAAAAAATGTGGAGGAAATGGTTAGTGGATGCAGAATGAGTGACGCTGATGGTCCACCAGAAACCGAGTTGAATGCTCTCAGACTTCGCCAATATTCTCAAAGAGAGGCTAGCAATGATAATCATCTTTATAGTCCAACATCTGAAGATCTCAAAACCGATGGGATTGGCATGTTTAGAATGCACTGGAAAACTGGTGAACCCATTATTGTGAAGCAAGTATTTGAAAGGTCATCCATTTCAAGCTGGGACCCATTGGTCATATGGAGAGGGATTCTAGAGACAACAGATGAGAAGATAAAAAATGATAACAGAACGGTTAAGGCTATAGATTGCTTAGATGGATCTGAGGTACACATATCTGTAGAGATCTGATCTTTTGGGCAGTTGAAATTGTATTGTATTGTTTTCTTTTTGCTCTGTGTTTACTAGTTAATCATTTTTATTATTAAATTACTCTACTTTATGGCTGACTTTAATCTTTGTATTGACAGATTGATATTGAGCTTGGTCAGTTCATGAAAGGATATTCTGAGGGGTGTTTTCATGAAAATGGTTGGCCACAATTATTGAAGCTGAAGGACTGGCCTTCACCCAGTGCATCTGAAGAATTTCTTTTGTACCAAAGACCCGAGTTTATCAGCAAACTGCCTTTACTTCAGTATATTCACTCCAAGTGGGGCCTTCTTAATGTTGCAGCTAAATTGCCTCATTACTCCTTGCAAAATGATGTAGGACCCAAGATCTATATATCTTATGGGATTAGTGATGAACTTGGCAGAGGTGATTCTGTGACAAAACTCCACTTCAATATGCGTGACATGGTATATTTATCTATCCTCACAACCAAAGATATGCAAAGTAGTAATTTTTTCTGTCACTTTTGAACTTGAATGGATACAAATTATTTTGCAGGCTGCAACTTAATTATAATTTTTGTTCAAATTTCAAGTGCTTTAATTTAATTAATTTGACATTTCATTGTTGTATGTTTAGTTATGTATTTATTATTGTCTGAATTTTCAGATTAATGCCTGCAGGTTGTTTATATTGTAAGCATTTACAGTTTTCGATTATAAATGCTAGGTGACAAATATATACTGTGCCAATTAAATTCAAATACCCAAACATATGGATTGTTTACCCAAGTTCTGTAAAGTAGTATATATTTGTGTTTAAGAATTTATATTTTTGTCTATCTGCCTCCTTTTCCTGCTATATTTCCTAGAGTGAAATGTTGGAGTTTTGATTTATTTGAAGAAAGAAAAGGAAAGCAGTAGTCAGTAGGATATATGAGTAAAGTAACAAATGGCAAATGTACAGTTTTTTTGCAGACACCAAATTTAATGGTTTTCAACAGGTTTACCTTTTGGTCCATACAAGTGAAGTGAAGTTGAAGGACTGGCAGAGAACTGAAGTTGAAATGATGCAAAAAACTTATAAGGAATCTGAGGCGAAAGAATCTCATGGGGATCCACAAATATGTTCTAAAGGGAGTTCACTTGATTCATCCCTTTGTACAAAAATTAATGGGCTAGATTTGGAATCAGACCAGAAAGATTTTACTATGGATCAAGGATTTGAAATTTATTCTAGTGCAGACGGGAATATGGTCAATTGTGACCTTCCATTAAGACAAAATGGAGACGACTCTGAGAAAACACATCCTGGAGTTCTTTGGGATGTCTTTCGTCGGAAGGATGTTCCAAAGGTGACTGAATATTTGAAAATGCATTGGAAGGAATTTGAGAAGTCAGATGATACAGTAAGTGAATTTGTAAGTCTTGCAAAACTATTAAAAATTTAAAATGATATTTCTTCCCATTTTCTGGTTAATTTTTACTTAATTGATATTTTATTGCTGATGGTAATTGTACTCTCTGAATTCAAGGTTACATGGCCTCTTTATGATGGAGCTATTTTTCTTGACAGACACCATAAAAGAAAGTTGAAGGAAGAATTTGGTAAGATTGTAATTTTCTTTTTATGAATTGTTAAGAGCTAGATAGAGAAGTGGTAGTTTAGGTTCACACAGGTGAAATTACATAGTGCCTTGCCCTTAGGGATTTCATCACTCCCACAAAGTTCGACAATTTCTTACGGTTTATTTTTTTAATGGTGGGCAACAACAAAGATGGAAGTGGAACAAAATAATTCCCCTTATTTGGGCTAAGCTGCCACCATGCGGGATTCAGGGGAGTTTAGGTTCACACAGATGAAATTACATAGTGCCTTGCCCTTAGGGACTTCATCACTCCCATAAAGCTCGACAATTTCTTATGGTTTCATTTTTTAATGGTGGGCAACAACAAAGATGGAAGTGGAACAAAATAATTCCCCTTATTTGGGCTAAACTCCCACCACGCGGGATTCAGGGAATGGTCAGATCCATTGTGGCACCCTTACCTTGCATTTGCAATAGGCTGGTTTCATGACTCAAACTTGTGATTGTTTGGTCACACAGTAGCACAACGGTAACCGTTGTGTCAAGGCTCCCCTCGTCGTCAATTCCCTTTGTTTGGAAGTTTAATTATTTAATATTTATGCAGGGGAGTGAATATGAGAACCATTCTGTCATATTCCCAAAGTGCTTGCTATATTTGAGTTTTTTGAGCCAAGGGGAAGGAAAGGGTAGTTACTTTCTCTTGTTTGGATACGTAAGGAAATTAGTGAAATTCTTACCCTGCGTATTTAACCTTTCACCTCTCCGCTCATTAAAAAAACACTTTTGCCTCCCTTCATTAATCATCCAACACGGGTCAGCCAATGTTTTCCCATTTCATCCATACCTCACCATGCATCAAATGCTTTGTTAATTTTCTGCACATAGCCTTTGGTTTCATTCACTTTAATTTTTTAATTTTCAATAAAATGTAACTTTGACCCCCTCACAATTTCATTTTTTTTCCCTTTTATTTTTTCTTGAATTCCCTCAAATTTTTTTTGGGAAATTTTTCTCCTTGTTTCTCTTTCCGGGTTGATGCATCTTGTGCCAGTCTTCAGTCTCTTCATTATGCTCTTCAATGTTTGGTCAGAAAAATAATGGGAAAACTGAAAAAATAATTTCAGAAAATATTTTTTTTGGCATAAAATAATTGATTTTATTTCTACCTCCTTTCTAATGTGATTAATGTCTTCCTAAGTAGGAGTGGAGCCGTGGTCATTTGAACAGAATTTGGGGGAGGCTATATTTGTTCCTGCTGGTTGCCCTTTTCAGGCAAGAAATGTTCAGGTGAGTTCACTTCATATAATTTAATTGAAGTCATTCAGAGTTTCATATCCGTTACTTGAACGACTTCCAAAGGGTGAAATTTTCTTGTGATTAAGTATCTACCATAATTTATAGTTTAATTTGCATGCACTGATAGTGTAAAATATTTTACACTATTAGAACATCATAACCACTAATGTCCATTACTTTAAAGGTGATTACCATACAAGTCAAATATTTTTGAACATTGGATGGTTGTGATTCACTATCAATGTAAAAACTCTTTACATTGATTGTGTATATAAATTAAATCCTTATCCTTATTAATATTATCTCTTTAGTTATTATGAAATATTTAATGTAGCAACTGAGTTAAAGAGTGATATTCTAGTGCTGATAGTAGCATAACTCATGTAATTCGAATTATATTTAATCCTTTAGTTAATTTGCAATTTTCCCGTTCAGCCTTTTTGAAATTGAAATCAATTAATAGTGATAGGCGGCTTTCTTCATTATTTTCTATTAATAATCTATTAAGTACATTGAATCCAAGTCCTTTAATAACTTCAGCAGTTGTTTTTGGGTTGAGTATTCCTTCCCAAAGTTAATGTTACCCTATCCGTCTGTAGGAAGAACTTTACAATTGTAGGCTAAGAGCCTGAAGTTCTATTACAAGTCTACAATCTTGTGTATTGAGGTCACAGTTTAAGTATATAGCATGTCTGGAGATGGAATATATCTTGGAGTAAAGGCACCTCCCCTCGTCTCCCTTTTCCATTAGAGGGAGATTAAACTAATGTGATATGAACAAAGCTTAGGGAGGCCAATGTAATATATTATATGTTTTTTTCAATGGCCTGAACTCCCAAGTCTTAACTAAAGGGGTCAACTCTTTAGGAAGTTATTGAAAATGACAACTAAAATAAAATTTACATTGCAGTTTGTTTTGGTCTAAAATATTAATTTGCTCTGGTTTTTAACTATATTTTATAATAGAATTACCTAGTTTTATTACAACTGACAATACACTTATCATAGAATATTTAATTTGATGAATTGAACTGGAAATCCTTTTGTTTTATGGAAACATATGAATTCTCCTGTTTCCAACTTGTCATAAGATTGTGATAATCTCTATTATGAAAATTTCAGTCCACTGTTCAGTTGGGGCTTGATTTCTTGTCTCCTGAAAGCCTGGGGGAAGCTGTAAGATTGGCAGAGGAAGTTCGCTGTCTACCTAATGAACATGAAGCAAAACATCAAGTTTTGGAGGTCAGCAAAGAGAAGAGTTACATATAATTTGTCAAGTTCTCTTTTTTTCGTTATCACTTGCCTATGATTTTTGTCTCCTTTACATAATGCTTGTCATCTATATTGTGTTGACCCTTGGATCTTAGCAATCCTGAACTTATCTGTGGACATTTATGCAGGTTGGGAAGATATCTCTTTATGCAGCAAGTTCAGCAATCAAAGAAGTTCAGAAACTTGTTCTTGACCCCAAGTAAGTAAATTTTAGATTTGACTTATTTATTGTAGTAGTTCTCTCTCTCTCTCTCTCCACCCTGTTCCCCCCTCTGAGGCTTGCCCCATTTTTTTTCATCTCAGAACATCTAGAAGTAGAAAATAAATTCGTTTGCATGACTATGTTATGTCATTATCCTGTGGCTCTAAGTCTTTTTCAACAAGGGTTTTGGAATTGGTCAGTTGCCCTGTTGGGTTTCCTGCAAGTTCAACCCTTGACAGAAATGTTATAATTGTTTCCTTATTGTTTGATTGTGTGAAAATAGTTGTCCCCCATTATAGTGAAAACGGCTTGACTGTTGTTTTGCCAGACTTGGCGGAGAGATCGGATATGGAGACCCTAATTTGACTGCAATGGTTTCTGAGAATTATGAGAAGATGTCTAAGCGGAGGCAGATTACTTGTGCTTGAACATCCATCCACATTTAGCTCTGCCTCGAATCAGGAAAGTGGTCATGTATAGTAATTGTATTTTGAGCAGTATTTTACAGGCTGGTGGGTGGTATGTTTCAGTGTAGTAGGTCAAATACGTAGATAATTGTTTAATGTGTATAAAAGTTACGGAAATTAGAGATAGAGAATATGTAATGAGAGATTCCAGATGTGTATTTAATTTCAAAAAGTGGAATAGAAACATGTAATATAAACAAAGTCACAAATTTGTTTCTATTTGCCCATGCTGACTTAATTGAATTCAGAAATGTTTGGGGTTCAAAATTGGCAACAGCCTGGCAACCCCTCGTTGATCACACACGCAATTGAAACTACATTAGTTTTTGGGAACCTCTGTAGCCAAGCAAATTACAACATTTGCTTTTGAAACATAATAAAAGAGGTACGAACAAGACCTAATGGATTATACTCTGTAACAAAATATAAGGAAAATTATATAAGTATTTGGTTCAAAAGCTTAAATTGAATCACTAAGTTGTGAGATTGAACGAATCAGCAATAGTGTAGAAATCTGTTTTCAATTCTTGCCAGGCTGATTCAGGTGCCTGAGCATTTAATGTAAAGAGCCTACCACCACGAGCACAGCAGACAGAAACGTTGTGTCGTTGAAATGAGGGACTGTCAACTCTGAATTCTAGTTCATAGTATTTAGCGTTGTTAACGGAATCCTCTCTCAAACTTGACCTTATCAATGTTCCCTTCACGTCCTGGCGCTTCCCCGATCCTGTTATGGTCCGAATTACTGCTTCCCCTACCTCCTCCGGGCTTCCAAATGCTTCAATCCTTGTAAGAAGTTATTAAAAATACACGTTTTCAATTTTTGCTATGTTAATGAAAATAATAAAAGTTAAATGACATTGCAATTAACAATTAAAAAGATTATATAAGAAATAAAGTGAAGTGAGTGAGACTTACGAGAAATCTTGAGCAACGGGTGAAACAATAACACTAAGATTGAGTTCCCCAGTGGAACCCGGGGGACCAAATGCGACAATAGGTTCGGTGACATTAGAACGTGGCCGTAAATTCAGCGGAGGAGGATCCAATGATAGTTCCATTTCTCTTTTCTTAGTAGCTCGATACAGCAGTGTCTGATCTCCAACCCAATTCTCCGGGTATATCAATTCTGATATTTAATATGCCATCCAAATCACCCCGAATTAACAATTAAACGACTATGCTCTCTTTTAATATAAACAATGAAGTGAATAATAAATAAAAATAAATTACCGAATCCCTCCCTTGTGTCAATGTAACGGGTGAAGCCGCCGATGGGATAAAGCACGTCTAGCTTCAGTTTACGGCTGTTATGTGGTGACAAACCGAGCAAAAAACTTGTGATGCCACCAAAATTTGCTCCCAAAGCTACAAGTGAAGCTGAGCCTATACCCACAAGTAGCCGCCGCTGAAACTTCGTAGCTAATTCCTCCGTAGGAGACCACACTGCCTCTTTCAATTTTAAATTTTCTTCTTTGTCGATCGAACACCTTGTTATGCCATTTCGTTTCAATGCCCCAAACTGTGCATGTAGTTGTAGTTGCACTGCCATCTTTCAACGCTCACTACAACCTTTAATTAGTTATGTCCTATATTTTATGTAGATTTAATTTACGTTACACATATTTTATCCTCTACGTTTAATTTAATGTAAAAGGCATCTTCCTTTCTTTAATTACCGAAAAAGTAAATAAATAATCAAGTGGTGGATTCTGATTGGTTGGGATACCATAGCCCTTATCTAGTTTTTGTGGCTCTCATTCCTTGGGGTTCTCTTAAACCATTACACTACATTTTAATTTGTACATCTATTTGCCAATATATTGAATTAGAAGATGTAAAGTTCTTAAATAAATATCAATTATTTTAAGTGATTAGTCGTGTTGGAAAACCCAAGCATGCATATTGAAGAGGAAATTTTTAATGATTTGCCATTTTAACATTCGAAAACAAAATTATCGGACCAAATTAAGGAGTTTACAATAAATGTTACACTGGCTTGTCATGGACGCAAAATCGACCAGATTTGATGTGTCATGGTCGAAAAGAGAGGGAGTGTGGGGTAGTTAAATAATGCAAAAAACAAAAATAAAAACAACCCACTGTAATAAAATAAAATAAAATAAAATATTATTGTTTCTTGATCAATTAATGTTGCTTGTTGCCGAAAAGGATTCAAAGCCTCCATTCTTTGTTGACCAATTTCTCCAAACTTCATCTGCTGCAGCAGCACTTTCTGCTGCTTGTTGCTGTTGTGCACCTCCTCCTCCATAGAAATTACTATGTGCACCACCTCCTATCCCCAACAAGTCCAGTGTCATAACATCTCCACTTCCCTTACTTCCACCAATGTTGATAACATTATTATTATTATTATTACTTCCTCCTCCAACTCCAACACTATTGCTTTGACTTTGATTATTCTGTTCTATGATCTTTGATAATGCCTTACTTTGATCCAATATAGCATTAAACATATCAACTCCATTCATTCCAACACCTCCACTTAATATCCCATTTCCATTCATAAAACTATTATTATTGTACTGATGAGGTTGTTGGCTAGTACTTTGCATGTAATGGTTCATGAAACCATGTCCTTGTTGTTGCACCACACCAAATAATGGCGCTGCCATGTTATTTGCAACGGTTTTATGATCTGTCATAGTACTATTACTACTCACGGTTGCACCCATTTGAGCAGCTTTTTGTAACAATGCAGTGGCTGACATGTGAGGTGAAGTTGCAGCAGATAAATGTAGACCATTTTCTTCAAAGATGTTGTTGAGAGAGTTTGAACTTAGTTGAAGTGAAGGAGATGAAGAAAGGCTTCGACTGAATATCGATCCTCCTCCAGTAATGTTGTTGTTGGTGTTGATGAATGGTTTTGATATGAGGTCGTGATGAGGTAGTGATGATGATGATAATGGATGTTTGTGATCATCTTCTGAGATTGAACGGTTGATCAATTGTGATGATGAAGTTACATTACCAATTTGGTGTGAGGGAAGGAGGTTTGGGAGAATTGGTTGTTGGCATTGCAAGTTTGATGATATTAATTGTATTGATCCTCCTTCGTTGGCTTTGTTGTTTTCTTCAGCTAATGCGTCACAAAATGCTCTGTGTGTAATGAAACTATCTCTTCTGCACATAATAAATCAATCCATAATAAGTAACAAAATAACATTCAATTAATGTTGAATCGGCCTCACGAGGATGTATAATAAAAATACTATTTTTCTTTATATATTATCCTATTTTTCTTTATAAGTATTTATGTCATTTATCAAAAATACATACACACTTCAATTGTACCACTAAAAATATAATTATACATTTCAAAATGTAAATATTAAATGTATGATCTTACCTCTACAAATTAAAATGAAAACTCTAATTGTGTCATGTAATAAATTATAAGAATAAATATAAGTGTGGTAAAAAAAAATTAAGAGGAGGTCAATGTAATTTTCCTTAAATTTAATAATATGGACGTAGTGACTTGTAATCAATTCCTTTATGCATAATTGCATATTAGTATAAATGATTAAAATGCTAATCAATACTAGTATGTTATTGTTGATGGGTATATATATATATAGAATATGTATATGTTTTATTTTGTGTGGTGTAAAATGGGTGAAATTACTAGTAATTGGTGAGACTAATATCTCAAATTGGATATAATTACATAGATACAAAATTCTTCTTCAATGATTTGTAATCTCATGCTGAATTCGAATTAAAAACTAGAAGACTCTTGAGTATAGACATGTTTGTGTGTTACTATTAACTAATAATTAATAATAGATAAAAAGTAAAGTATAAAATAAAAAAATATAAGATGAAAAAGAATTCATAGGGTGTATGGACGTCAAAGGACAGTGTATCTTATTCTTAGCTGCCAAAACGGCACGCACACTTTATTAATATTATTTATTAGTAATAAAGGACAGCTACTACTGCATGCAAATTCAACTTGTGCAAGCAAATATGAAAGAAAGAAAGAAATCCTGTTCAATAGTCAAAGTAATCCACAACTTTCTATTCACACAAACACATACATATTAATTAATTATCTACCTGGAAAATATGGTTCCACAGTCACACTTGTATTCCTTTGTACCACAGATTTTGGAATGAGCTTTCCAATCAGATTGAACAGCATATTTCTTAGAACACTTATCACATTTCCACTTCTTCTCACCGTGCTTTCTACAAAAGTGCTTTTTAATGCCAGTAAGATCACCAAGGGCTCTTGCTGGATTGTGGTGAACACATGAAGGTTCAGGGCAAACATAAACCCTCTTTCGTATTTCTGCTGTAGTTCTCTGTTTAAGCTTCCAAGGCAAATTGTGACCTCTTCGATGCAGTTGAAGGTTTTGATCTCTTTGAAACCCTTTGTTGCATATTTCACATACGAACCTGTTTGTTGCCATTAGTGTTGTTGGTGATAGAGCTATCACTTCGGCACTTGGATCTACCAACAAATTCTTAGAGTTAGTTTATATATCTTACTTAATAGTTGCAACTTGCTTCTAATAATTACTTTGAGATCTGTATATAAACAACATCTCACACCTATTGTAATTAATATTTTTATTTTATCCATACAATTTTACTTCTACTTTTATCTTTTTCGTATTTAATGCAAAGTCTGATTGGAAGTAAAGTCTAACCAATATAACGAGGATATGTTGATTTCAAGAGTTCTTTAAATTACTTCGCTTAATAATTTAATATAAACAATAAATTTTATTAATTAAATAATTAATTATTGATATAATATATATATTAATGATCAATCACATAAAATTTTATATAAATCTAAAATACGTAGCTATGTAATTTAGCCATTAATATTTTTTTTAAAGCTTATTATATATTTATTTGAATATTAAATAATTTTAAAGTTTTATAAAAATTTGTAGAGTTAATCTACTCAAACTTTTGTTTAACGATTGAATTAGTAAAAATTTATTGTTTATATTAAATTATTAAGCGGAGTAATTCATCACATACTTATTTACGAAGTCAAGAGATCGTCACATGTTTATTTCAATTTGTTGGAATGAATCTTTATGGAAGAAGAAAATTACAAACTTTTAAAAAATGAATAATATAAATAAGTGCAAAAGGATTAGAAGAAAGAAAAGAGAAAGATTGAAACAAACATATGAGAAACTCACACTAATACAAACACATTAAGAGCAAGAGGTGTTTCATGTGCTATAGTATATGTGTGTGAAACAAAGGAACAGAAACGGGGAAATAGGAGTCAAGAAAAGTCAACAGTGAACAACAACAATGATTGTGAACCAATAATTGAGTTTCTTCTCCTCCTACTTACAAAAACCAATAATTCATCATTTTCGCATTTAATTAAATTATGGCTTAAAAGAAAAAAGATCTTTGTCTCCAATTAAATGAATAATTAGACCTTCCCCGTGCCTTCTACGGCTCTATCAGATCAAGTTTTATCATCTAATTTCATGGAGTCTACAAATGTTTTAATTAATTGCACTTTAATTAATTAATTAAGAAGCCATTAACCAAATTATCGGCCTTTTGCGAGAAATCATTTTTTTTTTTAAATCTCATTTTGAGCAAATTTTAGTAGCAAACTATATGCATCACTATATTTTATTTATTTATTTTTAGAATCAATGAGAAGGTTGAAGAAATATATATACTACTATGGTTTTTTAACATATGAAAATATACCATAATTATTGTTATATGATGTTCTTGGAATTGGTATATGCAGCTAGCATGGATAACAACATTTATATATTTTTTTTTTTCAACTTCATTTGATTATTATTTAAATAAATAAAATCTTGCAAAACCAATAGTTAGAAGGTGTCACTAATTAAAAAATCAAGGAAATTAAGAAAACCAAAGCAAGAAACAATATATGAAAATAAAAGGGGAAAAAAAGTGCCAACTTAACTTAGATGTTTGTTTTAGAATAAAAAAGTTAGTTACCTGGATTTCCTGGTAGGTTCCTTTTCTTCTTAAGAGGTGGTTGTAAATTTGTGTTGGAACCATTGCTATTATTATTTGTAGTTGTTGTTGAAGTATGAGAATGTGGACTATGAAACTGACCAACTATTTCTGTTGGTTTCTGTTTAACTGCAACATCTCTGTTATTCTCTGTTGACAAGCTCCCACTATCACAACTTGTAATGTTTGACATAGCAAAATTAACAAAAAGGGAAGAACAAAATGTTCCCTTTAATTTTTTTGGTAATTAATTTACAAACTAGTGAGTGTTTGTTTCACAACTCTATGGAAATTAATTACTTAATTGAAACAAAAAAGATGGGATTTGTGCAAATAGAGGAAGACAAAAACCAGGAAACTCTCCTCCTTTTATGGTGTGAGATGAGGGTGTGCTTGTTGGCATAAGAATACAAAGAAACAGGCTTTGGATTTGCATTGTAATAAAATATATTTATATTGTATGCTCTTTCAGGCACTGTTTTTTGTAGCAGTAGATATGCCCTTGGCATTGTTTCATATTAAGAAAATGCCCTTCACTACTTTTTTCGGATATACAATTATTTATGTAATTCAACTCATAATATTTGAAGGGGAAAATTGGAATATCAAATCATGTTTGTATTAAAAAAAAATGTATATACTAATTTTTTTTTATAGGATTAAGTTTTTTTAGTTGTTATAAAATTTTAAAATTTTATTTTTGTTTGCACCTTTTAAATTTTTAAATATATTAAAAGTATTATAATGTCCTCCACTCCACCACAAAGATTTAAAATTTTATAATAAATGATGGATTAAATACAAATTTGAAGTATTAAAAGCTCAAAAAACTAAAATAACAAAAAATCTAAAACTTAAAAAATTGAATTTTGAACTCTATTTTTTGCGGAGACTTATGTCATAACACATAAAATGTATTTATAAAATTTGATAGCATTATAATAAAAACATCAATTTATTGTAATTTTATAGAATCTAAAACTGTTGACGAAAAATATTGTAGAAACTAAAAATATAAGAAATTTTTTATTAGCATTATAATAAAATGTGGTCCTATTACTCTACTAATCTATATATTTTCTCAGTTCAATCTGGATCAAGTTGTATAATATGAAATATCATTTTAATAACTTCAACTCATACCATGTTTGCTGTAGCTATATAGAAAAATAAATCAAATGAAATATATTCAAATGCATCCCAACATAGTCATATATATATAAAAAATAACATCCCAAACACTATTCCATCTAATTAAAAAAAAAAATGTGTATATTGCACTTTTACTTTGTATTGTTGAAATGGTTAATTGAATTAACCGAAAATAAAACGAGAAAACGTGAGAACATATATGTTTTACTACAAATGTATACTTTTTTTTTTGTACAAGTTTTATTACAAATATTCTTCTTATTCTGTGGTTTGTTTGAGGAAGGGTATTATGGGCATACTAAGGGTAGTATTTCAAAAATTTACTTTATTTGACGTTGCTGGCGGACGAGAGATTCAAGTTGGAAAGTTTGTCTGTTTCTGGGGATATTTATAAGAACAGTGTTACTCCTAAATTACCCTTGCCCTTTCATAGAAAAAACAAAACTGCCACTATATGAGTAAGATTCAGCCGCCTAATATGTTTAATTACCAATTTAGCCTTGCCCTGTCACGGGTGGACTCTGATCGAATCATTCTCGAAAATGACCCCACAATAATACAAAAATTCTTCTGTTCACGTGTGTCTGGGGTAATTTCCAATGGGTCATAACCCGGGGAAATTACGATATTTGAAATGGGCTTTTATGTAATTGAAATATAGTTATTTCTTTTATTTTTAATTGTTGTTTCAAAATTATTTATTTATTACAAATATTAATAATTGTTTTTGCACATTTAATGAAATTGTTTGTTTTTAATAATATATATATATATATATATATATATATATATATATATATATATATATATATAACTACTTACTACCTCATTTCACACATTTTTTTATAATAAATATTAACTTAATTACAAATAAAATAAAAATTAACGTTGTATTAAATTTTGAAATACAAGTAAACAGAAACAATTTGTTTTAAATTAAGTAAAAAGATTGGAAATATTAGTTAATATTGTATCATTAATTAAAGCGTACAATTTTTTTTGACCATATTGTAAATTTGTGGCACAGTTATTTTTTTCAAAGTCAAATAATACAAGTGATATATATTTGAGTCTTTTAATTATTTGATTGTGGTTGATATTTGTTTAATACAAATAGAAAAGT
>JBBPBP010000001.1:5525766-5566636 GCA_037974735.1 Cicer chorassanicum | reverse complement strand
ATTATTATTATTATTATTATTATTATTATTATTATTATTATTATTAATATTATTATTATTATTTTATTATTATTTTATTATATTGAACTAAAAATTATGTAATTTTCAGCTGTTGAACTTGAAGAGAGGGATTTCAAATTAGAAGTATACATGAAACATAGGTTACTATTTGATCATAGATTTGGGTCACATATACTATAAACTCATTTTTATTACTTTTATATGTCTGTTTTTTTCTTTTGCACGATTGTTATTAATGTATTCCACGAAAGGCAAGAGTCAAGATTCACAAATGTTATTATGATATTCAAAACTAGATATCATATTTGAGTTTTAGTGAAAAGTAAAAATTTTGATTTGATATTTCTTTTCTGTTGGAACATAGAGTAGGTTAGTGTGTAAATTTAAAATTTATTGAAGTCTCATATTAAAGTCCCTCATATATTAAGTAGTTTTTAACTCTATAAATGCTAAAGTTTCACATTAGAAATTTAACATATGTGAGTTTGCTTCCATCACTATATAAAGAGTGTCAAACTCTTGTGAAAAAACACACCAAACTTGGATGCAATCTCAACATTTTCTTTTCTTCCTCTTCTGCTTGATGCGTTTTCGAGCCACTTCTCTCACTTTTTTCCATCTCTAGAAATGACAACACAACCTGCACCCGCAGACACTCACTTGAACCTGTCGTGATTTGGGCGGAAAAAACCCGCTTTCATTGGATGTGTGTGTGTGTGCGGATTTTCTCCAATATTAAAACTCGGGGCGGGGGTGAGTTTGGGGTGCAGATTATTATTATATATATATATATATATATGAATAGGTGCGGATGCGGGCAGAGAAACCCAAACCCCGTCATAGGTGTGGATGAGACTTAAATTTCACCCAAAGAAACGGGTGCGGGTTTTCTCCGACTTCTCGGGTGCGGAGGTGGGGGAGGCAAAACCCGCCCTCGCTCCGTTGCCATGTCTATCTCTCCCTTCGTTTTTTGAGTGGTTCTAATACTTCTATCATTTTAGAGCGTTTTTTTTTTGTCATAGTCCCTTTGATACAGTTTGTCTGCCAGTAATATCTTCGGTGGTTGATATTTATTTTGAATTAATTTTTTGAGATCACTAGATTTGTTTATGTTGCCTCTGATTTCAATAAACTGTTTCAGTTTGAGGCAAACATAAAAGGATAAGAAAACTGAAGAATTAACCAATAGGAGAATAATGATTACCTTTGTAAGAATTATATTCTTAATGGATTTGCTGATGATCTGTATGACTACCTACTAGAGATGTTTGTGATGCTCTAAAGAAGAAATATGATACCGAGGAAGCTGATGCTATAAAGTATGCTGTGAGCCGCTACCTAGAGTATCAGATGATCGATGACAGATTCGTGAATGCTCAATCTCATGAAATTTAGAAGATAGCTCATGACATCATCTATAAAGGCATTATTTTAGATAAACAATTTCAAAATGCTGCAAGAAAAAAATCTTGTTTATGGTTTTCTTCCGAATAAGACATGGTTTTCTTACTCTATAGAGACAAATTTGTACATCAATTGTAAATATGATATTTTGTTGGCAAATGGTACACCACATGTTTAAATTAAATTAAGAAAATATCTCCTTCTTTTTACATGTTGTGTGATTTTAATATTTGATTTCACGTTAACGGTGATATTATTATTATTATTATTATTATTATTATTATTATTGTTATATTGAAACTAAAAATTATTTAATTTTCAGCTGTTGAACTCGAAGTGAGTGATTTCAAATTAGAAGTATACATGAAACATAGGTAAGGAGATTTGGGTCATATATTATAAACTCATTTTTATTACTTTTATATGTCTATTTTTTCTTTTGCACGGTTGTTATTAAATTGTGTGTGTACACATAACTAATGTATTCCACGATAGGCAAGAGTCAAGATTCACTTGATTATGATATTCAAAACTAGATATAGTTTTAGTCAAAAGTATATATTTTGGTTTGATATATCTTTCCTTTTTGGCTAGCAATTTTGTCCCAATTATTTAGTCCATCATATAAATTAATTTATTTGTAATTTTTTTTATTTGGAAAAAAGTCAAGATGAATGGAAAAAACTTTAGACGCAATAACTATATGAATTTACATTTGTTTTTCTTTTAACAAATTACATTTGTTGTTTTCATTGTTTTTATATAATTTACTCTTTGTTAGAAAATAAAAGCTATTGCAATATATATTTTTTCATTTGCTATTATTTAAAATAATACTTTTGGTTGTCCTTCCTATACGCATATGCATGATATTTCCTCTTGGCAAATAATAGTATTTAGTAAATATATGTGTCGTAGTGATGGGACTTTGGAACCGCAACTCTCTCTAGAGTCTATATTATACTAAAGTTTTATCAATTTATCATCACGTACACCTTTTTGGTACATGATGGATGATAAACAATATTGAACCACTTATTGGCTCCAGCTTTTGTATCTATCTTCACTTCTCTTTTTGAAAACGACAATTTTGAGGTTATTTAAATTTAATTATATTTCATTCAAAGAATTATTAATTTAAAAACTTTCAAATAACGAAAGAAAGTGACCATTCCATCTAATGCGCTGTCATGGCCACCGTCCTTTACGTTCTTTTCTACTCTGCGTGTCCTGCCAGTACAATTTCCATAATTCATATTTGAAAATTATATTTGGTTCTAGTTTTATCGATTCAGAGATAGAGGAAGGAGCTTTTTATTTATATTTTAATTCTTAACTCTATTATATAATTATCTACTAATTAACATGGCTTTGTGAACATATAATGAGAATGAGTTTTCCATATGAATAAGAAGAATGATGAGAAATACAATTATTCGTGTAAAATAATTTTATATTATGATCTAATCATAATAATATATTTTATTAAATTATTTAATTTTATTTTATTTAAAATTTTAAATGATATGTTACGATAAAATAAAAAATTACTGAATATACTTCAACTCATTAGATCAAAAGTAATTACAAAGTTTCAAAAAACTCAATTCATTAGATCAAAAGTGAATACAAAGTTTTGAATAATTGTTTAAAATTTATTTTAAGTCATCGATGATATTTTGAAATTGAGCAAGATAAACTATCACCACGAAGTCTCAAGTAAAACTAAAACAAATTGTATCGGAGTTTTACTGTATCATAGAAAATGATTTTAGAATTACATTGTCAAAAACCATTTTCTGACTTGGTTATTTCAAAACCAAGGAAATATGTCAAATTACCTAGAATTTTCAACTTAAACAAACTTTTTAACTATTATAGAGTTTTGATCATAAGAATTATGTGATCAACAAACATTTGATCCTTTTTTGAAGAGGGATTTATCACCATTGCTTGGCTGAAATCCAATTTGAAAAATGGTATATGAAAATTTAGCAAACCATTGTCAATAAGTTTGTCTAAGGCCATAGAAAGATTTGGTTAATTTGAAGACAAGATTAGGACGAGTCACCCCTCACTTATTGGCAATTTCATGTAAACCTCTTCATGGAGGGAAGCCATTATTAATGTCGAATTGCAGAAGATACCAATTTCATAGCAAGAATGACACAAATGGTAGTGAGTTTTGCAACTAGCCTGCAGTCAATGGCCTCATTGAGGCCACCATGGTTGCACTATTATTTTCCTTCCTAGTCTATTTTGTCGAGAATCACTATAATTTTTTCTTCATGTTCTCATGTCCAAACTAGATCAAATCAAACAAACCTCTATTTATTAGGATATCGATTTTAGTCATTTAAAACCAATTGTCATAAATAAAAACTAATTATTAAATTTTATGGTTAAATAATTTTTTAGTTCCTATAAATATACAAATTTTTGTTTTTATTCCTAATAATTTTTTTTTTCGAAAAATAGTTCCTCAAATATTTTTGCTATCAACAATTATGGGCCATGCTTTTTAAATAAATCCATGTGTCTCATTCTAAATTTTGAATGATTTTTCTACAAAGAGTATTATAAGAATTAAATATGAATTTCTATGTGGCAAAAGCTTAAAAAAATTATATTTAATTTATCAATTGTTAAAAAATTCTATATTTTTGTGGTATTGATTTTTATAATGTTCTTGATATTTTTATGCAAAAAATTATTTAAAAATTCTGATGATAGACATCAATTGATTTAAAATCAATGATCAAAATTGTCGATGGGAAAAATTTAAGGGGTCATTATTTGAATTTTTTTTAGATAAACTAAAAATAAAATATGATATATTTATATGAACCCAAAACTTATTTAACTCTATATTTTATTCTTATTTCTTTACTAAACCAATATATATTGTGTGTTTGGTTTTGGGAAATGAAAGTAAAGTGATTTATATTTTGTATTCATTCATATAAAAGTCAGCTGAGTAATAAATCCAAAACTAAAATCAGTTTAGAGGCAAACAGTCAAACACTACAACAGATTGTAGTTTGAAATCAAAATTAATTATAAATACAAAATCAATTTTACCCAAAAACAATCAAATATTTCAAAATTAATTATACACCTCTAAAATCAATTTTACATATTACAAAAGTAAAATCAATCATACACTTTTACCTAATAGAAATTGTTAATTACGTCTCTCCAACTAATTTCTTCACTTATCCCTATTTATCATTTACATTTTTTCTCTTTTCTTTTTATCAACTTTCTTTCGTCTCTTAGGAGAGTGGAATGAGATAATCCTTATCCAATTTAATAAGAGGTGGAGAAAAGAGATAAAAGAAAAATATGAAAAGCAAATTACTTTTTTAACCTTGGGTGTACTAGTAAACTACGTATAAACACTCGTCTAACTATTGATTTCTTAAGTTATGTCTTTCTTACATTATTATTTTTTGATTAATTTTTTTGACATTATTGATTTCTTAAGTTCTAAACACATGATTATTTATACCTTTTTGCTCATACTAGGCATATGAATATACGCCATATGCTCATTACTTGCATCCTACTTCCCATAACTCAAATTCACAACCCAAATAATTATTCCCATGGGCTCCTGTTTACTTTTGTGGTTGATAGTTACGTTTTTTTTTGGCGTAATCGCTAGTTGCTAATCATTTCTCAATTTGAGTTAGCGTTAAGATTTACCAATTTTTATTATGCAAACATAAAACATTGACGTGGATCATATGTATAATAATTAATTAATATCCCTCTCAATCAATAAAAAGGTGAAAGATTGTTTTCCACCTTCTTTTCTTTTTGTTTGAGATATATAGTATGTTAAAAAGATGAAGCCATTTAATTAACTATTCAACGTCCAATCAATTATTTTCTTTATTTTCTCATATCCCATAAATATTATGAAATACTGTAGAATATTTTGTCAAAACATCTTTAACTTATCACACGGGTAAACTTATTATTTTTGTCATATGAAGTGATTAAATAAAATATTTTGTCAAAATAAAATAAAACATCTTTAACTTATCACATGGGTAAGCTTATTATTTTTTAAATGATAAATTAGAATTTGGTGATACCTTATTCGACACAACTAGCTAATTAAAATAGTTATTTTATTTTATATAAAAATACATATTTAGAATTTTTATTCGATATTGGTAATTGGGGTCTCTAATATGGTCGTGATTTAATGATAAATCTTGCTATTTTTAGTAAATTTTAAAAAAATATTATATTGATTCTCTATTTTTTATTATTATAAAATTTATTTTTTATAAACCCAAAAAAAATTCAGTTTTTATTAAAAATCTAAAATATTTTTTTGAAAGGTTGATATTAAACATTTGATAATTTAATTTGATGTACAAGTCTTAATGAACCATGGCATGACCCATTGGTCCCCCACTACTTTATGATAAACATAGAACATTAGGTCCCGTTGATTAAGATCGAATACTTTATTAATGTCCTCCACTGGCAACAATAATATAAAAGACTACATTACTTATATAAGCATGTAGCCGATGTTATTGTCGTTTGCACACACAATACTCAAATAATCAATTGTTACCTATTTTGTATTTAGTGCCAAATTAATTATTATAAGGTAAAAGGGAAGAAAATTGGGTAAACTCTAAAAGATGGGGTCAAGCTATCTATCTATTAATTTAAAAATGATATGAAACATGTAACGGCATATTTGTAGTTACATTGCTCGCATACTTTGTCATCATTTCCAAATCATAGACTTTGTTATCATCGATGATTATTGCTGTGAGATCGAAGCAGACATAGAATAACACTCAATCTACGCATACAAACAATAATACAAATTCGAAGAATAACCAAACGAAACTTCCGATTCACGTACAATTTATATAATCATACAAAGAATAACCATCGGATATATATATATATATATATTTTTTTTTTCTCTTTCTTTCTTTTTTCTTGTTGCCCTGTGTTTTATTAATGGCTTGTATCGACTAGCTAGTATCATATTTTGGTTTTATTTTTTCACTTAATTTATTCGTTTAAATAATATTTTATTCATAAAATGCATACTATCTTTAAAATCAAAAAATAATAATAGTCGAAAAATTGATATATTTATACTTAAATTTTTGATCACGTAGATCGAGGGAGCAGGGGACAATTCGCTTATCCTGTTTCCACTGTAATTCTGTAAAGGCAACATTAGTGGCATGGCTGAAAGATACTCATCAATCGTTTTATACATGATTTAAATATGAGAAGGAACTTTCTTAAAAAAAAATTCATGTATGTCTCTAAAATTTAGCACTCATAAATTATAACTAGATTAATCTCACACAATACCACGGATCCAAATCCAGGCAAAATAATCTTCCTAGAAATTGACATTAATTAATTAATTATTGTCTTGTCCTAATTTTCTTTTGAATGAATTAATCAGAAAACCACCCCTTTATGTTGGAGATCGATCCCTGGATTCATCATATATTTAAGGAAAATGCTTCCACGTGAAGATAGAATTAAGTACATATTAATTAATTGTTGAAGAAAAGGCCGTATCTTCATATAAAGGGAGCGAGGAAAAGTGCATCACATGCATCAATCAATGCCTTCCAGCGGTACAACTTTTTCTTCCTTTTTTATCTATATAATTTTATTTATCAAAGCATTAAATTATGGGTTTAATTTTCACGAACTACGGTCACTAAATTATAATTGATAATATAAATAGTCAAATATTATTAATAATTTGAAAATTGTAATTAATTCATAACATAAAAACCATTTACACTATCTACATATATGATTTAAATTCTTAAATTATTGACAAAAGTTAAAGTAGTAATAGATTAGGGATAAAGTTAGTAAAAAGAAAAGATTAAAGATAATCATTGTAAATTTATTTTATATTGACAATATAATAATAATAATAATAATAATAATAATAATAAATAAATAAACTTCTTAGTATATATAATACAAGATGCGGAAATTAGAATCATATTTTTTTTTATAAATTCTATCAGTAATTAATTCAACTTTTAAATAATATAATATATGCTGATTGACCTGAGAAACAAAACTTTATTCCAAATTGGATTATTTAGATGACACATTGGCCCCAAAAAAAAACTAGCTAACACAAAATTTCAAACCCAAATAAGAAAACCATAATTTAGGTTTTGAGACACTCCCCATAGAATCACAGATAGGTACTATTGCCATGGGAGGCTATTATTTTATTCCCTTATGGGACCAACTTAATTGCAAATGATATGAACTTGGCCAATGCTTTGCTCCTTGTCATGTGCAACTGCCTATATGTCTTTGTTTGAACTGCTAAAAGTAACATTATTTTCCATCAAACCTTTTCCTTTTTCCTTTTTACATATTTGATAATCATCCTCTTTCCTTGTCTTTTGGTAAATGGGGATCATATTTCTTTTTTGAGAAATTATGTGGTACGTCTATTAATATATTTAGTCTTTAAATTAATAATTAAATGATTCTTTTTTGAAAAGCAAATTATTTTCTATCATTTAAAAAAATTTGATAACTAAATATTATTTATTAAAAGTGTAATTAAATTTTTTTTTGAATTATTACTACTTATAATAATGAATATTAAATATTTTTACGATAAAATATTCCAAATTAATATAATATTTATAAATAATGAAATGATTTTTTTATTGTAAAATAATTTTTCTTAAAATACAAAAGCCAACAAATAATTCTTTGATTTATAAAAATAATCGTTTATTTGTTGATTTATTGAACGAATATATTAAATCACTTCAAATTGTGAATCTATCGTGGAGACTTTTTTTTCTTTTGTAAAATATGATTAAACTTAAAATGGTATGGTAAGATCCCCATAGAGATTGCGAGTTCTTTTTGTTGGCGTTTCATAAATAATGATAAAAAGAAACCCCGGTGAGATGGATGTGCAATGATAGTTAAGCTTTTTGCCTTTTACACTCTTTTTCTTTTATTTTTGTTATTATTTCAAAATTTGAAAAACCTTTTTTTTTTTGCTTTACTGTCCTCCATCGATACTTCAATGATAAAAGTGGTAATATAAAGAAAAGTGAATGATTAAGTAAAGGGGATATACTTTTGAACAGAACTACATAGCTGATTTCCCCACATTTAATTTTACTTTTGTGTTTTTTTTTTTTAATTTTATTTCGTTGTCTTAGTATAGTGTTGTATTTGTTTTGTCGTTTTGGTGTATCGTTTTGATTTCTCGTCTTGTTGTGTTTAATATTTTGGATTAACAAATCAGTTTTGATTAAATGCAATTTCAATCAATCATTTTAGTGTCGTCAACGTTACAGTTCAATTTATAAATTTTGTCATATTTTTATGTTTTGTCAAAGGTGTAGATATTTTGCTATTAATTTTAATGATATAAATTAATTTGTTTACACGTTCATTATTTTCAAGTTTAACAATTTTACATTGTAATATTATTGATCAATATAATTTTTTATCAATTTGAATGAACAAATCAATATTTAAAAAAAAAAAACGAAACCTGGATAATATACACTGTCCCCTTAATATATGATTTGGGACACTCGAGTGGCTTTAAAAGGTCTACTACATATTTTAAAACCATTAACTACACTTATGATTACTTGGTCGTTTCAGGTAGTTAAATTCTTGTACTGAAACTTGTTGTATCTCGATATTTTGTATTTAAATATAAGATTATATTGGTAAAATCATTCAAAAAAAAAAAACGATAAATCATAAAAAATATTAAAAATTAGTATTAATATTAAATTTATTATTTATTATTTATTATCTTGTTTTTATAAGTTTATTTTTTGTATATTTATTTTAAAAATATAAAATAATTAAGAATATTTCATATAAATATGAAGTAAAGAAAATAATCATTTAAAAAATGTAAAATAATTAAGAATATTTCATGAATACAAAAGCGAATTTTAATGTTTTAAATTTGGTTTAGTTAATAAACATTATTATTTTTTGGCCGTTGTAAAAAAAATCATTATAAATTTTTTGGCAAACTGAACCACAATACTCGTGGCTAGGCTCGATAAAATAATGAGTCAGTATGGCGTAGCCAACTTAATTTTACACGTCAAGAAGCTATGTTCTGGTAAATTGCCAATAATAATAATAATAATAATAATAATAATAATAATAATAATAATAATAATAATTTACGTATCGTTGTATGCCGTAGCTTGTTGGATTACAATTTACAAGGTTCTATGTTTTTTTGCTTTGTATCCATAGAAAATTGGATTTTGTACTTCGACAATTTAATTTATACCACAAATTTATAATTTTTATCTTTTAACTTATTAAAATATCTTTAAGTGAATAGTAAATATTAAAACAAATTTAGATATATTGATCATACCTCTACAATCTCAAATTTCCAAAAAAAGTAATTTTTTTCTTCTTTGAATTTCCCTACGAAATTTCCGATATTTATATTTCAATACCAGAAATTTTTAAAATTTTCGGTATTGAAATATAAGTACCAGAAATTTCATGAATGAAATTTCCGGGTCAAGTTATTTTTTTCTTTCAAATTTTGTTGTTTACATTTTTTCATTTAATTTTTTTTAGTGAGATCGAGATGAATGAAAAAACACTATAGAACATTCTTGAGTTCGACCTTCTACACTAATCTAATAAGAGAGTCGCCGTTGAAAAAATGAGAAAGAGGAACGAAGAGATGCAACAAGAGGATAATTATTATATTCCGCATGAGTTTGAGCAAGAAGAGTAGTAGGATCATGCGTTTTAATATCGTACATGCATCAACATCAACAACTTGACCAACCTCTATTTCTTGGTAGTCCTTTCGATCTTTTCGTCCTTAAAGACTATAAACACCACGTTGCAGTTAGAGTGTGGAATGGACGGGTTAGTAAATAATTTATTTTATTACATAATATATTATAACATAGTATGTATAGTTTATTATACTTATAGTATAGTTTATTACATTACCGATTTTAAGAACTTAATTTATTTGAAATAGTTGATTTATTGATTCTATGGTGTTAGAAATTCATTATAGTTTAATTTGATTTACTGAAAATGGTCAAATGATAAAAAGTACTAACTGAAAAATAGAAGAAAAACTGAAGAAGAAAAAACAGTTTTAAAAAGAATTATTTCAATAGTGAAATTGTTTAGTATATATATAGTAAACTAACCAAATGTCATACATCATGTAGAATTGTTTAGTGTATATATATATATATAGTAAACTAACTAATTGTGTAATTTATGATGGACGTGCCTTGAAAGTTGTTTCAAATGGCAAAAAGCAAGATAAATTTATTGTTATCAGATATGTATTACCTACTTAGATAGATCAATGGATTACTACGTCTGAGTTACGTCTTCTGCAACGATGTAGTTTGTACATGATCGATAGTAATATCATATTTGCTTTTGCTGAGAGATGACACGCAGAGACTTGCTCATTTCACCTGCCATTTGGTGAAATGACTATTACTCTTGACGATGTTAGGAATCTTTTGGCCATTGAGTTATTGGGAGTTGATGAGGATGAAACTCTGAATGAAACTAGGGTCAATATAGGTACTTCATATAGTTTTGAGTGGTTGAATGTTGTATTTTTTTAAGAAACTTCATGAAGAATGATTCGACTGTGTAGTAAGGGCATACCTACTTCATTTGGTACGGTGTACCATACTAGCTGACAAAAGTTTTACCCTTGTATTTGCAAATTATGTGTTCCTTTATCAAGACCTTGATACGTGTGGTAAATGGGCATGAAGACCAGCTGCTCTTGTTGTTTTAGAAATGATACATGTTTGCAACGAAACAAATTGAAGGATATTTATCTCTATTTCAGATACTTTTATATTATTTTTTATACTTATTATATTGTTATTTGATAAGATACTTATTTAATTATTTATACTTTTTAATTATTTGCAGACATGAATTTATGAACCTTTCTGTGACATATGTAAGCGTAGTATAAGTGGGTCTATATCTTCATTGTCACAAATGTTTTGATGAACTCCTAAATAAACATATGGGGATGTTGCATACTAAAGAGCGAAGTTGGATACTTTGAGATTATTTCAATAAAAAAAATATATCAAACATGCATGTTTAATCCTAAACATGTGTAAATATAAAACAAAAAGTAAAATATCAATTACATACCTATTAGTCGTAGTGTTTTCTAGATGCCACACTCGATTGGTCCATGCTTCAACAAATCTTTGCGTGTGAGGAGTCAACCATGTATCTCTAACGTAGTCAAATAAAATATTATTATCGACACATATTTGTTTAAACCTTTGCAAAAGTTCCTCTACTCCTTCTCTTCATAACAATAAACAATTTTCCACCACAAATCTAGAATAAGTTCTTGCATATCATTCTTTATTATATATTTATTGCATTTGGCTTCAATATAAATTTGATCAGTTGTAAATGCTTCCATCATATATATATATATATATATATATATATATATATAATGGTGTTTTTTTCCATCCCTACAAAAAAATCTGGAATAAAAAAAAATACTTACTGGACATTTCAAAGAGAAATTTCAAACTTTGTAATTTTTGATAGAATACAATTAACAACAAAAATTTCAAAACTTAATTTTTCGAAGAATTATTAACTATCAAAAGTTTTGTTTGCGCAATTTTCGGTACACAATTTATACTACCAAAAATTACATAAAATACATCACCTGGAATTTTGAAAATACAGTTCCTAGTAGTGTTAATTTGTATACCGGATTTTGGAGAAAAAAAATTTAAGTAGCAGAAATTTTGGTGATAAGGTATGCTCTTTGAGCAATTTTTTTTTACTTTTGAATGTATGAAAAAGAAAAGAATAAAATTGAAATTTTTACATTTGAGGGTATTAGTCAAATTGTGAGAGTATCAAATCGAATTTTCTGATCCATAAACTGTCCATTTTATTTGGGCCGCAGATTTATAATACGGCCCGTTTTCTTTGGGCACAATTATTAAAACCTCAAGCGGACGAAAAAATAAAAAGCAGTTGCTTTTGTATTTTGAATTTTTGAGTGAAATTTTGATTTTTGATTTGGTTTTTAACCTTCCGATGCTTATTGAAATTTTGATTTTGGTATGACATTATATGGCATAGTGATATATTTTAGATGATTGTTGTCTGGTTCCTAAATATTCATAAAATGTCAAATACACTATTAGAAAAACGTTTATAGAGTTTGGTAGTGTATTTTTTTTTAATAAATAACACTCTCGAAAATACATCATTAAATAATTTCTTTTTCCTTTTTTTAATATTACACACCATGTTTATGGAGTTTGGTAGTGTATTTTTTCATAAATAACACTCTCGAAAATACATCATTAAATAATTTCTTTCTCCCTTTTTTAATATTACACACCCTTTCATTTTTATAATTTGAAACCCAAGATTCCACTTGAGCGAAAAAATCGAAGACAATCCCCTCCCGACTATTTTATTCTATACTCTCAAATTGAAAATGTTAGCCCCACAAAAAACCATAAAAAACATTAAAAATAACATTTTTACTCTTTGATTATGTTTGGTAGTGTCAAGAAGTTAGTTTATAGTTTATTAAATTATTAAAAGAGTTAGTTTTGATCAAATGAGATGTGTTTGGCAGATATTTGATAATTCATGTAGGGTTTGGTAAAAACAGTGACTAGAATTATGATTAAATCCTATTTATACAAATTTAAAATTCATATCTCACTAAAGATACCTTCACCGTGCAAACAAAATCAAATAGACATTGAGATATAAATGCACTGTATCACACAGAAGAAAGATGTTTGGTCATGCAAGTTAATTAAAAAATTCTTAGTAAATTATATTATTTTCTTAACTCCTAACGACTTCCTAATTCAATTAAAATGTCTTGCTTAGTCCCTTAACCCGACACATCACAAGATATAGCACAAACACATTACATTGCAATAAAAATTCCACAAAAACGGTGTTACATCAAATATAATCACAAACACGCTTGATAATATGATATCTAATGACACTTTTTTCAGACTAGGTTCAAGTCGAACCCAGAGAGGCACTAAATGATACAAAACCACTGCACTAGCAGGGAAAAGAACAACGAAACCGATTGGTGAATTATTTTATGTGTGGTGTGTAATATATCAATATTTATTCAAAAATATGTAATTAGTTAAAGGGAAGGAGAATTTGTTAGCACGTAATGTACCATGATTTATTGACTTTTATCAAAGAAATATAGTTACGATATTTTGAATTTGAAAAGAAAATCCAAACTAGAGAATATCGCTGCATTATTTTATTTCAAATTTAAAGTTGAGAAAAAAAAATTAATTATTTATGTTTAATTCAATTTTTGCTAAAGTTCTTTAAATTTATGTTTTTTCAAATCAGTAATTAAAGTTACATTCATTTGCATCATTAGCCTTTAATATATAATTTAAATTACATATATAGACCTCTAAGTTTGAAAATTTTCTCAAATTACTGTCTTAAAATTTTAAGATCTAATTGAAACATCGCAATTAGTTAAATGTCCAAACTAATTTTCATGTGAAAAAAGTTAAAGACATTGACTATGTGTATAGACTTTTATTGCCTTGATTTTAAGGTTATACGTATGTTTAAATTGTTGTAAAGAATATCAAGAAATATAGACCATTTATGAGATTTGATGAAATGTTTTTTGAATTATTAGTATGAGGGATATATTGAGTTTCAAATGATCAAATGTTTGTAATTGAACTAATTGATGTTGAAATTGAGATAAAAGACTAACACTGTAGGCATAATGTAACTTAAAAAATTAAATTGAGATAAAATAAACTTAAAGTACTAAGTGAAAAATGAGTTAAACTGAACCGACTATAAGTGTAATTTTATCTTAAACATATTAAGACAAACACAATTTTACTATAAAGGGTGGCTTAGTTATATATCCTCCCCATTTTATTTGACAAATTTTCATTAATGATATTTAATATTATTGACATTGGTATCGTGTTTCACAAAACATTAGACATGTAAAATGATGAGACAATCTATTTAAAGCAAGTCTGTCCACAAAATGAAAAAAACATTAAGGGTTTCAATAGTTATTATGTAAGTAATAGAAATGAAGGGTGGTGATGGAGAAAAAACGTTGCCTATAGCGAACGTGGGTCGAATAATGAAGCAAAATCTTCCTCCAAATGCAAAGATCTCAAAAGAAAGTAAAGAATTAATGCAAGAAAGTGTGACAGAGTTTATAAGTTTCGTGACAGGTGAAGCATCTGACAAGTGTCTAAAGGAGAATCGAAAGAGCGTTAATGGAGATGATATCTGTTGGGCTTTGTGTTCTTTAGGGTTTGACAACTATGCTGAAGCCATTGGAAAGTACTTGTATAAATACAGACAAGCTCAAATTCTTAAAATTAATACAAAAGATAAGATTCAACAAATCTAATCTAGTACCAATGAAGATCGAATCAACCAAGAACAATATTTCTAATTTTGTGTCAGGTAAATTAACTCCCTTTCTTTCTATGTATATTGAAATATAATGAATGTATCACTATCTAGTACTGTATTTTTTGTTTTGTTTTCAAGTATTTGTATCATTGTATGGAGCTTCATATGGGTGTACTTATGAATGCAATGGTTAATTTATTAATTAGTATATATATACTTCCACAAGGAGAGTACTTTTATGATTTAATATAAATTAAATACATTTAGAGTTCTTGCCATTTCTGGTATTATTGCCTTCAAAATCCATATCAGTGTTGAATGTTAGGGTTCTTTCCATTTCTTGTATTGTTGTCTTCAAAATCCATATTATTTGCTCTGCAATTAGTATTTACATTAATAATTAATTATTGTCACACTATATATCTTCAGATCTAATTTCGCTTTCGTTTAGGACTTTGGCTAAGATCATCACTAATATTTTCCAATTCAAGTTGTTCATGAAGTTCCTTAAAATATACATATATATGAATAGAAAAAGTTTTGAAGAATTAGTTTGAATGGAAGTGACCTTTAATTACAGATAATGTTGATAAAATGTTAATTAATATATATAGTCCAATATGCCTTAGTACTGAGAATTTATATTTTTTCCAATCTGTCTTAGTACTGATAATTTATATTTTTTCAAATAAAGTTTTTCTGATGAAATTAAATAGAAAACTAGTTGTATAAATAAAGTGTCATAAATGTACTGTAATTTTGGATTTGTAACCCTAGAAAATGGGGACCACTATCTCGTTTCTATACTTTGCATAATTAACTGTGAAAAACCAATCAAATCTCACACATGTTTAGCATTCTATTAATTTCAGTTTGAACTTGTGTCAGAATTAGGGTTTCACCCTATCCTCCGTTGAAACAACATATCTACAAGCTTTCAATTTTGGGACCACTCCTCAACTATGCTATCACCACACACAATGGCTTGTACTCTATTCTCTGACACACACGCATGCATACACATATGACTTCTGAGAGCAAGCTTTCCACCACCCGCACCAGAGGAACAAATAAATTACTTCAAATAACAGAAACATTAACCTCAAATAACCAATCAATTTTATATCAGTTTCAAGAATTAGTATCAATTCTGTACTATCGTCAATAAAATACTTCTAAAAAAACAGTTGAATTATTTCTTACATTTATTGACACAGACATTTTATTTATAAGCGTAACGTTCTTGATAATTTTTTTTAGTTATAATTATGTAAATAAAAATTGATCTATTTGATATATTGTATGAACAAGATGCATGTCTTTGACAAAATTGTGAAAATAAATTATAGAAATCTATAAACTAACTGTGGTTTAATATATGCTAATCAGTGATGACTCGATGATATGACATAACATATGTGAATAAATATGTTAATTAATATCGATATTATGGTACATGTGGTTGTAATTTGGTGTATTTTATGAGTAAAATTATTTTTATGAATTGAATTGTGGTGGTTCGTTGTCGAGATATATGTTTAAGTCATGTGAATGTGACATGCTATCTGTGCATCTTTTCTTGTTACATGAATTAACTTAATCAAATAGCACGCATCATGTAGATTGTATCATATGTATTGATATGTGTAGATCTTCATTGCATTTGATATGTATATATGGATAAATTTTATTTTATCAATTTTTTTAATTATTAAAATTGTATTTTTTTTATTAGGCTCTATTTTTAAGATTATAACATGGTCTAAGAAATTTTTAATACGACCCTGAACCAAATATATAAATTTTTGTAGACCAAATTATATTTCACGTGTCTATTATAAAAAAAAACCCGAGAGAATAATTTATAAAAATATTACAAAAACAACTACTATAATTATAAAATAAATTTTCCAAACTAAATTCTAACTAATTTTTAATTATTAGACATGTAAACCAAAATTTGATCTACTACCTCTCTCCAATATATTTTTGTAAATTTACAACTTAAAGTTCTTATATTTCAGATTTTTTCTAGCCAAAAATCATTTTATAGGGTTTGAAGGACGTTTGTTTTAGATTTTTAAGAAATGATTTTGTTAAAAAAAATCATTTTTTGACTAAAAATGTAAAACTAAAAATAGTAACTTGCGATAGATGAAAGAGAAAAACTAAACACAAGTGGAAAAACATTGAACTTAACTCATTAACGAGAGAAAATACTGCAATTACCCCTACCTTATTTTAAAAATCTCAAATTGCCCCCCGTTCATTTTTAATAAGTTTTTATCCAGTAAATTTTGTTCTTCTTTTCGATTCTTCTATATTGTTGTTTTTTTGGTTGTGTGTGTTTATTTATTGGTTTTTTATGAGTACTCAATTATATTGATTAAATTTTAAAATGTGTCTACGAAATTGTCATTGTAGTTTAGAAAAAATCATTTTTACAAAATTGTATACAAACAAGTTAAAAATCATTTTTATAATAGTAAACAAACGAGAGTTAAAAAAAATCATTTTTTAAAAAATCTCTAAATTATTTAAAATAAAAATCATTTTTATTTAAACTCAAACAAACGCACCCATTATACTTTTTATTTATCTATTTAAATTTTAAAATTTCGACCACCCCAATAGTTCAAGATTCCCCACTAACTCCCTTTTGTTCTAGTCAAAAACTATTTCCAAAATGGCACTTGATGATTGTATCAAAAGTAAATATATGAGTTAAGGGACTTGTGTGATATCTAGCCTTTCAACAAAGTTATGGTTCTAAGTAAAGTGGTATGAGAGTTTTGTTCATTAATTCAATTAGATAAAAGAAAAACAACAAACGTAATGTAAATTTAACAATGAGATTAAATTGCTGAGGTTAGATTTCATCAATCACTTTCTCATGTCTTATTGATCAGTTACACATATCTATGTTAAGATTAACATCATCATTGTCGCTATTCACACATTATTAATTGTTTAATAACAATGAGAGATCAATTGTTTTGCTTAAACGACGATTCCTTAGCCTGTTAACCAAGACGACCGCATTAACAACCGACATCTCGAGACTATTATACCTAAATCTATTCCTAGAGTTTAGATTCAATAGATCTTTATTCTAAATCAAGATCTAAAGAGTATTTTCTAATAGAACTTCAAATCAAATAGCAAATTATGAGTTATCAAGTCATAACAAGTATTAAGAATAAGGATTAACATTGATATTCATGAGTTAACTATAATATATATAACTATAAATCAAAAGAGATACAAAATAGTATGATTAATTACATCTAATCCTAACAAAGAGAGATTTAGCTACTCATTGTCATGATAGCTTTACAAGATCAAGATGAAAAGAAGAGAAATTGGTCTTCAATGATAATTTCTAAGCTTTCTCTAATGATTTTCTCTCAATTTCCTAGTTCTTTCTCTTTGTCTGCAACTTCCCCTAAATGGAAGATGCTTCAACTTTAAATAGTTCTCTGCGAAGTGACATTTCTTTCAGTAACATCTAATTTAGCGAGCGAGTATGCTTAATGGTGAAACAAATTTCAATTGTCAAATTATCTTTAATTTCGCTCAACGAGATTACTATTCGCTTAGCGAGAATGACTTTGCAAAATTTAACAAACTCATTCCTTTGAACTCGCTCAGCGAATTCCATCTGCCATGTTTCATTAAATCTTGACTCCAATAATATTGGTTGCTCTTTTCTTTAATTACTAACTTTCATTTTACCTAGAAAAACAAGAAAATATGCAAAATATCACAATTTCTAACGTCTCAAACTTTAATAACTTAATATTTATAAAGATTGAATAAAATAACATGTTTTTTTTATCATATTAAATTAATAAGTGCTTTAACAATATATAAGATATATAATAATTAAGCACTTATCAATATATAGTGTTAAATAAGTACCACACCCTCCCAATTCTTCCCAAAGCCCCTTAAGAGACAAATACCTGAAATAATGTATATATGAATGTCCCTTGGCATAAAAATGACCACCTCAAGCCGCCTACACATGCATCTCGTACCAAACAGATAATGAAAAATGACATGTAGCAAACAAATGCAATTGATTCCTTACTATATCATCACAAATTGCTTTAATGATTTCCTGACTATTCCAATAAATCAACACGAGTCTTTTTTGGGCTCTAAAAAACAAAATGCGTCTTCTTTTTAGTGGTTCACAAAATTAAAACTTCGCCCATAAATACGTTTTACTTGAACACTTTTTAGATTAGTGACTTTCTAGAATGTTTATTTCAAAGTGTGTGGGTGAAGACAAAACCTAGTGAAAAGACTTATGCTGGTTTGTGAGAATAATCGACAATCCTAAAAGTAGATCGAGACGATACAATTACAGTCTATAAATTGCAAACCTTTCTGGACCATGTCCATCTAATAAATGCAATGGTGTCATTGACCCTATTACTTGTTTTGAAACAGTAAATCATATTGCTAGATTTATTCTACCTCTGTCATGAATTTAACCATGATTAAAAGAGAGCACAATTTCCTCCAATTGAAATCAACTACACTTCATGCATTTAGTAAAAATTTGAGTAGGAGACATAATAGATAAAGATATTTTAGATGATGAAAAGACCAAAACACCTTGGATGATGGTGCTCTCATAACAATCACATTGTCGCTCCTTAAAGAGTCGGACATCAATTTGTTTTCACTCTATATAAGCATTGATCGGGTGATAACCTTTTTCATTGTTATGACATAAGTTTATGAGGAGAATTCAACTAAAAAATATACTCCATTAGATGGAATAAATGGCTTAAGTGTAACATTGAGTTATCTTATCTACTATGGTACTCATAAGAGCATCAACAATGTGAGAGCTTCCCCTATTGATCATCAAGTTAAATAGACAACCTCCATTCTTGAGGAAAAAATCTTGGTGGTTATTAAAAATGATGTCAATGCAAGCACTCTTTCTCTCTTTTAACGGAAGAGTGTCATTTAGTTTTCTAACATACTATTTATATATTATTTCTAATCTTATTTAAAAATTGAAAAAGAAAATGCTTTGATCTAAACCACGTCAAAAATAGGTAAAGAAATAATTGAAAATAATAATTAATAATTGATTGAAATTATTAAAGGATATATCATTCTTTTGTCAAAATGATATATGGAACAGAAGAAATATGTAAACTATCTTTGTCCCAATTCATAAATTTATAAGTTGGTTAAGATTGACACATGCATTAAAAAAATAATCAATATGATATATTTTTAATGATATGTATTTGTTTTCATAAAAAAATGAGTTTTATTTATTCAAATATTCTTATTAATGGCAGTTAGTTGAGAAATTTAATAATTAATATACAATAAATAAAGATATATTAGTAAAAAAAATAATTAATATTGTATTGATATTATAATATAACAAAAATAATTTAAGACAGAAAAAGACAAAGGAGTATTAGTTTATTATGTCAAATTGCTTTGAACACGGTTGGACTACTTTGAAATGAAACACTGTTCCCATTGGCTCCATCCATGAAATTGCGGTATCGAGATTCATACCTACCTGCATAGCATTCCTTTTGAGGGAACAGAGAGTGCATTTGTAAGTTGTAACCAATTATATGGCAAACCTTTTTCAGGACTGATGATGCAATTGAATGGATTCAAAATTTTCAATACAAGACTCGACTGATAAGATCTGAGGAACTTAAACTTTAACCCACATACACAAATTCTAAAAACAACAAGCTAATGCAAAACAATAAAAACTGGACAAATTTAGTGAAAGGTAGGTATGATATTATTGTCTGAATCACAAAAGCAATTCAATAGAGTGATAATTGGCTTGATGAGGTATATATTGGTTGTAATGATAAAGATGTCATAGATTCAACTCATCCATAAAAAACTATTGACATGTTCGCCTGTGATCAATCTTTTCAGTATAATGTATTACGCAACCTGCACATGCGTTGATCTTGCTTATGTATACCATTTGGTGCATTGTGTACATAAGCTTGAGTAGTCAAACTTTAATTATTTCATTGTATGGAATGATTGAAATTATACGCACTATTTGGGGTTAAGTTTTGCTCAACTAAAGATATCATTTGCACGAGATTAAAGATATCGACTACAAACACCAGAAATCAATCAAAACCAAGTCAAGGACTAATATTCAGAGTTTTGTTCAGTGAGTAAAATCTGCTCTTGACTTGAATTCACAATGGTTGAAAAATGGCACGGTCACTGCAATCGAAGGGCTATCTGCAAGGCAAGACAGTGCTTTCACTATGTTCAATCTTGGTCAATTACAGATACAGACGTGATCTCTAAAATAATTCACAAATCAACACGTGCACACTGAGTTAATTATGTTCTAAAATACTTATGCCTCTCCAGTATCCGTTTATGTATGATAATCTCAATTTCCCCCAAAAAAAACTGGTTAGTTTGTGGAACCTTTAAAAAATAGAAATAGTGGTCAGCTTACCTATGATAAATTAAGCAAAATCAACTCTTGTCCAAAACAAACAAGATCAAGTTATTTGATCAATAATAGCTTCCACAAATCCCCACCCATCATCAGCATCAGGGCCCACCCAATAACCAGATATAACTATTTTAGTACAGTAATTTACATCCTCTTTAGAAGAGTAACTGTCATGTAGAAATCTTGCCAATGAAATCAAGCAACGCTGACAACTTCCGCTTCCTTCCACGAATAATGTGTGTTTATTTGAGTTACAAGATCCTATAACATTTTGTGCTGCAAATATAACTTACATTGTTAGATTAGAAAGGCTAAGGACAACCATGATGCAAGTATTCAAAACTCAAAACATTCCCAAAAAATCTGAATCCTAGAGTTGAAGTTGAAGCTAGCACAAATATATGTATGATACACTTACATGCACATGAATATCTTTATACACTTACAAACATGATAAAATCATTAAGTTTTCATTTCTACTTTACAATTTATCGTATTCACCACAGAATCTCATCATGCTTGACATAAATAAACAAAAATCATAATGGAAGAGAGAGGGTAACAGAGATCTAGAAGGAAAAATTAACTCCATCAAGATTGGACCCTGGATAATTCTGAAATCTTGAGTATCCACCACTTACACTACAATTAACAAATTTGCAAAAAAAATACACTCAACAAACAACATTATCAATCTAGCCTACAGTATGAGTGTGTGTGTCGAGTAAGAAGATTTAAAATAAGATGTCCATCCTCCACTTGGTTTTCAAAGAGTTGGGATTTGGGAAGCATGAGATTGGTAAAGCTTCACCTTTTTTCACAAGATATGACTTTTCTTTTTTGTTATCCTCTTATTTTGTTCAATTTCTTCCCCAGGAATGACTCACTCTATAACCTAGATATTTATAACACCTTCTACACACATGATGTTTAGCTCAACATCAAAAAACATGTTAAGATGAAGATTCAGAACTCAAATCCAACTTAACCAGTTAAATGTTAGCAGCAATTCCACACTAACATTAACTAATTTACTTCCAAGAAGTCTACATGACCACCCAAAAAAATGACTACACGGCTGCAAATTTAATTTCAAATTTTCAACATATTAATTAATGCTACCTGCCACCCGGTAATTTCACATTCTGATCATGATTATAAATTGTGGTCCACAACCCTAATTGTAGCCGCAATATAAAGATTTTAGAGGTCTCTGCAACAGCATCACAGATGCAATTATGGCTGCATTTGGTGCAATTTTAAGGTTCATATAGTAATGGCAACTGCAATTTAGAACCATTTCCGATTCCTAGGGGGAAAACTCCAAAACCGTGGAAGTGAGCTTTAAATTATGTAGTAAGCAACCATAATTATTTTGGAGTTAAAGAAACGAGTATTATACACCAAGACCAAGAAAATCAAAGTTATAAAAAACAGTTAAAGAGCAAAAAGAGGGAACAGGTTCACAAATTAACTCTGAAGTATTAAGGGGGAGGTTGAAAAGAAAACCTGTAGTAATTGTTGCTTTCTTTGAAAGTTTACTCATAGCAGAATCTAATTCATGCACTCCCTGGTGGAAAGTAATTCAAATGTTATATAAATAACTACGCAACACAAAAAGTATACAGTAACGGAAAGTTGAAAGTGAAGTTCGGGAGTTCATAATCAAATAGGGTTATGTGTATAGAGAGAAAGTGTACCTTGTTTACGCATAAAGGAACTGTGAAGCTCGTGGAGATTAGGCATGCCATTTCGAAACCTCCACGACACTCTGAACAATGCGGGAACCGGGAACTGGAGTCACATTCGTCAAGAACCCGAGACTGGCCCCAATATTTGATCGGGTTAACCCGATTTTGCCACCCATAGGCAAAGTTTTTTTTTTCTTTTCTTTTAAGTTATTTATCTTTAAAGTTTACTATAGTATCAATTTTTTTTTAACAAAAATTAAAGTGAGAGGATTTGAAGGAAGATTTTAAGTTTATTGGACATTTATGAAACAATTTACATTTTCTGTTTATTAGTATCTTAAATTATAAATGTAAGATATTTTGATTATTTAAGTTTTTTTGCTTTATTATAGTCTCTTAATGTTATAAATATTAAACATTTCAGTGTTTAAGATATAAATACTAAACACTTTGATACCTTAAATTATAAACGTTAGACACTAATACAAATAATTAAAATGTTTAACGTTTATAACTTAAATAACACAAATATTTAATGTTTATAACTTGAGAGATTAAAATAGAGCAAAAAAAATATCTAAAGTGTCTAACATAACTTAAAAGAAGAAAGGAGCTTTTGTTTTGTTAATGTATTGCAATTATTTATTTTCATTTGGTAGGCTATTGGAAAGTTTCTCAGTGAAAGAGAAACATTAATGAGAGGCATGGCAACGGGGCGGGGTGGGGGCGGATGTTGCCTCCTCCACCCCCGCCCCCGCTCCCGTTTCATAGCGGGTGTAGAATTTAGACACTCACCCCCGCCCGCAACGGGTTTCGGGTTTCCCCGCCCGCAACGGGTTTCGGGTTTCCCCGCCCGCACCCGCACCCATTCATATATATATAAAATTATAAATTTAAAAATCATATCTATTATAACTAATATAATAAAATAATTGTTTTTAGACAATTATAAAATAAAAACATATTTTCTATAGAGATAATATTATAATTTTTAATATTTTAAAAAATATTAAGTATATTCAATATATATATATATATATATATATGTATATAAAATTAAAAAAATTACACTAATATTACTTGCGGGGCGGGTTCGGGTGCGGGTGCGGGGTGGATATCACCACCCCCAAACCCGTCCCCGCCCCCGAATTTTAATTTCGGGGAAAATCCGCACCCGCACCCGCACCCAATCAAAGCGGGTTTTCCCCGCCTAAATCAAGCGGGTTTGGGTGGGTACCCGCGGGTGCGGATTATATTGCCATCCTTAATTAATGAGGACGTCTGAAATTTTGAACTTTTCTTGAGTTTCATTTTGTTTGGGTTGATGAAGAAAATGAATTTATGGATATTTGGAGTTCAATTTGTTTGGATTTTATGGGTTTCTGTTTTTTTTGGAGGAAAATCGGTTAACAATCATAACACTGTAAACGGAGAAAAATTAGATTTTATACCCTTTCAAAATATAAAAAATTCAATTTTGTCTCTTTTATTTTCATTCAATAAAGATTAAAAAAATTACTCAAAAATCTTACTTCTCATCAAAATCTCTGGTACATAAATTAACACTCTTAAAAATTGTATTTTTACAATTTTCGGTGGTATAATTTGTATACCGTGAATTTTTCGGTAGCATGAATTGTCTGTCGAAAATTTAACAAAATTTCTGGTATTTTATTTAATCTATCGAAAATTTTGTGTCTTCAAATCTCCGGTAGTTACTTTTATTATACCGAAAATTTGTGCTTGAAATTTTCGGTAAGTAAAACTTTTTTTCCTGGATTTTTTTTGTTTTGAAATAGAGATGCAAAAAAGAAACAACTCTTTTAACTTCTTTAATGTCCAACAAAATTTTTCTTGACGCTCACAATTCGCCAGTGCACGTTGAATGTCAACCCATTTGAAGAGGTGGAAAATATTTCAAACAATGGTAACCTTGAAAATATTTCCACCTCTTCAACTAGGTTGACATTCAACGTTGCATTTACTTATATGGATTGTGAGCGTCAAGAAAAAATTTGTTGGACATTAAAAAAGTTAAAAGAGTTGTTCGTTTTTTGCATCCCTATTTCAAAAAAGAAAAAAAAAATACATACCGAAAATTTCAATTTTCCGATAAAACAAAATTAACTACCGGAAATTTCAAGTCACAAATTTTCGGTAGAATAAAAGTAACTACTGGAAATTTGAAGACACAAAATTTCTTGTGGTATAGATAAAGTACTGGAAGTTTTGTTGGGTAAATTTCCGGTAGACAATTCATGCTACCTGAAATTTTACGCTTTGAAATTTCCGATATACAAATTATACCACTGGAAATTGTATTCTTACAAATTTCGGGAGTTTTAATTTGTGTACCAGATTTTTAAGGGAAACAATTTAATTATCAAAAAATTTGGTAAGGGGGTAAGATTTTGGAGTAATTCTTTTTTTACCTTTAGTTGAATGAAAGGGACAAATTTGAATTTTTTATATTTTGTGGGATATAAGTTCAATTGTAGGATATAAAATCCAATTTTCATAAATGGAATGAAACTTAAATAAGCTAACCGGAGAAAAAAAAAGACTTAAAAGACCTATACGAAATTTGAATCTAACTTAAAGGGTCACAAGTGTAATTTTACTTTAAATTATTATTAAATAAAGAATAAATAATTTTAGATAATTTTATTTTTTAAAATAATTCATTTTATAATAAAAATTTACGTTTTGATTAAAAAATATATATTCATTTTTCTTTATGTGTCAATAATTATTTTTTCAAACTAAACAATAAATAATTAAAACACAGCTCAGAACTATAACTCAAAACAGAAAAATTAAGTGAACGTTTTATAAGAGATAATCGGTGAGATTGAAAATATATCAGGATTATGGGTCAAATCTGACTCATAATTTGTTTGAAATATTATTGGTTAGCTGTATGGCTAACTGCCTAGTTAGTATGCTTTAATCCGTACTCGTCGGTCGTTACCGGTGCTTAGCTTTATCAATTGCGTAAAAATTTGAGATCTCAGGTTATGAGCCTCTTACTAGCTTGATATTGTCAACTGTTGTTTAGGGGCATCTTTGATGAGCCAGATTCCTCAATTAAACTAAAGGATGATGGGTCTTACAGTTTGAGTGAGATCTAATTCAACACCGTAAAATTAGTTTTAATGTGGCAAATAACTTTCACTTATCAACATATTTTTAAATTATATCTCATTCTATTCGAAACTCAGAACACATTTTTATTCTCAAAACTAGACATATGAAATTTGACCAGAGTAGCCCGATTGGAGGCAACCCAATATCAGATACTTATACTTTAGAAGAAGAAAAAAAAACAAGGAATAACATATTAGATGTATCAATTAGTTCGCCGGGGCGTAATGTCATACAAAAGGCAATCGAGAGACAGACACGGATCAGCAAACATATACCAAAATCAGACTCGCTATTAAGCTTGCTGCAGGAGTTTTCCTAAAATTCTTGGTCAGTCACTAATGCTCTTGCCCCTTTAGTGAGGGATAAACCTTAAACAAATATTTTTTTTCCCTTCAAATTCCCCCACATTTGGAGGTGGGCTAGAACTTGCTATGGATTTGGCTCCCTCTTCTCTCCTCCCCTCCATAAACTTGAACCACATAATGAAAGTTTAAAAGAATCCTTCCCCTCCCCTCCAACCAATTACTTTTCAACACTCCGTCCTTCAAGTTTAATAGAAACAAAAACAAACTCCCTTCCAAAATTCAGAAGACAGTGCCTCAAATGAAAGTAATAAAAACTAGAAAAGAGACTACGTGTTTTGTGCTTCATTTGAGCTCTTTTTGGACTTGTGCTTTGATTTCTTCTCCCTCTTCTTTCCCCTGTAAGGAAACCCAAAATTATTATATAATAACAAGAAAATATGTCTCAAACATTTTTTGGGGCCCCTGAGGGGCATGTGAAGCGCCAACAAGCAGTTCTACATAAAAGGGTAAAGGAAGTACTCGTCATGAGAGCTAAGACCCCAACAAGACTTCAGTTTCCGGTTGATATGCTTCAATTCCTTCTCAGAAGGACTTCTGTATTTTCTAACCTGCATACAAAGCAAATACCACGTTGGTCCATGTAAACCGAATAAAACCACATTACCAAGCTAATACAAAATGGAAATTTGGAAATATGCATCAATAATTCAGTTTAGCGACAACTACTAGGATGAGAAAAAAGTACCCAAGAATCAATTGCATCCAATGATTCATGAAGCTCAGCCATTGTATGCATGGAATTCTGATGGGACAAAATTCTGCTCAGAAAACTGCAATTAAGTGTCAGTGTAAGAGTAAATGTCTGAGTAGATACATTAGTTTGGGTCAAAGATTATACTAAAAAATCAAACCCCAAGCCGAACATTTTGTCGTTACATGATTATGAAAAAGTAACAGCGAAAGAAAACAGATTCTAGGGAACTGGGAGTGATTATCACAAAGAACCATGTGAAACAAATACCTATCAAAGTCAACAACATTATGGAGTGCATTTGAGGTGCGCAGACCAGCCAAGGCCAACTGCATCAAGAAGATAAAGAATATTCTGGTCACAAAAAATACTAAATGCAACAAGGGAGTTTCAAATTTTACAGACTATTCTGAGAATACCTGCCCAGGAGGAAATAAGAGTGGTGCATCTGTAAGCATCATTTTATCAATTTCCAGTTTTGCTGTATTTTGCAAAGCCTATAATACATCAGGAGAAAAATTGTCATGAAACAAGTGGCTATTTCTTTGTAATCGAAGAAGAACAAGAGTTGGGAGATTAAAATATATTGCTCCGTAAGTGAAGGGAATCGAGGAAACAAGCATTACCTTACATGAATTATTACATACATATATTGCATACATATATATAGGAAAGGTATTGGGTGAGAGCATAAGAAGTGAGATGCTATTTTTGATCATTCATATAAGACTGAATGAGTTTTGGCTCCTACACCTCTCACTTGATATGTCTTGTGTGTGCACGCGCACACGCAGAGAGGAAGAGATTGTTTCAGTGACCTTTATGCTCAAGAGGGCATTGGTATCTTCTGTCACGTATAACATTTTAGTGAAATACAATTGCTTCATTATATTTCAAGTAGACAAGGCACATGGATGAAGGGAATGAGATCATCTACATTCTAGAAAGAAACTGCATGATGTCCAGTTGTAAATGCAAGAGTTTAAACTTTAAATTGCCATTAATTTAATTAGTCATAAAGAATAGAGTAAAATATTTTTATGGTCAAGATTGCCTACAGTTCTCCAAAAACTTAAAACGATCTCAATCCTGGACAAATAATAAGTAATGACCGCTAGTTGCCCAAAAAAAGAGGAACAGTACTGGAGAACACTCCTATATATAAAATCATAAGCCAAAAAAAACAATCATCCACCAATGACCACAACAATGTGCTCAGCCTGATGATTATGCGGGACAAAAAGACTAGTACCTTGAGCGTTTGAAGATCGTCCTCACCAGCATTGCAAAATTCCTGTCAATGCCCCCATAGTCAAAATTAAAAGTTCAACACAAAATCATTAAAAAAAACTAATGTTAATGGCAGACAAGTCAGAATTATAAATCAAAAAGAAAATGAGAGAAAGTTGGAGATTTATTTTGAAATGCAAAAAAAATGTAGACAATTAAAAAAAATTCCACACAGCCAACTAGACGAACCTCCATATAATCTGTAAAGCCAACAACTGAGCGATATGGAGCATAAACAATAAGATCAAATTCCAGACTCTGCAAATCCAGGGTTTCTTGTCATGGATGAATTTAAATAAATCAACAATTAAATAAAAACTAGATCAATTTGATATTTGAGGCCTATCCATGCCTGATAAACTATCATCTCATTATTGAGAATCATTTGATGATCCTGTGAAATCCCCTTACCGAGCTCCTCAGCTGAAACATGATTTTCTTCTATCTTACAAGCAGCATATATGCAGGTCAACCTGTACAAGGGTTTACTCTGAGTTACTGAGAAGCTAACAAATAAACAAAAACTTCTAACAAATAATACAAATCTTAATATCAAAAACAAAAAATCATACAAATCCAACACCGACTTTGATGAAGTATATGACGGCCACACAGATAATCAAACAAATGACATCATAAAAGATTAATCAAAAGAGAAAACAGATAACCAATTCATCTCTCAGCAGCGCACCAGGTGCAATACCCTAACCAATTTCAACATTTTCAAATAATTAATAAACTAAGTATGAGTTCTTCATAATAACCATGAGTCTGAATTCCTACTTAATATGGCCAAAAAACGAGCGCAGTACATCATTAATCAAAACTCAAGAGGTCCTCACAGGGACTAAAGCAAATCTTACATTATATTTTTTGGTTGATGTTCCATCACCGACCATTGCAGATAGAATCTTTTAAAAAATATGAGGGCTGTTGCCTGTGTATCATAAAGACATAAACTATTTCAAAATGCTGACTACAGAAAAACAGTATTGCCATAATTATTTTATCAACACAGATTGCTTCACAATTAATTTACAATACCCAGAGAAAAGCTTGCATACCTGGATCTTATGAGGGAAGTGAAAATTGTTACACACTTCTTGTAGCTTGTTTTCATAAAATACTTTAATACATTGTTCTTCTTCAATACTAAGAGGTTTTATCCGAGAATGCTTTTCAGCTGACATAAAATACAAGTCTTGTGAACAGTAGAAAATCACACAAACAATGGGAACAAAATAATTTCAAAGCAATTAAAAATATAAAAGACAGAATGCTTTATATATGATTGAGGGGGAAATGACAGAATAAAATTTCAGAAATAACTTCACCACTATCGTTTGCAGTCGTCTGGGGTTCAGGATATGACAAAGACCCATCAACATCTACTTCCATTAGAGTTGCTCCACACTTTAAAAGAAATTAATAATAATCAGCAAACCGATAGTAAGCTATCAAATGATATCATATTATCATGAAATATTTTTTTCCGTAGGGAATAAGAGAAAAGCAGTTCTACAAGATAATTTTTTTATAAGCTAAAAAAGAGAAAAACAAAGTTTGGGGGGACATAAACCTTACCCCAAAAAAAGTAAAAGAAGGTCCTAAAAGCTTTCATATTGAAATTCTCATCAGTTTGCAGACACATGTACAAGGAAAATCTGTGTACCTTCTCTAGGGTTTGTTTGGCTCTCTGATTAGCAGCTTCATATTTCTCAACCTAAAACAAAAATAGATATAAGGGAAGAAAAAATAATGAACTGTGCACATAATATAAGAGTAAATTGAAATTCTCATGTGCGCCACTCAAATAAAAAACAGTCAATTTAAACTAGTAATAAATTACTAAAATTCCCTATCTAACCTACTGTCTAACAAAAGCAATTGTATGAACTCGTGCAGAGAAATTAGAACAACAGTCTTTGTTAGTCGAAGGGACAAAGTGTTGTGAATTTTGATTTCAAAATGAATAGAAAAGATAGAAACAAAACAATACCAGTTGTTGAGGAGAGAAGATCCACTTGGCTCGGTGGGTAGAGGTCAGAAAATCAGCCATGGCCAATCAGAGACCCAAAATTAGGTGCTTGTTTTTACCCACAAATTAAATAGGGGCAAACACTGGTTGATTCTTCAAGCTGGGAGCAAGCGAGGTCAGTATACTTCTCTCTTTGTTTGAATGCAAGCGGTGCTCATGCTGAAAAACATACAATTTTAGTTGATATAGGTCTCGGCAGGCACAACACGAACAATTAAAGGAGCAGAAATACAAATTTATGATTATCATATACTTATGAATATGAACCCAATCAATGCACATAACCAATCGCTGGCAAATTGCAATTCACTCTGCTGTGTCCTGCCTAATGTAATACAAACTGGAAACAAGACCTATCAAATTCACAGCCACAAATGTGGAGTACATATATACATCCATTCTTAGCCATGATATTTTAAAATTTAGGAGAGTTAAAAACAACAAGGAATAGCAGACACAATTGGCATAGAACCAAAAACATTTATATTACGAATAATAAAAATCAGTCCTAAGTCTTGAAGTTCTAATTAGATCCCAATAATTTTGTTAAAATTCAGAATAATTAGAAAATGGAATTCAACTATATCAATAACTAAGGAACCAGAAACAAAATTGATTTAAAATTGAGTTAATTTCAAAAGTGTAAAAAGATTCGTGATTCTATGAGCATAAATAATACCAAGAACAAGGATGAAAGAGTATAGGGTAGAGGGCTGCATTGCATAGAACCTAACAAATATGAATTGAGTATGCAACACAGAAAACATTAAATCACAAAACTTTGTGATAAATGAGAATGAAAAGGCAAAGAGGCGAGTATTGACTTTTACTCACCCAAACAGCGAGATATGCGGCAAATAACTGAGAGAATCGGAAAGGAACCGAGAGAGTGAACGTTCAAGGCTGCGTTAGAGAGAAAATGAGGGAGATTTCGGAGCCACCGGAAGAAAAAAAAAAGGTCACGAACAAAGTGGTAGAAGCCGCAGGAAAAATAAAGAAAAGGGAAGAAAGGTAAATTTTGCAAAATTAGGGTTCACTTTTAATTTTATTTTTCTAACAATTTTTTCTACTTACAACCTCGTTCTCGCGGTTATATTTGAAAAGACAAAAATCTTTAAATACTAAACCAAATATATCTTATTTAAAGATATTATTTTTTTCTCACTTCCATCCATCTCCAACCAATACACTGAAATTATTATTTAAAGTTCACTTTTTTCTTCATTTTTTTCCATTCAATAACTAAAAAATGCAACATTCCAAGTACTCCTTTCTCAAATCTTTCTCAACGCAAACAAGTGCAATATTTCTCTCATTTTATTTTGTAGAGGTAAACTCATTTCAATTATCTTAGGGTTTTATAATATTTATGTGCTTTAAATTTGTCTTTATGCAATTTATTGAATTTTTATGTGAAAAAAATGTGTTGTTCATTAGATTTGGAGTAGTTTATGGTTAAACATTTTTTTTAGTTCCAAGTATTTATATGAACTCAGTTTTATGTACGTCATTTTTTCAACTGTTTTTAAACTTGCGTGAATTGTTTATACATATGCAAAATTATATCATGTATATTTAAACTAAGCTAACATGTATGTTAACTCAATTCAAATGTTGTACGCAAGTTGAGTTCACGTAGTTTACATGAACTCAATTCACATAATGTATATGATATCAATTTGTGTAAACTACGTAAACTCAACTTGCATAGACAACGTAAGTAAAGTAAAAGTGAATGTCACGAGAAGGGTGGTTGAATTGTGACCCTTTTAAAACTTAGTTCATGCACTTATAATATCCTCTCAAGTTGTCTTTGGAGTGAGGATGATTAGATGAAAAATAATCCTCCTCTTAATGAGGATGATCTAAAGAAGAATAATATGAGTTTGAAATATGTCTGATAAGTGTGCTAATGGTGTGAATAAAACAAATATAAAGATAGTAGAGCTTAAGAAGATTCACACACAGAATGTATACTAGTTTACCTAATATAGATTACTCCAATCCTCACAGCTGTGTGAGATTTTCACTAGTGCTCAGAAATTCGTCATTTGATTTGCACCTTTTCAACTATGTATTTTCTTAGCCTCACCAGACTTACAACACTGTATTTTTACTAGCCTCGATAGGCTTACAAAATAACTCAAATTTATATCAACTTGAGGATATACAAGTAGTAATGTGTTTGATTTGTTTGAGATCAAATTACAACTTTCTAAGATAAGATAGTGATGTGAAGTTGTATATAACACACTCAATAAAAATGATCCTCATATCTATTTAAGTTTGGAAGAGTGGGTTGAATGAAGAGAATGATGATAAACTTGAATAACTTAGATATTTTCTTGTAGATGATTCTCTTCATGTTTAAAGACTAATACTTCTATATTTATAGTTGCTTTTGGAGCTTCAAACATATGGGTTAGCAAAATGTAGTTGTTGGAGACTTTGCTAAGTTTCCTTGGATTTGTCTTTATTTGCAAAGCTTTCATTTAAACTTTATCCTCGTGTCAAGTATGCTCAGAGGATGACAACAATGGTCCATCCTCGAATCTGGTTAGTACGAGGATGAAACTTTCATTCTTTTTTATGTGACTGGTGCATTTTTCTTTTCCTTTTCCCAAAAATTTGAAGTGGCTTGCCTTACAAGTCAAGGTCACCACATTTTATACCTTTTTATTTTCACTTATTTTTCTCATGTGTGAGGATGATTAATGAACAAAGTTCATCCTCAGTTTTGTGTTGTTTATCCTTTGCATCTGTCCTCAGACCTAATTTAAGTACGAGGATGAATTTTCTATTCTATCGAGTCTTGATGTGATTGTTGCTTTTTGTTTTCCCTTTTCCAACCACTTTGATCAGTGTGTCATTCATGTCAAGTACTTCACCTTTTTTTACCTTTGTACTTTTCTGTACGTGTCAAATTTGTTATGAGGATAACCTATGCGTCTATCCTCATCTTGAGACTGTATTCATCCTCTAATGTAACTGATGTTAAGGATGCTCATGGATCATCATCATCGGATCTATGTAAGCCTTTGAGAGATTATTGTATGTCTTTCTTGTTAAGACAAACTCTCAAATTAAGTTTTGATGAAAATAAACAAGTTTTAATTAAGAATATTAATTATGATTCTAAATGGTATGTTAATTTAATCTGTGCTTTTGAGTGTTTTTATTAAAGATAGGAACCAAGCAAAGCAAAGAAATCAGATCAAAAACAAATAAAACAGTCATGATCATAAACTGTACAAAACAGAGAAAGATCAGCAGAATCAAGAATGATTGTCACAATCACTTCACCAATCTTTCTCCAACGCTTTTACATTGATTATGCCTTAATTCTTTATATCAATTTCATCAGTACATGGCAAGGAACAGATAGGAATCATGTTTACCCAAAACGGTTCTCGAATCACTAAGATAAATCATCATGAATCTAAGCATGTCAAAAACGGACTGCAACTTTCTCCAGTCTGGAACTGTCAAGAAAGTTGAACAAAACTGAACGTCAAGATTGGTTATAAGTCCTCAGCTTGTCCAGAAGACTATCAGACCAGATTGATCATCTTTCTCCACCTTTAATCAACGTTCTCCGTTTTTGAAGAAGAACAATCTTTGTTTCTGCAGAAGAAGACTTCTCAGTTCTGCAGAAAATTATTCACTCATTTCCAATCAGTTTTGGATCAAATCAAGTGTCCAAACCAAAGCTCAATTATCATCATGTATTATCAAAGCTTAATGGGTCATTAAGCACGCAAGAAGCTTGTGCAAAATTAAGTAAAACAGCCCAAACAGCAAAGCCCAAAACTGTCACATGAATGGTGCATTTTTGTCAACAGATTCGTTGCTTCTGTCAGAAGGAAAACAAAGCACTACCAACGGCTCTTTCTGACCAGAATTAATTGCTCAAATAATCTATAAAAGGAAGGCAAATTCTCAAGCATCATTTGGATCTTCAAGTGCCAAGTATTCTCATTAAATCATATTCACTTGCATTCTTGAAGCTATCTCATTCACAAAAGAAATCAGGTTGAAACCATTATATACTTCCATTCTATTCTACTGAGTTCTTTACGTTCTGAATCTATTCTCAAACAATAGTTGAGCATAATCAGATTCAAGCAAACATTTTAAATCATTATTGTATAAACTCATAACTATAAGGATTGTTTATAGTTTGAGATTGATTAAAAGAGTTAACTGTAAAATCCTAGCAGATTAGTTAGGTAACTTGATTGGATCATTTCTAGGTGGAAAGGAAGTGTAGTTACAGATCAAGGTTGATCTCTAACTGTGATTGTTCTCCGTTTGTTGAACACTTAGTGAAAATCTCACAGTTGTGAGGACTGGACGTAGCCCACGTTGGGTGAACCAGGATATATCTTTGTGTGGTATCTCTTCCTTATCTCTATTTACATTCAGTTATTGTTATTGTCAAAATTAAATATAGAAACTAAAAACTGTGATTTTATCTAATCAAGAAAGTTCTGCGTTTTCTGTTTCAAAACCAAGAACGTTCTTCGTTTCTATTTTCATAACCAAGATCATTCTTGAGTTGTTTTCTTAAGTATTTAACAGGAAATTTTAAATAGGCAAGATTACAATTCAAACCCCTTTTCTTGTAACTTGACATAGCCACTTCATTTCTTTCCAATATGTGGCCGTTGAAATTTGGTGTAAACATGTTGACACCTTTTTTATTTGTTAGGTAACCTTCTAGAATATGATTTGTAAAAAAACATTCTTATTATCCTCTTGATCTATTATGGATGAGAAAGATCCTTCTTGTTTTCAATACCTTGAAAATCACGATTGATGTGTTTGTCTTACTTCAAAGGCTTTTGTATAAATTCGAACAATGTTGACATAGTGTTTTTGCACTGTTCGCACAAGACCTCATTTTTTTATATCAGATGATGATTTTTTCGAGAGTCCATTCTCATGTTATGTTAAGTGTGAGGATAAAAGTTCTTATCTCCCACATACGAGTACGTGATTTATGTGATGTCACTTCTACATTTACTTTTTATAAACCTTGAATAGTGTGAACAACTTGTTAACTTTTGTCCTGATGTACTTTTATGGCAATTACTCTTTCAATAATTGTGAGTTTTTTTAAATATTTATTTTCGGATATGAGAGTGTGAAGAATATTCATCATCAGACCTGAGATTGTCATGAATAACCATTCTCGAGGAGTATCTTCGAATATGAGATTGTGAAAAATATCGATCCTCAAATCTATCCTCGAATCTGGATACTTCATCCTCTAATTTTCATATAGACACATCTTGACCCATAATTCTTCTTGACTTCTTCCAAAAGATTTTATGTGTGATTGAGATACAACATATTGCGATGATCATCCTCGGCTTGAGGATGATTATGTTTTTGGTCCTTGTAAACGTGTTTCGCTTTGATTTTAGTCCTTGTAATTTTTTTTTGTTTGATTTATACCCTTGCAAATTCTAACAAGTTTAAAAAAAATCATTTATGAATATTTTTAGTACAAAAATAGTGACATGACTAATTTTGGATAAAATAACACGTAGTGACTGTGTAATTGTTGACTAGACAATATTTAATATTTAAAATTAAAATTCATTTTATTAACTCATTTAATCATTTAGTTAAAAACTTAAAACTAATTAATTAATTAATAAACCAATTAAATAATAAAAAACTCAATAATCTTCATCTTCAACCCCAAATTTTTTAATAAAAACTCAACCATTTTCATTTTCAACCCTAATTTCTTCATTTTCAAATCCTAAATTCTCAAATCCAAATTCAAACTCTAAAACTTTTAATCTCTCATTTTTCTTGCACTACACCTAAGTAGTGGCAGGGAGAATGAACTGTGTGTTTCGGAAGTTGTTGAAGATATTTTGCTGCTGAAGCTGTTGAAAAAGCAGCACAAGAACACTTGAAGTTCATCGATAATAATCCCGATGATTTCGAAGAAGATGGTGGTTGTGCTGATGGAATGAGACTAGTTCAACTTCTAATTGCTTGTGCTGAAACTGTAGCATGTCGTGACAAATCACATGCTTCAATCTTATTATCTGAGCTTAAATCAAATGCTTTGGTTTTTGGATCATCGTTCCAAAGAGTTGCTTGTTGTTTTGTTCAAGGGTTATCAGAGAGATTAACAATGATTTAACCAATTGGGTCAGTTACAAAATCCATGATGAACATAATGGATACAGCATCAGAAGAAATGGAAGAAGCATTCAAATTGGTTTATGAGATTTGTCCACATATTCAATTTGGACACTTTGTTGCTAATCCCATAATATTGGAAGCCTACGAGGGTGAGAGTTTTGTTCATGTTGCTGAATGCATAAGATTATAGGTGGTTATGGCAAAGATTATAGGTGTAGTGGTCAAAAAATGAGATATTAGAATTTTTAGGGTTTGAATTTAGATTTGAGAATTTACGATTTGAAGATGAAGAAATTAGGGTTGAAAATGAACATTGTTGATTTTTTATTAAAAAATTTAGGGTTGAAGATGAAGATTATTGAATTTTTATTATTTAATTAGTTTTAAGTTTTTAACTAAATGATTAAATGAGTTAATAAAATGAATTTTAATTTTAAATATTAAGTATTATCTAGTCAAGAACAATTACACGGTCACCACGTGCCATTTCACCCAAAATTAATCATGTCACCATTTTTTTACTAAAAACATATTTAAACATTTATGAATTAGGCTACTCAATTTTTTATTATGGTTAAGTACATTACTTGAAATAGTGTGGTAACAAAGTACATCTCTTGTACGTTCCACGTATGTTCAATTTTACAAGTGCAACTCTTATGTTGATGACCCATCAATGTGACATTATCTTGAAAGTTATGATGACTTTCTCATCCTCTCAATTAAAACTCTTCTGGTTCAAATGATTGTCAACTTCGAATATCTTCATGAAGTCTATGATGCTACTAATGTAATTTTTTGATATTACTCTAATTCTTTCATTATTGAATTGGTACAGTACACTTGTTTATGTTAGTGGCTTCAAGCTTGACCATTTATGTTCTTTCAACAAAAAACTAAAATGCAAACATCAGTAGATCACTATTTAGAAAATTTAATATTTATTTCATCAGATTTGTTGTCATTAAAACACATATCAAAAAGGTTTTTACTTCAACAATAAGTAGTTTGGTTTGTTGTTTAAAATAAATTAAATTTCTATATGTGTAAGCACAATGCTTGCATTTACTATTGAACGAGGCAGATGTGTTCTATCGTCTCCATCTATTGATATACTATCGGTAAGAGGTCGGTTGCGTCTAAATGTTTACGTCGGACATTTTAACACGCTTGCAACTTCCCAACAATAGGAAGATTTTGATGACCACTGTGAAGGTGTAAGGGAGGACACAAGACTATTGAGGATAAAAGTAATATTGTTGTTGGATTTCTTGGTGGTCATATTGATACTTCTATTGTTATGGGATATGCAGACCACGTGGCCAGTGGACTTTGGAATGAAGGGGTAATATTTAAAGTTCCATAAAGTCATCTATAGTGTTAATATTTTCTTCATCGATGTCCATCTACTGTTGGGCTGAACAAAATTGAAACCAAACAACCAAAATTGATTTCATGTACAATCTAATTATCTTAATTTTTCATGTGGTACACGATATCAGTTCATCAGAAGTTTACGTGTTACGTGAATTGAGTTTGTATCGAGATTAAAAGTTACGAAAAAATTGTCCATACATGATTCCCTAGTGCTGAAAAAATAACAAAATACAAAAAACACATACAAAGACTACTCTCTATTTGCATCATGTTATTGATCTAATAACAGATCCTCTTAGTGAACTGATGACTCTTCATCATATGTATATTTTTAATTGTTTTTAGTCTTATTTATCTTTTATTCATTAGTTAATTTAAGGAGTTATTTGATATATTTTGTTGATTTTAGTTCTTTGATTTAATGAAATGTTTATGTTCTTATTTTCTTGATTAAGTAGAGATTTTTCGTAGTTTTGTGTTGTTTCTTTGTTTTAGTGCAGTGCTGAATTTTGGTGAGAAATCAACATGACCTATGTGGAGTATTTCAGCCATATATGGAGTTGTAGATGTCTAATTGGAGTCAAACCAAGTCCAAAGGAAAACTACGATCCATAACTACAACCTTCATGAAGTCGCCGAAACCCAATTCAGATTCAAAAAAGGAGAAAAATGCAGAAAACGTCAAATAGAAGAAGTTGTGCGCCCGAAGCGCTACAGCTGCGCCTGGGCCGCATTTCTGCACTGGTGAAACTGTCAACACCATCGGAGCAGTTTTATCAAGAATCATTCATGAATCTTTCTTGTAACTCTTCTTTAATCTCTATATTTTCTATCTCTGTCATGAGTAACTAAACCCCATTTGTTAGAGATGAGTGAAACAAGATGAAACATTTATTTTTCTGATTTGATTTCTAGTTATATGAATGAGTTTATTGAATTATTTTTCTCATATATGTGCTTAATGCCTTTTATTTCTTGATCAACTTTAAAATGATTTACGATTCGTATTTTGAAACGGAAGTGGACTTTACGAATGTTTGAGATGAGAAATTCATGATATTGTAATCTAGGTATAGATGCAGGTCATAAAACCAATTGAATTATTTGCAGATGCAATAGTTTAATAAGAGAATTTATGTACCATTACGCAATGGCTCTGTCATTGGAATTAAAGGTTATGTCACTAAGACATTATGGCAAGAATAATAAAGAGAACTCGATAATAATTAAATAAAGGAATTCATTAACTAGGATCAAATTAGACACCAAAGTTAGATTCGAAGTGATACTCATTCCTGACATTTTTCTTATTATAAAGGATTAATTTTATTACTGTTGTTAGTTTTAAATATTATTTCAATCAATTCGGAAACTTTTTGTTCAATTTTAGTAATTAAATATAACTCAATAGTAAAACGCAGTCCTTGAGTTCGATACTCGGTACTACCGTTTTAATTATTACTTGCAGAAACGCTATCATGAACACAACCTACAACCTGTGGAGACTACTCACTAATTGCATCAAGTAGAACATCTTCGCTGATAGTGCCAAACACAAACAATAAACGGTGACTGATTAAATCATGTTATAGTGTAAGACATGAAATAACAACTCACACAAATACATTTACACCGTCATATCTATAAGACTACAACAATAATTATAATACATTATACACATTCAGATGATTCACGTGAGGATTAGCCCCAATTATAAGTTCCAATTGTAAATCACCTAAACTCATACCACTTAATCACAAGGTACCATTGCGCAATGCAAATGGTATGCTCCTCACTCGATGCAACACTTCTCGTGAATGTAGTGTCATATTGTTCTAGAGTTTGAGAGGAATGTGACACTGTGTCTTCTCTTAGACTGGCATACTTAAGTCATTCGTATTCTTGATCTACTCAATTCTCATGTCACTACTTCGTGTCTAGTTTGGATAAAGATGTGTTAGATGATAACTTCCAACATTATAAAATTACTCTGAAGCTACATATGAATTTTCTACACAAGTACCACTAAGATCACTAGTGATCATCAACCAAAGACATAAAATATTGTGCACACCCCATTATCGTTGGGTTACTTAACCCTCGTAACATCAATAATTCAATACAATACATAGTTTCCCTCTCGTCGTCTTAAGTCATTTCTTACTTTAGAAAATATATTATCAGCACGAATCCGGTGATTTTCACATCATCTTCGTCAACACCAACATCCTTCCATCATCTTAAACACATAGTCACTAATTTTAAATCATGTATGCTCATCAATACATAGGCATTCACCCTAATATCACTTCATCAAATCTTGTTTCTTATTTTTTGTTTTTAAAACTAAAAAATTAAAACAAATTCAATTTTTTTTAAGGCAAAATTGATCTAACCATCCTTTTATTTATGTTTTTAATATATTAAAGTGGATTTTTATATTTTTTTAATTAAAAGAATCATAACATATAAAATATTGTTCACCTTAATAATTTAGTATTATTTTTATTTCTAATTATAAGCATCATTTGAAAAAAGATTTATTCTTAAATATAAGCACAATATCAATTTATTGTGTGTATTTTTTTTCTTTGAATTATACTATTTATTAATACTACTAATTTATTTTAGAATATGAAAAGTCAAGTTTAATACATTATATTACAAATATTATTT
>JBBPBP010000001.1:5511581-5524652 GCA_037974735.1 Cicer chorassanicum | reverse complement strand
TATTTTATTTTGTGTTGATTTTAATTAATAATTAGAGCTAGTAATCTTTTTCTTTTTAAAAAAAAAGACCTTACAATAATTAAAAAAATAAGCTGGCAATTTATTAAAAAAAATTAGCATGGAAAGTATTGATTGAGTCAAAATGACTAAAATTATAATTTTTAAATTAAAGATTCCTAAAATCCCAATTTTAAAATTTAGAAAGACAAAATTGTATTTTAGTCTAAAAAAATATTAAATAATTTATTTTTTAAAATAATTAACTTTTATACATTTTTATATGTGTGTCTAAGAATATATTTGAGTTTGTGACCATTAAATATTTCTCTTAATTTATAATATACAAAACATATAGATTAATTATATGATTAAATCTATTTCTAATTCTTATATCGTATTTCATTTTTAATCTGAAATATAGCAAAAGTAGGGGATTCTTGTGAGTGAAACAATATTTGATTTACCAAAAGTAACAGTTGTACTGCAGTGCAGAGTGTGTTAATTAGAGAGTATGTCCAAACACCTGAATGTCCCTCCAATAGAATGAAACCCACGCCCGGTTTAGCGTAGCCGTTGGAAACCCCCAAATTCAGTTTGCAGAAAGACCAACGTCAAGCAACCCGAGTTTGATTGGATGGATACCATTGCCAGTAGTAGCAATAGCATGCTTCCAAAAACGGTTATCCTTTTCTGTTTCTTCTTCCGTTTTACAACTCTCTCCCTTTATTCTATTTCCTTTTCAATTTCTCTATGCGCTTCACGTTTTTTTTACTCTTCTATTCCATCATTTCGATTCATAATGATGTAACCGCCATTCACAACACAATTCACAATGCAACAACAACACGCTCTTCATGTTTTCTCCACGCACACTCTCTCTCTCTCTGCCTAAATTGATATAAATTTGAACACTGTGACGTTGTTTGCTACATTACTTTTCTAACCATTTCACTTATTTGAGATGGAAATGTTTGGTTCAGTAGGTCATGGAAGTGCTGGAGTACCTGAACCCTCTTTGATCCCTCAACTCTTTGTTTGGCCTTATGGAGGAACAACAGTCTTTCTATCTGGTTCTTTCACTAGGTAATTAATTAACAACTTCAATTTTTTGTTTTTTGTTGTTAATGTTATTACAATAGTACGGATCCTATGAATTATTCAGCATGGTAGAAGTTTGTTGCTGTCACTTTGATTCCTTTTGGTAGCTTTTTTATTGTTGTTTTATGTTCATTGCATGCTATAATTAACTTAATTTAACTATGTTTTTTGTGTATTAGTAATATGGGTTATTCGGCATGGTAGATGTATTATGTTGCTGTCAATTTGATTCTTTTTTACAGCTTTTTTGCTGTTATTTTTCTTTATTGCATGCTACAATTAGCTTAATTATGTTATTTGTGTGTGTGCAGATGGTCGACAGTTATACCTATGTCTCCAATGGAAGGCTTCCCGACTGCATTTCAAGTTACTTGGAACTTAACGCCGGGGTTTCATCAGGTTGTTTGCCTTCTATGAATTTGAAAATCCCGAGGAAAGAAACTACTTATGTTTGAAACTTTTATCTTATCATGTTATTTATATTTTGTCAATAATTTTTAGCCTTGGTTATCATAATGCCCTCTTTCTCTCCTTAGAGATCAGAGACGGGATGGGATCAATGAGTTTGTTTTCTCATATTACTAGGGGGGAAATGAAAGAAAGGATAATGGAAGTGTGTGCATGTAAATGACTTACTTTAAACCACATTTGTGCGATTACGATTTTGATACATTAGAATAGTGAGAAGCAAACAAATAAATTCAAGATGATTTTCATCGATCCTTTAAGAGTTTGTATCACTTGTAACCATGTCTATAGGTGAAAAACTGGCCTGGCCTTTGTATGAGGCATAAATGGCTTTGTCTCTTCTTGAAGTTGTCATGATAAGAAAACACTTCAATTTTAAAAGGGAAAATGTTGGGGTGATGTGAATCATTCAGACTATGAAGGAAGTCATTTAATGTTTTCTCGCAAACAGCTTGGCCATCTAGAGTGTAGGATAGATTTGGTGGGTGTTGATGATAGCATTAAATGCTTCAAGTTTTGTGTCTTGAGCTTAATCTAGATGGTAGATTAGATTTTTAATATATGAATCTAGAGAAGGGAGATGTTGCTCAAGCTGCCATCTATGAAAAAGTTTCATAATCTCATTTGACTTGTACCTTAGATGATTCTTAAATTTGAAAGCCTGTATTCAATTTTTCTTCTTCTTGAGAACAAATTTCCTTGATGTGGAAGGTGTAAATTTTCATATTTTGATTAAGGCCATTTGGTAGATTGTGTTCTTGTTATGTCCCTTTGTATAACCAACATTCATTACGATAAAATTGATCTTATATCACATATTTGGTATGTATAGATTCCATTATATTTAGTAGACTAGATGTTCATTACATATGACAGCAAAAACAACTGTCGTTAAATAGATAATTTTGTTGTAGATTTGTTATTTAATTTATCAATGATGCTTTCACATTCTGGCCAGTCGTAGTCACTAATGTAATGGTTTTTAAAATAAAACCCAACTGTTTGGCGTAATATCAGATATTCCTGGGATAAACTGAAATACTTCTAAACATTGCATGATATGAGAAGGATATTAGATTCCTGCTGATGAGGATTACATCGTGATATCAATTATGTGCAGTACAAGTTCAATGTGGATGGTGAATGGCGGCATGATGAGCAGCAGCCATTTATAAATGTGAGCATTGGGACAGTGAATACTATTTTTGTGACACAACCCTCTATTTTACCTTCCAACTTCAATGCTGGATCACTTTGTAACCAAAAAACTGCTGGAACACCTAGTAGATCCTACATGGAGCTTGAGCAAAATGTCTCCGGGCACGTGGTATGTTTCTTCTCCCTTCCCATCTTTGTCCCCTTGCATTGTTGCATATATTGTGCTTCTAAACCATGTTATAGGTCAGACTTCAGTTATTTCTACGGGGAGAATACATGCATGCGTATATAGTCCTACTTGTTCACTTTTGTCATCTTCAAAACTGCCTTTAATGTTTAAATGAACTCATATATGGGAGTTTTGGAAACTGAAGGAATGGAAGAAACATACAAACACAACATTTTAAAATTATTATTAACCAGTGAAAATTGTCGCTAATTGTTGAGCTGCGAATCCATCCAAAAAAGTGGGATCCTTCTGTGCCTTTAAGTTAATAAGAATTTTGATTGCACTCATAAAAAGCTATCATATATGTGACGGTAATTCCAGTTTATTAAATTACTGAAGATATAATTTATCTCAAGCTGAAAGTTGTGAATTAGTTATAAGGAATAATGAACATCTATTTACTTTAAGGTGACACATTTTGCTATTTTTAAGAATATAAAACCAATTTCATCCTTCGCCTATTATCGTAACCTTTTGGGGTAATTGATATTTGACACGGAGCACATGTTATCTAAGCGTCTTATGACAAAGTGGTATCTAGCTCATGGGGTGAGGGTTGCTAAGACAATATCAAAGCCTATCCTAGATTTGTTGTTGGGACACCCCATGAATTGGCTTTTAGGGTTGAGTTAGGCCCAAACCTAGATTCTAAGACCATCTTTCCAAACAAAGAAGTTGAATTTGTGCACGAGGTAAAGCAAGTTTGTATATTAAAATTTGCAAATCTTATAAATATTTATATTTGCTTTTAAAACAAATATCTTTCTTTGTGTTCTAATGTCCTCTTCTCAAATGGGTATCAGATTTGATCCCATAATCTTTCTGGTAGTGAAATTTATGCTTCATAAAAGAAAGTGCTGAACCTTGGAGCTTTTCCAGGAAGCTTTTCCAGGGACGTTGGAGTCTGATCTGCATGTCTCTCGCTACCATCTATCTACGTTCATGTCATCAACAACTGCTTATGAGTTGCTTCCCAAGTCTGGCAAGGTTTGATACCTTTTCTTTTCAATGTTTCCATTCAATAGGGATTTTTCTGTTCTTTAGTGAAGCTAATTTGCTTCAGATAATTTCAGGTTATTGCCTTGGATATAGATTTATCAGTTAAGCAAGCATTCCATATTCTTTATGAACAGGTATGTTCTCCCCTCTCTCATTACACTATTTATATGAGGTGGTATTTATCTTTTCTTTAAATCAGAACCCACACCCAGGCACATGCAATGTATCTTAATCTGCATGGCTGACTTTTACCATGTGTGTCTATATATTTTTTGTAACTTAATCTACTTTCAGGGAGTATCTATGGCTCCTGTTTGGGATTCTAGCAAGTGCAAGTTTGTTGGAGTGCTCAGTGCAATGGACATTATTCAAATAATAAAAGAGGTTTGTGGGGATTTTTGGCAAACTGAATGAAAAATGAAACCTGAATAATTGGTAAAAATGGTCTATTTTGTTTATTTATTTATTATATAGTAACTTCATTGAGGCCTAAATCCATGTGAAGTTGAAAGAAATTGAGAAGCAGATGTCAATGCTTGATTTATGCTGGATATTTTTTTTTTACCATTTATGGCATAAATGATGTAAATTTGATACGAATTTTTTTAATCACCATAGAATCCTGCTATCATCATTTTATGCTAATTATCTATCACTTTATATAGAAGGTTCAAGTAAGATTACTTAAGCTTATATGAAATATTAGATAAATTTATTTTGGGAAGAGTGAGCCTTGAAATATGCTCCTTTTGGCATTCCTTGAGGCTTTGATCTTCTTGAAAAATCTTTTCTAGTTTTTTCATTTTAGATATTTATATGGTTTGTCTGGGATCATGATCATGCATGCATATTGTCATGATTGATCAATTGCTATCCTTCAATCTATAATTGGCATTATCACTGTTACAGTAGAAGATATATGGTTGACTGTAATTGTGATGATTCCTCATTCTTAGCTAGCAATTAGGCTACTGATTAGATCCTATATAGATTCTTGATTACTACATTGATCGATTGTAGTCACGCTATATATAAATGATCAAATATTTAGCCCGTACTATTTTCTCAAATAATCTGCTTCAACATGGTATCTGGGTTGTACCATTTTTTGTTCGTTGTCCTCTCTTTATTCTCTTTTTTCCTATCCTCTTCGTGTCCATTTCCAGCAGCAATTTTCCTTACAATCTTTTTGGCCTTCGGTCTAGCAGCAGTCCTGTCCTATTTGGTGTTGCATATGACAAAAAATCTTGTATTTATCCAACAAAATGAATTACGAATACTGATTGTTAGCTACTGATTAGCTCATCTATTTCCTTATTGAATTATTGTTATCAAACAGTAAATAAGAGATTGAGAGTGCAAGCCTATACATGCAATTCTTTCCAAACTAATCTCTGTTAAAACATCAATGATTGGTTTCCTACCTTTTAGAGAAACACATAGTGCATGTTTTTGTCAGTTCTGTGAGTCATCTAACATGGTTAATTAATTTCAGCTCGGGAGTCATGGATTCACTTTGACTGAAGAACAACTTGAGGCACATACTATAGCAGCATGGAGTGAGGAAAAATTACAGCAATGTGGAACTGATAGAAATGTGAGAACATATCCTTGGAATTTTGTTGATGTAAGTGCTCCTCAACAGTTCTGTAGAAAAAATTTGTGTATAAATCAGTTCCCCAATTTTGTATATTTTCAAGGTTGTTATCATTTTCATTAAGTTAGAGGTTGTTAGCTCTGATCATATATATTTTGGAATTAATCAAGTATTCCACAATATGATTGATGAATATTAAGTTCTAGTCATGTGAATATGTTTAAGAAAAATAAATAGATAGACACTGGTATTTGCCGATGATTTTAGGCTTATATAAAGAACTTGTTTCTTGTAGAAAAAGCATTTCCCCCAATCTAGCTCATAATAGTTAATGTACATTTTAGGCACTGTATTCTCAATAAACGAAACCCCTATATTTAATTGAAATTTTAGGTTGTCATCATCTTGGAGTTCTGCTAGTTTGTACTATATTCAAGGGAGATTTTCCCTATCCTTTCTAATAAAATACCATGTTTGTATCATTTTGTCCCATCAATTAGGTCTGATTCTTCATGGTTCCTTCTCCTAGTCTTCTTTTACTACTTTGTCAATCATATTATTGACGTTGGTTTTAACATTATATCTTGAGAATGTGTTGCTTATTTGTCATGTACTTCCTGCTCAACGCTGATTGTGATTTCATGTTATGTTTATCTTTTATGATTTTATAGTATTTCATTCTATATTTATTTTTAATCTTCAGGCTGATCCCTATGAGAGTCTAAAAGACATTGCTTTAAAACTTTTGCAAAACAAGGTGCCAGCAGTTCCTATCGCACATCCCGAAGATGGTTCAGATCCTCGGCTGCTACACCTGACTTCTCTCTCAGAAATACTAAAACGTAAACTTCGATATTTATTGGCTACACGTAAATGGTTTGGAACTAATGTATCGACTTAATTTTCAGGTATATGCAGGTATTTCAAGAACTCTTCTGGTTCTTTGCCCATTCTTCAACTACCAATTGATTCAATACGTTTGGGTACGTGGGCGCCAAAAATGGGGGAATACAATAAACTGCCACTTGCAATGCTAAGGCCAAATGCTTCTGTTAGTACTGCTCTTTCTCTAATGATTCAAGGTGATCATTTTTCTCTTTCAAAGTAGCAGCCAAGTCTTTATAGTTTTTTGTTTATTATATAGCACAAGGTATCAACACTGATTATTCTCTATCTTTTGTTATCTTATGTTTATTATTATGATTATTATTCTCTATCTTTTGTTATCTTATGTTTATTATTATGATTATTATCCTTATGCAGCTGAAGTTAGCTCAATACCAATTGTGAATGATAATGATTCTTTACTTGGTATATATTCAAGAAGGTAGAAACTCTTTTTCCTCCTTGTCCGTGTGCGTGTGATACTCATGTTTGTACTGCGAATAGATATGTATTTCTCAAGCATACTTATGTATTGTTATTTTCTTCAGTGATATTACTGCATTGGCTAAAGATGACTTGTATGCTAGGATAAATCTTGATAAATTTAGTATCTCCCAGGTAATTTCTCTCTTCCTCTCTATAATTATGGGTCTGTATTGGTAACTAATAGGCCATAGCATTAAAAGATTGGGAAGAGTTATTATGCAGATCGTGATTGAAAAGCTAATTAATGATGTCTATTTTATTTTGATTCTTGCCGCTCCTACAACTGTTAAAGTTCCCTAATTAATGGTCTTATTCTAATGAGATGTATCCCTAATTCATTCATTTTTGTTTTCTCCTAATCATTAGTTGCATATATTGTATTTGAAATTGAACCTGAACTCTGGAATAGCAATATGAGTATTGATTACCATGAACATGAGTATTGAATAGCACAATGTGTCATTATTTAACTTGAACATGTTGAATAGCAATATGATTGTTTTGTGGTTTAATCTTTGGCTGGTTTAGGGTGTGCTTTTTTTTTTTTATTTAATTTTTTCTTTTGTAATGAAAATGCACAGAGTGGAAATGAGAGATTCATGGTATGTTTACATTACATTCCTCCCATTTTTACTTCTATCAAAGCATGTACCCTTGTTAAACATGTTGAGACACATATTTAATATATCTTACATGTGAAAGACATATATAGTCCATATTTTTTTATTTAAAATTACTCATTACTTTTATATTCTTCCCTAAACTCGCATAGGCTTGTATTTTCTTTTTTAGGTTAATATTAAAATTATTGTTCCTTTGTTTTCAAATCATTTTTAATTTAGTTCCTAATTTAAGTCCTCACCTTTGCAAATGTTTTTTTGGTCAAAATGTTTTGAAGATAGGTCTGTGGTCAACTTCTTATAACACCGTCAATTAGTTACCCGTGTGAGAGTTTATTTGAAAAGAAAAAATTGTGGGAATATAAGTTGAAAATAAACGGAAGCTAAAATGATTATTTTTTTTTTTAATGAGAAAATGATTAATATTTTACTGGTTCATATATGGGAACCAAGAGTAATCTACGTAGCAACATTGTCACCAGACAAAGAAACATATATAACTTAATAAAGAAATATAAAATTTCTACGTACATTATTTAAGAAATTTGATCATCAAGGAATAGATAGTAGTATAAAGGAAGGAGTTCTTAGGTCCAATTTAACTGCTAAATAAATGTGGATATAGTTAAATTTGACGTTTTGTTTCGAATTCGAATTTAAGATCTTGTAGTTATATGAGTTTATAATAGTATTTATTATTTTTTTTACTGATAAAAATTAATTTTAATTAAATGAAAAATGAGAATTTTTTTTTAATAGCAGTTGAGGAGGTCAAAACATAATTTTTTCATATAATGTTTTAATTAAATGAAGTTAAAATATTTGGGGGTGACTACTGCTTTACCCATTGGCACTACTCTTAGTCACAACTTTGTGCCGTGATCTTTTTTAATATGGTTGGCTACTGAATAATAATTTGCTAGAAATTATTTCTTTTTGACGGGATTGGCTAGAAATTATTGTTTCACATTTAGTTTGTATATAATATAATTTAGGATAAATGTCTTTGAATTGGATATGTAGCACTCAATTTCCACTTCAGGTCGTTTCTATTTCCTCTTTATTTCTCTTTTATATTATTATAATTTCGAGGTATTTTGAAGTAGAGTTGTTAAAACGGGTTACTCAATTATTTTTATTTTAGGTTGTTCTTAATGGGTTATGGGCTTTATCAGATCAAGTTATAAAGCTCTTTTTAAATGGTCCTAAAAAAGATTATTTGAGTATGGTCCTAAAAAAGATTATTTGAGTAGGTCTTAAATGAGTTGTAGACTTTTGGACTAATCTGTTATTTAATTATTTTTAATTTTTTTATTTATACTTTGTAATATAAAGTTTTGTAAATATTTTTTTAAAATTATTAAATATTGATATATTCTTTTTTTAAAAAAAAAATACTACTAATATTCTTTAAATATAATATAAAATATATACTTTATTTTTAGTTTTGTATAAATATTTAACATATTTAAAAAAAATGATGTTTATATACTATTTTTTTTTATGTCATGTGACTAGCCCTAAGTCCGATCAGGCTAGCCCGGCTAGCCCGCCACAGATACGGGCTTTTTAAGAGTCCGATTAACAAGTCTTATTAAAATTCAAGTTTGACATTTTAGAGTTCAAGCTCTATATTTTATTGGATTTTTTAAACCGACTTATTCAAACTTGTCTATTTTGACATCTCTATTTTGGAGTATATAAAAATATTTAGGCTTATTAAATTTCATATTATTATATTTTATAATATTTCTAAAATTGTGGTAATGAAAAAATAGAAGTGAAAAATGAAGTGAATTATAACTCCTTAATTTCGGTGCACAAAAAATCACCAACTAAAAGAAAAAGAAAGATATTTGGCACTTGAGATACTAGGATGATGAAAAGTGGGCCAATGACATCCAAAGTTTGCTAAAATATTAGGGGTTGTATATGGATGGTGGGTTCGCCCAACTCGGACCGATCCAGAAAATAGTTTGAGTGTTAAAAGAGTATGAATTGATTATTATTGTTTCACAAAATAGTAACTCAAAAAAAATTAAATACTAGGTAAAACCATATTGAACACATTTTACTCATGATTTAGTTCTTAAAAATTATTTGATTACTTTAGGATATTGCACTTTAGTTATTTTGATGCTTGCAATTATTTTATGCAATTTTAATAACCTTGCAGTTTTAGTTATATTGATGCTTGTAATAAAAGTATTTTATGTTCAATTTTATAATTTTGATATTATCATTAGTTAAAGAAATAGTGAAACTATAATTACACTATATTTTTGGAGAAAATTAAAATTATCATTTTTTTTAGAAAGAATATGATAGTACGTCATTAACAATTAAATAAATAAAAAGTGGATAATTTATTACTCAACTCAATCTAACCAAAAATAAACGATTTAATTCAACTCAACCTGATACTCTCCAATATTTTTACTCATCTAGGTTTGGATTTTGACCAAACCCAATCCAAACCAACACACCTATAGCCCTATAAAATATTATAGATCAAACAAAGGGATTTGCCTATCTACTTGCTCTCATTTGCTTCCTACACTCGCTTTCTCCACCCTAAAATACACCCCTCCCTTTATCCATCCCCCAAATAAAGGCACTTGCCTATCTACATGCTCCTATTTGCTTCGCACATCCCCAGATACACTAATTATTTCCCTCGGTTCTCCTCCAAGTCTCCAACACCCCAATTTTTTTAGATTTTTTTTCTCTATTTCTTTTAACTTCAAAAACAAGTTTAAGTATTCATTACAAATGCCATAAAATGTTTTTTTTCCACTAACAATACCTACTCATCGATCGACCCTTCAATCCTTTGACCAATCACATTCTGCTTCCATCAACTTCATAAATATCTCAAAAAGGTTAAGTTAATCCTAGTATTCTAGTATATGTCATGGACATGATTGAATTCATCGAATAGGATGGAGGAAAAGGGAGAGGAGTAGGGATAGGGGGTATGAGACCGAATGTAGTGGTGGGAGGGAGGAGGAGGGGATAGAATGGGAAGGGTAGTTATTATGAAATTAAGATTCCACAACATGGGTAATTATGGAGAAAATAAATAGAGGATAGTGGGTGTTGTAAGTAATATGGGGGAGTGTAGGTAGCAATCCCTACAACCAAATTATATATTTTTTAAAATACTCCATATTAATAATTAGTTATTAGTTTTGTTAATTAAAATTGTATTGAAGCCGTCAATTAAAAAAAATAACTTAACACGTATAATAAATCTATATATGCACTAGTGTAATTTTTTTACACGAAATCATATTTTATGCAGTAAATGTATATATTATTTTGTTTTAAGAAGCACTATTCTGATATGATAAAGTAATGAAATGTGATTAAATCTTTGTATAAACTTGTTTGTATATTAAATCTAAATTTCATGTTTTTAAACAAAAAAATCTAAATTTAATCTTAGTCCTCGACGGAAATTTTAATTAAAATAAAGTGAAAGGTAGATAAAAAAATATAACTTTCTTAGATAACATGATTGGATTTTGCCTTATGTAAATAAGATTAATTTCGTTTGATTTCCTTTGTTTGTTAGCAAAAGTTGAATCAACCTATTAGCACCTTGTGGTTGCAGGCATTATTTTTGAGAGAAAATGTAAATTCACCTTATAAACAGAATGGGCAGAGATTTCTTATGTGTTTGAGGTCCCATAAATTGCACGTGGTCATGGAACGTTTGGCTAATTCTGGTATTATCTTCCTCTTTTATTTCATTTATGGGTTAGAGTTTTGCTAATTGCTACTGAAATTTATTTTTTAAAAACAATAAATTTAATTTAAAATTAGATCAAATACATTAATTTTTTTATTCATTTTTACTTATATTTTTGCATTTAGAAAGCATATAGTACAAACATTTTTGTCACCATCAACAGTGACTTTCGTTTAATCATTTTTTATTACATATATGCACATCATCGTGTTATTTTGATGAAATCACTTTTGTACTGATAAATATTTTGGTGTAAATCGTATCCTCCTCGCACAAGCACAACCCCAGAAACACCCGAGTTACAAATAAATAAAATTATTGTAAAAAATATACAAATAATACCATCTTTATACCGTAATAAAGTGATAAATAATTCAAATATAGAACGTTAAATTTGAGCAATATGCATTAATTATGTTTATATATTACAATTACAATACAGATATAGAAGAAGTTGTGGTCGTGGATCCTGGAAGTAGGCACGTGGAAGGAATCATTTCAATTGTTGACGTGTTTAGATTCTTATTGGGTAATTATGCATGAAGGAAATTGCAGTGAAAAACTATTTATTTTCATTGGTTACATGTGGCCGCTTGGTTTTTTTAGGATGAGATTGCAGAGGATTCATTCTTCTGCAACTATGTTCTCCTTTGACAATCATTTTTACTCCTTTGTGCCGGCACACATATTTGCATATATAATATGCTATGTGTGTATGTCCTAGGAGGGTACACTCCTGATCTCTTTTCATGGCGGTTCATTTTTATCTATATATTTATTTATTTATTAATCGTAGTAATATCTTTTTTATTAATCTTTATTTGGTCAAAAATAATAATAATTCATTTATCAAAATTATTTATGATTTTTATTATATTCAACTAAATAATGTTTTATTTATTATAATATAACATTATTTGCAAATAGAACACTTATATTATACTTTTTTTTAATCAAATATACGTAAAAATTGATATATTTGATTTAAATTTTAAATTAAATATATTTATTTTATTGATATATTTTTTATTTATATTTGAGTTCGAAGATAGTATATACCACTTTCAAGAGCGTCTTGGGTTAGTCAAGAATATTTTAGATAGTAATATAAACATGTGTTTAATATGTTTAAATCCAATATGGCACTTGTTAATGTGTTTGACGAGTATATTTAACTTTATCTGAGTTTTCAAACTCCTCTTCATCTATAAAAGTAAGATTAATCAGAAAACAAATGCAAAAGTTTTCAAAACAATCAATCTTCGCTTGATCATTTAAAGCTCAAGTTCCAAAGCTCTTCTTCTTTCAAACAAAAGTCCAATTCTCTAACAAGATTGATAGGTGAATGTTGTGACTGATCAAAGTGTGATGAAGAAAGATAGTGCGAGACATAACGTTTTGTTGCTGAGCACATTAGTGAAAAATCTCACAGATTGTGAGAATGGAACGTAGCTCATCTTGGATGAATCGGGATACATCTTTGTGTGATCTTGTTATCTCTTCTCTATGTTTATTTCGCACTCACTAATCACATTTCACCTACTTATAAAGTGAACTTTTTTTATTTAAACTAACCATCCAAAACGTTATGGAGATTAATTTATTTCAACCAAAATTATTCTTAAATTAATTAAAGTTAAGTGTAGAAATTAAATATTAAAAAGGGATCACAATTCAACTTCTCCCCGTTCTTGTGATTAATATTTTTACTTCTCATTCAATTAGTAAAAAAAGAAAGAGAAATAATAGTGCATTCAAGATTAAAAAACAAAAAAAA
>JBBPBP010000001.1:5497026-5511571 GCA_037974735.1 Cicer chorassanicum | reverse complement strand
AAAAACTAAAATAATGATCATAGAAAAATCAATGTCTACAAATATATATATGAAATCAATGTTTACAAAATATATATTATATTTTTTATAGAAAAAAAAATTCTATAATAATTAAAAGTTTAAAGCAAAACAAAATGTATTCATACAAACAATCATTTATATTTTTTTAATCAATTTTTTTAAAATTAAAATCACTCATATTTTATTATAAACTTCCAATTGTTTCCATTCCATTTATTCATTTTTGTACACAATCAATTATTTTTATAAAATTAAAAACTTACAAATATTTTAAAAAAAATCAATCAAAATATACAATATAAATATCACCTTCTAACTTTTCTATTATAAATAAGCTCTAAATCAAGTTCATTAAAAGATTTTTTAGCGTATAAATAAGAGGGTGAATCCAATCTCACAACCCTTGACTCCTCCACTGCTCCTCACTAACAAGACAAAGACAAGTTAGGAAGAAGTGTCAAACTCAAAGGTTTTCCATTGGACTGCTAGAAAGAAAAAAGATGGTCTTTACATTGAAGTTGGATCCTTGAGTGGAGACAATCTTTACGATCGCTCCAGAGAAAAACCTTCACTCTGAGGCGGTATCTTCAGTAATTACCTGAGGGTTCAATGGCTGATGCATCGACCACTTGTTATCTTTGGCAATATATAAAAAATCTTAGAATTTATTTTATTTATAATAATCTAATATTTTTTTATATAAACTAGCTTTTAATATTTCTTTATCAAAAAACAAATCTTGCAATATGACTCGCAGTCATTTCAAGCTTCAGCTTTATAAACAATTTACTGAATGAGTGGATTCATAGTTGATTCGTCGAATGGGCTTTTTGGCTAGAACTTAGAAGTAATGCATGTTTTGGTTAAGTGTGTGCCCAATGAATAAAAAATATAACAATTAGTTTATTTCCAAAAATAAGCTATCTTTAACAAAAGTCTGTCATCTTTTACATTAAAAAAAAAAAGTCTTTCATCTTTTGTACCAAAAACAAAAATCTGTCAACTTGGCACAAATAACGAGAGTGACCGAAAGACATAATAATTTTTTATTAAATGCTTACAAATATTTAATAATTTTGGGTTTTAATATATTAAATTAAATACTTATTTTTTCATAAAAATGACAAATTACGAAAGGGGCGAGTGGCTCCTATGTTTTTTTTTTGGTACATTGGCGAGGAGCTCCTATGTGATACGAACTATATAGTTCAGCATCCTATATACATCTAAATATATTGTAGAGAAAAAATAAAGTCTAAGTAGGGATGAGAGCTAAAATTTGGGTCTTAATTCTTCCCACGCACATTTGAACTTCTCTGTAAATAGAAAGGTTTTGAGGACAGCACGGTTGCAGGCTGGTAACGGCCGAATCTAATATCCGAGCCACATCTGAAGGAGGGTATTGTCGTTCAGTACAACTCTGCAAGTTAAACCATAAAAAGTTAATTTTGTAAAGCTAAGTTTATTGAATAATGCAAACCAGTAGACTATTCAAAAATGAGTTGTTATTTTGACACAATTTGACATAAAATTAAACAAACAATTTCTGTGATTATTTTGACACAATTTGACATAAAACTCAACAAACAATTTCGGTGATTAACACATTTAAAATATGTAACTAGTTACGCCCAGTATATGGCTAATGGTTATTATAACATGATGTTGCTACTCATGAACTATCCCATAATTAACCTCAAATTTTAATGCCATTAACCACGACTTCGGTGTTTAAATATTACATATATATTCATTAATCATCCAAATTGTGTTCAAGTAAACAAGATTGCTAGACATTCAAATATACACGATATTCATTAACCGTGATTCAGATTCAAATATACACTTCAAAATCGTGGTTAATTGAGTTATGTTGAGGATTAATGAGTTGAAACACCTTATTATATTCAATAACCACTGACTGAACGTAATTAAATGTGATTGAACCGCATTGACCATCTAACTCGTCGAATTTTAGGTCAAATTTGTGCCAAATTAGCATTTCTATTTCGAAAATAGATGCACGATTCCAAAGATGCGCTGTTGAAAACTCTATTAAAGTGTATGAAAAGAACATGTTAACTTTACAATCAGATGGGGAAATTATGAATGGGCAGCGTTTCACATGTCATACTTACCTGTATCATAGCTAATGTAGCAAGACATGAAGTGATGAGCTCTGATGGAATTTCAATATCATCTTCGTCAGCATCTTTGTGCAGTTTTGGACCAGATGCATCATTACTTAAAGGCTCTGATGCTCTGTAAGTTGACTGATTATGATGATAAGAACTGCCATTCGCTTGACCTTGGGACCTTATCACAGGTAACCTGTACTTGGAGGACAACTGCTGCGAATCAATAGAATTGAATGACTGCCAAATCCTCGTGATAGCATCTTCACCTCCCTTTGTAGCTTGAGACCATGCCTGAATTATAGAATAAAAAAGTGTCAAAAGTTCTTTAATTAGAAGGATAGAGCTTGAATGATCTTTAAGGTGTGATGTGTTCCATTACACAGCCTAGAGTTTTAAGTCTACTATGTTCATTCTATGATTCTAAGATTTGTGGCTAAACAAACAAACGTCATTGCTTATAATTTAATAATAAGGAAATGCTAGATCATGAACAATGAGAATAATTTGCTAGGATAAAAGAACGAATAAATGTTCAAGTCACCAAAATGGGGAGGTAACAAGATGTGAAAAGAACATTTATGTATAGTTCATAATGTCTGCGAAACCAGAGGGGGCATAAGATCCTCAGACCATCCATACCTGAGATGCAGCATCAACCATTGCATGTGCCCGTAGCCTGGATCCTTTAATGATTTCAATGACAGTTGACCCAGACTCTTGTGCTAAAGAACTATCCAACAACACACCAGGAAGTTCATCATGAACTTCAAAATTTGCTTTGGGCTTCATCCATGGGGGCAGAGAGTTGCCTGGGTAGGTATTGCGTTGCCTCAACTGAAGCATGGTATCAGAAACCTGAAAAATGTATAACCAATCAAACGTTGCTTCAAGGCTAATGCAGAATGTTGTAATGAAATAAATAATCAAAGGAAGCCACATGCCTGTCCACTGGCTTCCTTTAGCTCTACAAGTACCGTGGCATAATGCTTCTTGAAAGCTTCAGAATCTTTCAAACTCTCTGTGCCATTTTGGTTTTCCAATATGCCATTATTTGCATTTCGAAGCTCTATTAACAGTGTCTCCTGTAAGAGCAGCTCAAAAAAGTCAGAACAAGACCATCTATAACCAAGGAAAGCGTAGATATAAAGATAGATGAATCCAATTAAGAATTGTAAATCACCAAGATGAAAATGGTAAAGGAAAACTGCAAGTAAAACCTTTTACTTTTCCAAAAGAACTGCACAAAAAAGTATTAATTTTGGAGCATAAAATATAAGGGGGGAAAAACCTTTTTATCAAGAGCACGCTTTAGTTCAGAGAGTGCATTTATATCAGCTTCTTTAGCTTGATGCTGCAATACTTTGCATGGTTGAGCACAAGCTTCTTGTGCACAGAGGTTATCAATATTTGCCTGGGCAACGTCATGGTTTGCATCCCCCTGTAAGATTTTACGGAAATTATGAAATAAAAATTATTTGTATAAACACATAATGGTTCAATGTTACATCAACATTGCCATGGCAGTGGAAATTTGGATCAATAAACTACGTGAAAAGGATGGAAGATTCAACAGAACCACTACAAGACCTTTATTAAGGCATTACTTTAGAAAGTCAGAACGTCGTTGGGTAGTTAAATTCATCCAGTTAATTATAGACGTGCAAAGCAATGGGAATATGTCAAGATTTGTCCATCACGCAAAATCAAAGGAACAAAACTTAAAATCGGTCATTAAAAATAGTAACTATAATGTATAAATTATTATGAAGTAAAAGCATAAGCACCAAAAGCATAATTCTGAGGCATTATTTTAATTCATATCGATAATTTGATACTTGTTAGCAATCTAACCTTTCCTTGCTTTACTGAAGCACTTGAAGAGGGATGTACCTTCGCAGGTGAAGCATGCATTTCACATCCCACAAAACTTGAATTACCATTAATCTGTGGTTCTATAGTCGTAAAAGAGGCTTTTCTGGCACCAAACTGCCTCCTCAAAGCTTCTGGCATATTATCTAATGGATTCAAAGGCATGCAATCAATGTCCTGAACCAAAAACTCCACTCATCAATAACAGGAAAATTTGGAAAACGTTAAAAGATTTTAAAAATATCAAGCTAATTTTCTTCAATTAAAAGAAATATATAAAGCTTTAGATTGTTTGTTTTTAGTATATACACATAAAGGTCATTTATCAAGGCAATTTCCTTCAAATGGGACTGAAAAAAAATCAATTTAGGAGAGGAAAGGAGGCCTTGACACAATGGTTAGAGTTTATCATGATGTATCCTAAAGGTCACAGGTTAAAGTGTTGGAGTTAACATCTAACAAATGCAAGGTAATGCCGACTTCTATAAACCTAGAGTGGGTAGGACATTTCTCTAGACACAATGCACAACAGAATAGCACAAGGCCCCACTTATTGTTTACTACTATTACAGTATTACAGCACGAGGCATATAAAGATTGTTTATATATACTAATATACTAATTAAGATGATTTTGATCATAGCTTTTAAACTACCTTTGAAGAACTGCTAAAAAAAATTAAAAATATATAATAATAATAAATCAGATTACCATGATGAATTCAACTCCTAATTCAGGACGGTCGAACTGAATCCTGCACTTGTCATGGTCAACTGTAAGCACACTACCATCATGAATCTCTCTTGTTTTGGGGTGAATGGCAATTACTCGTTGTCCAACATATAACGGTTTCGCCAAATCTGTCGGAAGTCCATCTCTTACACCAGCACGCAGCTCAGAATAATGTTTCCTCACTGATTCTCGATACTGTTCAAGTTTTTGTCTTTCTTCACGTAAAAAGTGTTCAGAAAACCTGCGTGGTTTGCCAAGGGAACTGCAGAAACAAGTGAAACACTGCAATGTCAAGTAAGTCCTTTACAATTACATACTTAACTATTCACAAGGTTTAGCTGAAAATCTTAGTAACCACAACTGAATTTTGAACCTTTTTATGACACTCCACTCAACACGAGTTAGCCTTGGGATATTCCCTAGTCCAACATGATTTAAGTACTCCACAAATTCTCTTTTCGCGAACCATGGATAATCAAGTGCGCTGTAAAACCATTCAAAAGTAAACCATCTGCGAACCAAAGAAGATGACAAGCAACTAGAAAGCTTCTTTTCCTGCAAGTTAAAAAGGAAATTATAAAATTTTAACAAAAAAAAACCTTAAAGCCCCTCAAAGCTTTAGAAGGCAGAATCAATTTGAATTAGGAAAAAGCTTGTACCATTGGGGTAGAGTACTTATTAGGTTGACCTTTCAATACATTCTCAGAAGACTTCTCTTTAGGCATGGATGGTCTCTGAAAAATCATCTTGCGTCTACTTCTTTGTTTAGTCGGTGAACTAACTTCACTTAAGAGTGGAACTTCAGCGGTTGATACTGCCAAATCTTTCTGATCACCACCGAGGGAATTCACTGATGGTTTGATCATCTTTGATTGTTTCGGCGAGGTAAAAACCTGATCAGTGTATTTTCCTTTAATCACCGGTTTGTTATCATCATCTACAGCCTACAGAGAATGTGCAACAACTTTGATAAGTACATTATAACTATGTCCAAGCATCATCTAAAATTAGAGAAGATAAAAACATTTGGACATATACTTCCCCAGCAAGTGTTTATAACCAGAAATTACAATCAGAATCTTAACTGTTGCATGAGCAAAAAACAGAGAGAAGAGACAAGGAACCTAATGTGGTTCAATCTACAACAAACTATAGACCTATATCAACAGGCCAAAAAAAAAAAGAATAACGGTCAATGATAACCACTTATCAATTAAAGCCCAATCCCAAAGCACACCCAAACACTCCCTGTGACTAAAATTTACAGTATTTTATGAACAAACTATTGATTTCACAATATGTAGGATGGCTGTGGATATATAAGCACGGACCCTCTGCTTCAACCGCATAATCTCCTTGAAAATTCATTCCATGGGAACGCTGATTCACTGGGACTTCCCACCAGATAGCTATCGTTGGAAAAGAAAGACCTCTGTGCCAAGCTTCAACTGAGGAAAAATAAAGGTTAATTGGATTGTTGTAAGCAGTATTGACGCAATTCAAATGGGGCCTATGGGTCACAATGGGTATGGTGGACTGGAAGAAAATACACTAAACCTAATGTCAGAAAAAAAACATTTTCAAAGACATGTGCCCAACCATTGGCCGGTTTAAGGAAACATGGACATGCATTTCGAAATGCAAAAAGTGGCTAGAGATCTGACTGAATGCACGCAGGAGAAAGATTGCACCAAAATGGAGCATGCGGGCACAAGCTTCATCCATTCAGGCTGAAACTGAGTGTGTGGGTCAGCTCCAAGTGATTCTGAATTTTGATGGTGGTGACAGACGTAAAAGTCATTGGAAAATATCCCTGAAGTGGCAGCAGTGGTGGGAAAATTATTTCAAACATGTCGGAAAATGCACAACAGAGGAGATCATAGTGAAAAGGGAAATAAAAAGAAAAATTCGGAAAGAAAAAATGTCTCGCGTTTGTGGGTGACTGTTAAAAACAATGGAGTTTGAAATTTAGTAGAATTCCAAACTTTGGAGAACAGCATAATAGAGACAGACAGGTTTTTGGAAGATGCCGCTACTCTGATATCACGTTGAAATATAGGGTTTTAATGAAGGAGAAAAGAAAGGAAAAAAATACTTTGATTTGTAATTATGGTTTGATGTTATTGATTACAAAAGACTAAAAAAAAAACTCATTCATACTAATGTGAGATTCCTGATTATAATCAAATAGGGGAACACATCATGATTATAATAACTAAGAAATAGGATAAACTAATCCTAAGGGATAATCAATGATATTTCAATATCGAGATAGATATTATGTTATTTTCATATCATCTTCTATAATACTTTTTTGTATACCTAAACATGTATTTACTGTTATAGTTTATAAAATATTGTCCAATATTTCCTTTGTATACATAAACATGTATTTTTTGTAAGAGAAAATGCTAGTTTGGAGTACAAGAAATGTTGCTTTAGACAAATAATAAGTGAACCAAACATAATGTAAAATCTGCTGGATAAAACAATTAAGGAATAAACTATACTTACCTTTGAAACCATGGACTTTTGCTTTCTTTTCCATGTTCTATCAGCAAACGGAAGCTGCTCTTTTGATTCAGAGAGAATATCAGTATCATTTGCTATATCCTTTCCGAGTTTAGATTTTTTGGAGGTTGAAGTGTCAGCTCCAGGGACTGCGCAGAGTTTAACTTTATTTCTCTTATGACTTGTTGATGTTGCTTCAGGTAAAGCAGACTTATCATCTTTATCAACAGTCATTCTTTCTCCCTTCAACTGGACAGATGATTCTAGATGGGCAAGGAACAGTTGAATAATCAATTAAAAGAATTTTGACAGGTGTTTGTGTGTCTACCCTACACTTATTACTTTAAAATATGTCAATGACTTTATTCTTACCGGATTCAACTTTAGATGTCGGCATCATTAGAGAGAGATCAGCCAAAGTTTGCAAAGCGTTCAAGGCATGGATTTCATCTAGTTGATAAAGTAATAAAATATTGTCAATTTAGTGAGATAAATGAAAATTTATATTTTATGCAAAAGTCCAACCATTAACCTTGCCCCCAGGTTAAGGCAGGAAAAGGAATTATAAGTTGCATAAACAATTTGCATAGATATCTCTAGTGCCAGAATTACCTCCAAAAAAGAGTTTTTTGTTTCTTTTCCGCTGACTTGTTGGAGTGAATTGCTCAAACTTTTCATTAATAACCTCCATATTCTTTTCCTTCAAATTCAAAGAACGAAAACTAAGTCCTTCTTCAGTGCCGCTGCATGCTTCTCCTCCATCATCAAGCTGATAATTTCCAACACTTTTCACTCTCTCTTTCTTTCTGTAATTTTTTTCTCCCTTCCGAAGAACTTCACCGGTACCCCTGCCTTCCATATCCATCAAGGAACCGGTATCTTTAACATATTCTCCATTTTCAGCTCCCCTGCTTTCTATACTACCTTCCAAAAACTCTTCATCCACGGAAACATCACGAAACTTGGCACGAGCCGTCTTAGACATTTGGTTCTAGTTGAAAAAATTACAAAAAAAAACAAATTACTTTTAAAACTACATCATATCAAACATAAGCAAGTTATTCACAAAGATTTCCATAAGATAGTATTTGATTGCTAACGCTTATTCACACATTCAGAACATTTACTCAGTAAATACCATTCTTTCCCAGCTCTGAACAGGAGAGGACTTCTGTTCTTCTCTTCTATGTGGTGTTCGAGAAACTAGGGGAGAGCTCCCTCTCTGTGCAGCCCTGGTTAATGCCAAAGCTACATGTGCAACTTCGTCATCATTAGCATCAACAGTGGACTTCAGGCTTCTTTTATTAGGTGAAACAAAATTCTCCCTATCATCTTGCTTGTAAGAGTGGTAAACTGGGACTCGGGGTGTCCTTTTCCCAACAGCACGAGGTTGAATACCTGATAAATTGAATAACCATAAATATTGCAATCCACTGCAGATTATCTTACAAAGTTTGAAAAATGTTACCAGGAATGAGCACAACTAACAATTCAGAAAATAAAAATTGCTACTCATATTTCAATATTTGGGTTGAATGACGTTGAAATAGGAAATTATTCTTCTGCACATTTTGTGCTATTTGAAACACAATGGAAGGGAGGGAAAGTTTAAGAAGGGTGTAATTTTATCACTGCTACTACTTAATTTCAAAATTTTAGCCACAAGGAATTTCCACAGATAGGAAAGAAAATGCTGACAAAGGCAATGGGTACATGATGAAGATCGCTGTGAAATACCAGAATTCATTGAGAAAGTAATGCATACTCTTAAATTTCAGCATAACAACTTCTCTTGATGATAGCATTTGACATCAGCTGAATCACAACTTTATGAAAGTGATAATTTCAATTATTCAAATTGGGGAAAAAATTGCAGATATCAGACACGAGCTAACATAAACCATGGTAAAATTAATAAACTTCATTCTCTCCTCTGATTTGGATATGGTTAGCGTCAGAAATCAAGTACCCCAAAAGCTCAAGTTGGTAAGTCTAAGCTAATGAATGATTTATACATCTAAAATGCTCCCCGATACCAGTCTTTTGGGTTAGAATTGTGGACAGTAGGCACATTTGGTCATGTGCTCTAATTCAATTATTTGCAAGAATGGGGCAGTAAATATCAAATTCTTGACCATTTGGTCTTTGAGGTTATGATACCATCTCATAGATGATAGATCAACTCTCCTAATTTTAAAAGCTTAAGTGTTTAAGTGAAAGTACATGAATGGTCTTTATATCTAACAGTTGGCACTCCACTGGTACAAAAATAAAGTCCCAACACCTGAAATTTTCTTTCTGATCTGTATGGGAGTTTTTTGTAGCACCTATCCTATAAAAGATGGTGGAAACTCGGGTTAGGTGGTTTGGGTGTGTGAAGAGGAGACCTGTAGAATCTATAGTAAGGACATTAGACCAAGTGGAGGGTAGTCAAATTGCTAGAGACAAAGAAAGATGTAAAAACTATAAGAGAAACTATCAAAAAGATCTAGAGATTAATGAGTTGGATAAAGATATATGACATAACATAACGACGTCGTTTGATCTATATAGCAGACCCTACTTAATGAGATAAGACTTGATAGTAGTCGTATAGGAGTTTTTTGTCTAGCAGTGAACATTGCCTGATTGACTTCCATTTCCTACATAACTACTACTTTCCAGTTTCAGGGATTTAAAACGGAACTTCTGTCGTCCAGGGAAAAAAAACACAAATCGTGGTGGAAAGGTGTTATTAGAAAACTAAGTTTGGGAGAATTTTGGAATTTTGTGAGTAAAATGATACTGAATCTAAAATGAAATTCTTACAGTACAAAAAGCTTTATAAACACAGTGAAGGTTATTATAGCTTTGTTTACACTATCTAGTTTTCTTATAACTTAACAGTTTCTTATAACTCTGCAACTGGCATTAGAATATTATAGACCATAACTAACTGACTGTGCAGCTTGACTAACAGCTGCTAACTATGCATTGTTTTCTTTCTACATAACGGCAGTTAACTGTGCACTAATTATACACAAATAAAAAGCAAAAAATGTAATTTACCATCAATGCGTCTCTTCTTCAATAGAGAAAGGCAACCATCACTGGAACTGACAGACTGAGACTGGACAGGATCCTTTGAGACACTAAGCTGAACTTTTTCGCGCTTACGTTTCATAGGTTTTTGAGATCCTGGTGCATCATTGCTCTCCCTTTCACTATCACTCTCTTCCTGTCAATTTCAAGTCCAGAAAAATTACAGCTCATAAATACTTACTCAAAGCCAGTTTAACATATCACGAGGGAAAGAGAAAAGTAAATCTGAATTCAGATAAAACTCAACTTCACCAGAAACTAACTCGTCACAACAAACATAAGGAGAAATGTAAATCTGAATGTAAGGATAGTTGCGGAAGAAATAGAGATGGAAAGATTATACTAAGAAATGAGATCAGACTATCGGGGCAAAAAAACAGGAGTACATTTGAAATTTAGTTCTCAACAAAATATTTTCACCCTTCTTTCTAAAATATTTTGCTTTTCTAAAAGATATTTCCATGCCAAAAGCTGGTTAGAAATTTTGTTATGGAAAAAAGAAAGACCTACAACACAAGGGAAAAATAATAGCATTGAACCTTACCAGCACATTATAATGATCAGTCATCATTGCAATGAGGCCTACAACAGAAGCTGTCCCTTCTGGTAGAGATAGGTATGCCTGTAAATCAAAACTTGTGGTTTCAATGGCACTTAAAGCAAGAGATCTACACAACATTAACAATTCAGTTCATGTCATGAAGACTTGATATCCAATAATGTCTCATTTTAAGCAATAACAGCAACAATAAGAAGAAGAAGGAAAGAAGGGAGGAAAAAAAAAGCCGATGCTTCGATATGTAGAAATTGAACATCAATAAATGAGTAGGAATACTGTCATCTAATTTTTCTTAGCAAAATCAGTTACGAAAAGAAATGCACACACGTAAGATACAATGCCTAATTTCTTAAACTAAAGGCATAATGCATATAATAAGGCTTGTGAGACAAGACTACAAAATTAGTTACTGCAGTATTGATTTACCCGATTCATATTGTAAAGAGCTTCCACCATTTCAATTGATCTATTCCGTACAGAGGCAGCCACCTGGAAATTCAAATAAATAAATATGAATGGAAGATAATAACAAGAGATGTAATTTAAAATGGTAATGATAATGCTAGGAACGTGAAAGAAAAAACTAAAATGTCCTCGAATTTTAAAGTGAACAAACAGGATAGAGACAAAAAAAATACCAAAACAAACAGGTACCTTCTTCCAATCTTTCCCATACTTTCTGTATGCTTCATAGAATTGCTCTAGTTCCTCCTTGCTCCACTGAGATCCCAACTTATCAGACAACTTCTTCTTCTGAACATCGAACAGAATTCAACTTTGAGGTTTAAACAGGGGATGAAATCTTGTTCATATTCAGTGTGTATTATAATGGTCAGCAAATATTATGTACGATACATGGATACTCCAGATTGGCGACATGTATGCATTGTATCCATAACAAATAAAAATAAGGGGTTGATGCACTTGCTTTCATATTGTGGTATATTTAGTGAATACCTAACCACCTATGAAATCATGTTATCAAAAAAAACAAAAACAAAAAAAAAACTCAAATTCAAGTCCCATTCTCACCAATTACCTCTCTCAAAGCATAACTGGCTCTTGTAATCACGTTTTCTTCAAATTTATCGTACAAAACAGCAAACTTTGATAAATACATATGTAATTTATGTAAAACGTATTGACATACTAATATCTTAACTCTCTAAAAATTATTGTATTTGTGTATTGTGATATAACAGATGCCAGTTCCTGTACCGATGCAACATAGCTTGCAAGATAGTAAAACTTATCTATTGTACTACATACTGATACTAACATCAATATTATTCTGTAAGTAAAACCCTAGAACTACCACTTCAATTCCTTTATAAACTTATATGGCAATAATATATGATATCAAGCAGGATGCAGTGATGTATTTTTTTTGCTGTGCCCTATTGCTTCATGTTTTAAAATATAAATGTTATCAAATCAAGATATACCCGATGCTTATTTTTGTTTGAGTTTACTCTGTCTTTCTCGGGAGAAATATCATTTGTAGAAAATTGCTTATTCACACTTCTAGATTTCTTTGGTGGCGCCATTGGTCCTTTATGTATCTGAACAAAAAGAAATAGTCACTACCAGCAATGTGAGCTGAGAAATATTGCATAATAGAAAATAACACATAAATTCCTGTTGGGGGATATTTAATTAACATTTAGGCTAAGATCAGTGTCAATTCCTTCTGCCCCCCTTATTTCCCTTTTCTCACGCTTACATAGTCCAATCATTACACATTATTTGCATCACTGTTTGGTAGCATTTGGAATTCAAACGAAATGGAATGTAACCAATTGTCCTGTTAATTATCTTCAAAAAGTGAAACAAAAACGCACCCTCTTATCAACCTTGCATTCATTCTATTATGTTTTTAAAAATGTACCATATACGGTACGAAACTCATATGTCATGTTCTGTCTTGTTTAATTAGTCTATCAAACGCCACCTTTGAAATGACAAAGATGACACACTCACACGCACCCTACAGATCTCGCAAAAATTAAAACAATTAGAGGCGAAAGGTTCAAGTGCATCAACGCAGTTCAAATATTCGATATAATTAAAAAATATGGATAGGTTAGCATATTGGTACTCGCAATATTTACAAGAGAGCTGGACAAGTCCAAAGCAAATAAATAAATAACAGTTAGAAGTTATACCCCTCCCCGTCTCCCAATCTTAAATCTTAAAACCCAGCATAAATAAAACCAATCAGCAAAGATGCTACACATCTTCTAAGCATAACTTCTCACAATCACATCAGATTTAACAATTTTCTTCGTGTTTAAAAAAAAACGTAAAACGTTAACCCTCACTCACCTAAAAATTAATTTAAAAAAAATAAACCGACAATGAAAAGGAACGACGAATCAAGTGCACTATGAGAAACAAATTACAGCATCAGTCAACTAAAAACGGACACGAAACAGCTTAATTTAAAACAAAACCAAGATTATGAAGATAAATCAGAAAGAAGAAACGATAATAAGACAAGATTCATCTAATTAACAAAATCTATAACGTAAATTTTGCAATGATTACCGCAAATCGAACCCTAGCTTACAGATCCGAGTGTGAAACTGGTTCTGTGGCTCTTTACCGCTTGTAGGGTTAATCCGATTCCCGGTGAAGCACGAGAAGAGAAGAGGCAGGGTTTAGAGAGAGAGAGAGAGAATGAGAGATAGGGAAAAGAAAAAAGAGGGCGTTGCCGCGAAACTTGAATATAAAGGTCTCGTAGCCAATGATATTTTTTTTTTGTTTTCTACGTAGCGGAATACGATAGAGGAGGGGGAATACGGATTTGTATGGTTATATCATTCACCGAACGCTTATATGACTTGCTCAGATAAACGGTTCATGTTTTACTTCTCATCGGATGTATCTGAACCCTCCGTTGCATACGATTATATTTGAAATTTTAAAAAGGAATCTTGCAGATATTTCCCAAAACTTTTCCGCATTGTTGATATCGCCTCGGAGAAATTTGCAACTTCTAACTTCAAATTTGCATCATTCGTTTTTTTAAATTACTTTAATTGCATTATTATTTAAATTAAATTTTAACATGGTTAGTGTACAAAATTTATTTCTAGTTTTTGTCCAGTCACTAAACTCACACCTTAAGTGTCAAGAGATATAAGCGTAGAAAAGTGAAAAATATTGGATTTGAACTTAAGTCATGCATATAAATTTTTCATACAAAATGTGTCAATGTTATAATTAGTAATATTTTTGTAGGATTTAATTTATATAGTATACAGTGTTTTTTATATTATGTTTGATTTTTATCATCATTATTTTTAAAATGATACTCATTAATGATAAACGTATAATTTTTTACACATTATGTGACAATTAAACTTATTTTTTTATTGTAGAAGTGTAAATGTATGTTATCTACATCTCAAGTATGCATTCACCCAAAATCAATAATTTATTATTTGTGATACTCTAAAATATTGTCTAAACTATACATTCATAACGTATAAATATTTACATATTATGTGACAATTAAATTTATTTTTTTCGTGTAGAAATAGAGTGTAAAATGTAAATGTATATTATCTACATCTCAAGTATGTATTCATCCTAAATCAATAATCTATTATTTTTTATACTCTAATAGAGT
>JBBPBP010000001.1:5443171-5486275 GCA_037974735.1 Cicer chorassanicum | reverse complement strand
TCCTATCTCATATTCTTAATTTAGTGTTTAATGAGTCAGTAAAATATGATAAATTTTATCAAAAAATAAAAGAATATGATATAGATTACAAATAAACATGATAAAATAAAAAATAATAATCTTTCAATTTACCCTAACGTATAATTTTTGAAAGTAAAAATGTAACAATATATATTAAATAAAAAATGATATTAAAAATTAATTTTTTATTTAAAACAATGTAAATATTAATAAAAACATGAGAAAAAAAACATGTATAATTGTATCAAGGGTATTAGTGTCATTTAATATAGCCAAGAATCTATAAACATGAAAAAATAGAATTAAAATGAAATTATTATTTAAAATCCAGAAGATGCTAAATTTATTTTGGTGAGAGTTCAAAATCGCAAGGCTTGCGTGGTATTTACCCAAAACATACCTGAAGTGTTGTTAATTTTATTATTCAATTTGGTTCTTGTATTTGTATTTCATTAGTTATTGTATTTTTTTATACTTTTAAAGACTAGAGCGATATCGCTCACATCCAGGAACATGAAAGTTTTAGAATTCAACACCAAACTGTAGTGCAGTCTGAAAAGATGTTGACATTGTCGATATTCCATGGTAACCAGTAATACTACTATAACGGTATTTAGCTTTGGCTTGAAATCAATAAAACCATTTTGCTACTGGAGAATGTGAGGTAACACTATCACCAATTTACCATTCTCAATCTGAAGGTTCATGCAACCGACAGCACAAGACATACTTATAAAAAGCAGTGAAGTAATTATAAATAATTCGAAAAAGACATGATGAAAACAGAATATCAAATATATTCATTTGAGATTTCACAAATAAATTCTGATTCGCCACACATCCTTATCTTTGAAGTCACAGAATAATCTTTCTCACTAAGCTTCTGAAGGGCTTAAATTCCACACTATCATAACATAATACCAGGGGTAGGATTTAGGGAAAGAAATACAACTCAACAAAAGACATGATAATAAACTGACAATGCATCATCATATCCGTTGCTTTTTTGAAAGTCTAGTCTTGGTATTAATTCTGATCCGTACTGTTAAAATATGCAGATGCTCAGAAGTTGTAAAGTATGGACTAAATCAAACATCTCTGTACTAATTTTACTAAACATGGACTAAGCAGCAGTTTTGGTTGCAGTTTAAAATATAATACATCGTCTTCTTGTATAAATATACTTATAAGCAATTACAAATTACACAAATTCTGAACCCAGCTCACCACATTAGTAGTTGAACTAAATATCACAGAGCAAGAAGTGACTTACTCCCGTCTCAAGTCTCCAATAGAGAAGAGCTAACTTCATAGTAGATTTAAAGCAGACACTTGCCTGACCCAACATCTTGATTATTTATTATCCATTTTCCTGTCACCAAACCTCTTGATTATTCCAAACAAGGGTTGAGCTTAAATTAACTTCCAAAGGTTAGGAATGACCTACTTGCCTACCCCACTGAAGGTCCGAGGAAAATTCAGCAAGAGCAGCTCGAGGATCACCATTTGAAACAGACCAGTAGTATTGAGCAGTTTCACTATCAACTTGCATGCTTCTCTTCAAGGAATCAAGCACCTTTTTGTTGCTTTCTTCTGAGGATATTCTGTTTGATACATAGGTACTCTTTACATCCGGTACATCATCGGGATATAACACTGCAACTTCTCGTTTAGCGTAAACATCCAGCTCAATAAAGCAGGTTCTTTTAATAAGAATATCAGGATTACTAATAGGAATTAGTAGCCTTTCCCTTGAGTATATACCATGATCGCTCATCATGTTGTTCAATCGTTTTATGTCCATCACCTGTCAAAACATAAAAAAATTATCATCCAAAGGTCAATATAGTTTATCAAATTCTTCTTTTGCTATTAAACAGGAAAAACCAGTAACAAAACAAGGAAAAATAGCTCAGTGCTTACAGCAAACATGGTCAGAAAAATAATCAAATAGTTATGAGTTTAATGGAGATGCAATGTATTTTACACCGACATCCAATGAGAACTCGTGATATTGCCACTTAAGCTCACTTTGTAACTGCAATTTAAAAATAACCGCAAAAATGTTGATGCTTAATGGATATCATTGCAAAACTCGTTTACAATGCATTTCCCCTTTTCTCATAGTTTATAACACCTTTAGAGGAAAATGCAAATTAATATTGAAGCAATTAGATGTTAACATTTCATTTGAGTGAATCACAATTTTAATCCTAAAACCTGAAATTGTAGTGATAGGGAAATTTAGTCCATGATTGAAATTATTTTAAAATGATCCCTAAATTAAAATATTTGATCATACTAGTCAATAGGATGGATCAATTTAGTCTCAAATGGCCTATTGTGATTTGTGAGTCGTAATTTTCAATTTCAATGATGAATTTGGAATTTCTTTCTCATCAATTTAAAAAACACACGCCCAAATTATATCATCAACAAATAGTGCATTTGAATTTCTGAAACTAAGTAAGAGAAACAGTAATAAGTTGATAAGAAACCCTAGCAGACAGACCTGAACGGAGTACTTCACGGCAAGGCTGGCAACGCTGTCGCCACGCATAATTCGGTGCGAGATTGCGAATTTCGCAAGTGAGTTGTCTCTCCAGAAGCTTCCAGAGAGCGGGTTTCCAAGCACGTCCTTCAATTTCCATGGTGCTAAGAAAGCTCTGGTAACGATATCCCTTTCAGAGGCAACCGAGTTCCAGAGTCGGCACACGCAACTCGCACGGGCGAGATCCGGGATTGGAAGCTTCTCGAAGATGATTTGGAGAGTGTCTGCGGAGGATAGTGCCGAGAAATTAGAATTCATCGGTGAGATAACTGTTGAAGTAGGAGGAGGTGGAGGTAGGGTTTCGGTGGTGGATGAAGAATTGATGAGATGGCGGAGAATATCGCCGTCGTCTTCATCGCAGCAACAACCCATTCGGAAAATGAACTACTTTCTTATGCCAACGATAAGTCATCCACAAATCTTATACGCGTGGATGTGGATATTTTGAACAATTTTAGTCATTAGTAAACGTCTCAATTAATTTACTCACCAAACTTTAGAAATAACAATTAATTGCATGGTTTAGAAGATATTAATCTATTACCCTTTTTGTCTTTCTGGATCTGTGGGTGATTTAATTGATGTCGAATGAATTTAGAATTTGTCTTTTTGACGTAGTAATTCTTTTAATCAAGATATTTATGTCTTATAATTAAAAAACAAACATATTTATTTAATATTTTTATTTTGAATACTCACTCCCTCGTTATTTTTATCAGTTAAAAATTTCAGTATAATTTTTATATTAAATATAATTTTTTTATTGTTATTCAATAAATAAATAATATGAAAAAAAATTATATTTTTCAATCGAATGACTATTCATCTATTGTATTTTCATGTAAATAAAGGAAAAACGAAAAAGAAATCTCTTTTTTGTTTTTGATTTCTTATATCTATATTCATATTCATGGAGATAAAATTCATATCATAATTAAGAAACGAATGTGTAATTATTTTTCCTAATTCAAAATGACGAGGGTTATTTATAATTCTAAAAGAGTATTTTTATTGAGCAATTCGAAATACAAAATCTTTAAATAAATGTTTGATGTACTTGTTCATAGAGTATATAAATCTTGAGAAATAAAAAAATAAAAAGAATATCGTAATATGTTGATAGGATTGATAGAGAAAAATAGAGATAAATGAGGTATTGAACAAGCTTATAAAAATTTGAACTCTGTACAAACAACCTCCCTTCTCTTTTCTCTTAAACTTCTACATAAATGGCTCCCCTCTTCAACTATTGGCAATGCCAGTGATGTTTCACTGGCTATTCTAGGACCTCTTCATAAATTGAATGAACTCATAGTTGATGACTCTACATGTTGCACTTTCAGTGTAAACTTTGTCATTACTCTTTTAAACCAGGCTTTCAAGTTATAAAAAATGTCTTTGTTTCTATTGCATAATAAAGTTACAAGATAAATGGACCAAAGTAAAGATTATATCATTTGGCAACATTGCATATAAGATAAAATGAGGAGCTTACGAACAAGCTTTTGCACCTTCATTTTTTTGTTGTTGAGCAGAACAAAGTATAATTGCACTGAATTTGTGAATTGACGTAAAAAAAGTGCTATGGACATAAGGAAAAAATTACCAACAACAAAAAATCCCATAAGAATACAATTATGGACATTGAGAAGCAATAGTGAGTGATAAAATAAAACCAAGGTTTTATATGTTCTTAAATTCTTCTAGTAGGGAATTGCATTGTTGATGCTGGGCGCTGTTTCAGCCCACTTACAAAAACATCAGTTTTCTGTGCACTTTTCTTGCTTCTTAATGGTGAAACTAATCTGTTTGCTAGTCTTGAAGGAGAGAAAGATCGACGAAATTTAGACGCAGATGATCTCTTAGGAGAATTCTTGCTGAAACTTGCAAGTCTTGTAGGTGAAATAGACACATTTGTGCTTTTGATCTGGACTTGAAATTTGGAGTTTTTTGAAGGTGGAGATTTGATCAAAAACTTGTGTGGTGTTACTGTTGTTGTTGTTGTTCCTTTATTTCTTGAAATGATAGGTGACCTTGTTTTGCAAAACTGTTGCTGCTGTGACTGTGATGAAGAAGAATGAGTTGAAAGGAACAAAGGGTTGGGGAATAGTACTGTCTTTTTAGCCCATGGTCTATTCCTTGGAGATACCCTATTTGCCGAAGACAAATACTTGTTATTTTCTCTATCAAATTCTCTAACTTTTGGAGGAGAAACCTTAAAAGTGATTCTTGAACGAGCTTTTTGAAGTGAGGGGGGAGAACCATCATTCTGTAGTTTGGTTTGTTTTTCTTTATTCCTTCTAGCCTTGAGTTGTGTGTTTTCAAGGTTTACTTTATTTCTTGACCTTTGTGACATTGGAGTTTTTGGGTTCTCCTTGGATGGAGTTTTCACACCAACTGCTGAAACAATTTCTCTTGCAAATTGACTAGCTTGTAAAATTTCTCCTAGAGTTTCTCCTACAAGCATTGCAGGCAAAGACATTCTCTTCCATTCACCTGTATAGGGTTCACATATGAAATAGAAAGGTCAAATTATTAACTAAAAGGGTTGCCAATTATTACTCATATTGCTTAAGACCCATGGTTTTAAATTGTAGTCTACAATCTTAATTGAGACCGCAACTTAAAGGATTTTGAAGTCTATGTAGCCACATGGAGACTTCAAATGTGGTTGCATCGACATTTGTCCACATTTTCTCATAATATCAAGTATCACAATGTAACCTAGAAAACAACCACAATTAAAATTATGCTTCTTTGCTATCATAATTGTAGTGCAAATCTCTATATTGTGGCAAAATTTTGAGAAATGTTGTCTATGCAGCCGCGGTTGCAGTTGTGATATATTGTGGCCACAATTATGGTTGTTGATAGCAATTTAGAACTATGATTAAAACCATGCAAGCAAGATCATGTCCAAGGGAAGACTTGTTTGGAAATAAAATTACTTTGGTTTAGCATTAGAACTGACCTGTGTTTGGTGGAGAGGGAAACTTCCCCATTGGAGATTTCTTTGTGCCACCATTCTTGATCCTTCAGAATGGCAAGAAAACACAAAACCCATTTGAGTTTACACAACTTGCAACAATAACTAGTAAAAAGTAAACTTAAACAAAATCATAGTGATGAATGAACCAAAGAAAAAAGTACCTGAGTGATTCTTGCTTGCACCTGAGACTAGTTCTGAGATAACCTCTTGTGCTTCGAGGACTGAGATTGACCCCTGAAACCATCTTGGCTCCACCAGTTACAGTGTATTGAAGTTCTTGTAGCCGAGCCACGCACTGATCCACCTTTTCAAATAACAAAACTTTGAATTTTGTTTGTAATTATTTATTGAAGAATGAAGATAACTAATCACTAATGTGATGTAATTAGTAGTAATTACCTTGTTGAGTGTTTCTTTAATGAGAAGAGGGTTGAGGGAAGCTAAAGTTTTCCTCTGCTTTGGTGGGGTTGTTCTCGCAACCATCTTCTGAATTTCCGAGGAAAACAAAACAACAAAACACGCGAAGTGGGTCGGTCTCTCCTACCTAAGATTGGATCTGAATGAGATCTCTCTCTCTCTCTCTAAGACAGACACAAACCCTTAACCTTTTTGGCTTTTGGTTTCAGAGTTTGACACCCAAATGTTGATGTCCAAAAAACATGAACTATGAGTAACGGTTTGTTTTGCAACGGTCGAGTGATTCAATGTCTAAACTACCCCTCGGAGACAAATGCAACGGCTATATCTCTATCCTTTTACTTGGGCCCCGAGTTGACTAATGAGCAGTGTTAAGACTTCCTAATTAAAATATTATTACTAGTATAAAGCAAACTTTTAATTGACAAAGTGGTTTTTGGAAATGATAAATAAATAAAAAAGGCAAAGTTAAGAAAAAAACACAACGATTGCTCACTCTTAACGGAAAAATAATTAAAATATTGTGTTGTTATGAAATTTTAGACGAGATTATTCATTTACCTGAGAATATAAAAAATGTTGGAATTATAAGTATACATTTGACTTGACGAAGAATGACAAAATTTGAGTGACAATTTAAATTTGTTGAAGTTTTAATGTATATATATATTGTCAAAATTACGGCGATACGCTGTAATTTGATCAAAATTGTTGTTTATTCAAACATGTACATAATAGAGTGCAAAAAATCATGCAGTGATTCAGTCAATATATTGAATACACTTTGATTAAAATTCAATAGTCCAATAAATGAATAAAAAATAGTGCTCCCTTTGTACCACAACAAGTGACCAATTTCACATAATAAGAAAAATGTTTGAATATCCTCGTCAACTATTGCAAGGTGAAATGGCATTTTGGGACAATTTTTATTTTGCAGTTATTTATTGTGGAATAGAAAAAATGTACACTATACATCAACATTAAATAACCAAGGTCGCCCTTACAATTTGATTGCTTAGAATCCATTTCCATAATTGGTCAGGGGCTACATATATCCATTAATTCAGTTTTTGTGTATTTGCAAGACAATTAGCATTAACTTTTTTTGACTCAATAATTAGCATCAGCTTAGCTAGACATCAGAAGTCTTTATTATTGCCATTGTATCGTACTCTTACAACATTTGAATGCTAGCAATCGCCAACTTGTACGCCTGATAATTCTACATGAAATTGAGCCTGTATAAGAGACAACGCGTGAAACAGCAATCGCATTGGGGACATTGTACTTTCCAGATTATATTTTATGAAAATTTGGCGATTATTATTGTTTTATTAAATAGAAAAAGACCAATAATGCTATGAGATAGATATATGCAATTCAGAAGTTGAAATAGCGAAATAATAAGATGTGACAGATTCAGAAATTGAACCAACAATCATAACAAGATCAAACTTCATAATCAAGTATCTATAGACTTAATTGAATGTGAATTGAACAAAATATATGTACGCATTAAGAAAACAAGGTCTATTGCAATTTAGATGGTAAGAGTAATGACTTTCGGCTGTTTTTCATTTCTCTCAGCTTGAGAGGACTCCAGACAAAAGACCTTCGTTGCAGTGCAACAGCAGTCGGGTGTCTACCCATCCGTGAACCACCTGCCTGTGCATGTACTGGACTGCCCATAAACTTGCTGCTGCTCCTGACAGAACTTGGAGTTGTTTCAACTGAAGTTGTTCTCATCTCTGGCAATGGAGCAAACAAATTTGAATACCGACCCCTTCTTTGGTTCCTCATCACTGAAGTACAGAGTGGAGTTGTCATTTCAGATGTTGGATCAGGACGCAATGTAGCAATGGAGACTCTCCTCCTTGGCTGAAGGAGCTGCGCAGTTGATTGTACTTGTACAGGTGGTCTCATGGCAATGGATACCCTACTTCTTGGTCTTGCAAAGCCTTCTATGTTTGTTGTCATTGAACTCCTTCTAGCAGAATTTTCCTTACCATTCATTTGATGTGTGTATCTCTTTGATGTTATAGGAGATTGGGGAGGCAAGTTATTGGTTATCCTTCTAAGGGGCATTCTCAGTTTCGAAGGATTCAGTGGTGGCTTCTTATCTGCCATGGTTTTATGAGCTGCTGTGTGTTTAATAAACGTTGGAGGTTGAGCCGAAACAGCAGCAAGAGATCTACTTTCTTGCTTTAGTCTAGTTTTTCTTTCTTCTGCTATTTGGTTCTCAAGGTCCCGTACCTGTCAAAATTATTTCAGAATCGATGAGTGTATATGAATATATAGGCAAAAGAAGCAAAAGGAAACATTTAACGTTTGCATTTATACCTTTTCCTGAAGGCTTTTACAATGATACTCTTTCGCAGATAGTCTGAGTTGCAAGGTTTGCAGGCTATCCTGCAATTTCTTTGTTTCTCTCTCTTCTTGTTTGGCCTTTTCTGCCTTTTATCAATGACAAAAAATTTGTTAGTTTCAGGAATTTTTTAAAAAAAACTTGGTTATTCTTATTGAAAGCACAATTATATTTTAGCTTACCATTTGCTTGTACTTAAACAGCTCACTGAGGTCTACTTGTTTGCGAGCTGGGCCACTCTCGATTCCACGAACACGGGTGGCAAAATTCAATGAACAAAGTGTCTCTCCTAAGTCAGCTGAGCTTGGACTTACCTGGACAAACATTAACGTTTTGCAATCTCCACCTGCATATCAATCACGGGTCAAATATTATTATTAGCCATATTATTAGCTATTAAGCACAAGTTGTAGCCGTGTATTTCAAATCACAAAGGGACAATACAAAGGATCATAAATTTTACAATGCTGAAATTAAAACACACCTAAAGAGCTCTGCAGTATATGAGTAAGCTTTGAGTTCCTGACACAAACAAAAGATTCAACACTTAATGAGATATAGGATCATTCTACAAGAATGTGTTCGACGGATGATAAGAAAATTACCTGTAAGGGATGTGGGATGCTTTGGAAGCAAGGGCAGAAATAACATCACCAAGTGCCGAAAGAGACTTGTTTATGAATTGAGATTCCTTCAGTCTTTCTCCCTCAGCTTCAGTTTTTCCCACACGCTCACTACCTGCTAAGTCTACTAGCCAAAGGTGACTCCTTGTTTTCTGGCCATTGATTAAACTCTCCCCAATCACAGTAACTCGCAACAAGCTGCATGGAAAACCACCACTTTGTTATTATGTAATAAAATATGCAATAACTTCTTCCGAGACAATGGTTTCATTGAGATAAAGAATTTACATACTCAAGGAGAATACCTATTTATTAATATGGTTAAAATATTTAGTAATTAAACGTTGAAATTGAAAATGTGAAATATAAAAGTAAAGCAGGGCTGGCTGGCCGTAAGAATCAAGACATACCAATGAGAACGGCTGCTGAGCTCATTAGCAGATGTGGATCCAACAGATCTGACTCTGTTTCCAGTCTTGAGCAATTCCCACACATCTTCTGTTCCATGAACACAAGCTTCAACAAGTCCTGGGACTTCTTGTGTTCCTTCTGCAGCTTGCTTAATCTCCAATCTTAAGATTGAAATTTGTTTTCTCATCAGTGATATCTCTCAAGAAACAATACATCAAAATTTCTTGCATGTAGGGTATATACTACTTATTAGACAGGGGGAAAAAACTCAAGACTACATGAATTAGTTTGACAGCTTTAGGCAAATTCAGTTCAAAATGCAGAACCGGTTGAAAAACCATGCAAGTCATTCATGATACTTAATATTTAGAACCATGAAATGAAACTATACTAATGTCCTTTTTCTTTCAGACTCATTATCCAGACAAGCAATATCTAATAGGATTTTCAGATCTCGTTTTAATTAAGATCATATGAAGTGGCTATCTAAAAACTATACAATTAATTAGAGTAAGAAGAATTAAAACTCACTTCTTAGTAGGTTGGGCGGAATTTTCCACTAGAAGATCTCTTATCTTCTCATTATAAACCTCCAACATGCTAACATGCAACTCATACTTCATTACGCCCTTTCTCTCTTCAGATATCCTAAATAATTCTTCCAGTGTTCTATAGTTAACTCCTCTCTCTTCCGGTGTTCCCTCCATTGTAAATGTTTTACCGGTTCCAGTTTGCCCGTAGGCAAATATGCAGACATTAAAACCATCCAATACTGAAGTAGCAATAGGTTTAGTTTGAGAAAAAACAGCCTCTGCATCATTATAAAACAATACACATGTTTAATCAGCTTCCAGAATGAAAAATATAAATAAATTATTCACTGCAGATCAAAAGAAGTAACTTGTATTATACCTTGGTTATCTCCAGGCCTAAATACATGATCAAATTTAAACTGCTTCTTGGAAGAATCTGAGCAAATGACTTGAAGCTCATTTTCAGAAGAGGATTCAAAATTGACAACAGATGCAAACCCATTTGCAGTTTCACTTTCGCTTATAGGCCTGCATCTGCAGAAAACCCTAATATTACCCTTGAGTTCAATAACTTCATTGTAAAGCCGTCTGCGCTCAGAGGATTCCTGAAGGTACTTTTTTTTCAAGAGTTCGTATTCAGAACCTAGCAACAGTAACAGATAATAGACAATTAAAAACCCATACTATAATCAAAACTAGCCATTAATTAAAAATTAATTAAAAATAAAAGAGAAGGTGAAAGTGCATTCAAATTCAATTGACAATTTAATTTAGGGTTTCTATGAGAACCATACCTAGAAGCTGAATAGAGTTCAAAACATCAAGGCTAGGAAAAGAATCAGTTGTGAGTTTCACATGATCAGATAAGGCTACGTGTTGCTTCTTCAAATCCTAATGCAAGAAAGAGTCACAAAATAAACTGAAATTGTGAGAAACTTATAACATAACCAAGAAATACATGATCAAATAGCGTTTTATTTTACATTAAAGATATAGACTTATTCACCTGAATTTTGGTACTGAGATCAAGGATTTTCTTCAAAATCGGAAGGGTGTGACCCGGATCTGGAGAATTCTCATGGATTCCTCCATTGGATATACTGTTTTCATCCATGGAATCGGTGTTTTCATTGATTTTCTTTGATTCGTTATTATCATCTGATTACAAGATAATAAACATCGATAAATAACGTCGAACAATAATTGATTATTTTATTCAGATCAAGTATAATAATTGAACTGAAAAGATAGGTTAGAAGTTACCTGAGGGGCGAGCGTTTGGGGATTGCTTGAGTTCGCAATCGAGAACGAAACGGTGAAACTTTTCAGCGAGGATTTGAATTTGAGTGCTTTGATCTGCAAGAAATAGTGATTTGTATCAACAACAAAAAATAAGGCAATTCACAAATGAAACGTGCGAGAGAGAGTATATACCGTTCATTTCCATTGGCTTCTGAAATGTGAAATCTGAAAGAAGAAGAAAGATGAAAAACGAAGAACTCTGAAAACTTTCTGAGCGAAAAGAGAAACAGTGTACTTTGTTTTTGCCGTTGGAAAAGTGAAGTGAAGGGTCTCTTCTTGAATTTTGATTATTATTACAAGTTTGAAATGAAACTGTAACGGCTATATTCAATTCAACGGGAGTGTCCACCATGCCGATTTCCAAATTATATATTGGGCCTTCATCGTGTTATTGGGCTCGGTTGACTAGCTCATTCAGAAAAGTTATCATTTATAAAATTTATGCGTAAACTTTCTAAAATACCTTTAATCATACGAAAAACAAAAAAATACAAGAATTTTCTCGGAAAATCTCTTACCGGAACCAAATTTCCGGTAGTTATTTTTCAATAAAATGACATTTTCAAGAGCTTTAACCGAAAATTTAAAATTTCTATTAGTTATTTTTCAATAGTTATTTTTTAATACTGGAAATTTGGAATTTCCGGTGGAACCTCCCAAAAATTTCATTATTTTCTGAAGTTTCTAGTATAATTTTTGTTATTTATTTATTTTTAAATTTTTTTTACATTTATTTCATATTCAATTTATTTTTAGTGAGTATAAGAGGAGCGAAAAACACCGTTGAACATTTTCGAGTTCGACCTCTTACACAATCTAATAAGAGAGTTGATATTAGACGGAAAACCACACCTTTTAGTTAAAGTCTCTGAGTTACTTCTATTTGACTTATATTTTCTACATCTATCACAACCAATAATTAATTTTGATTTCATTTCTCTCCATCTATTCTCTATGTCAGAGCGAGTAATGATAACAGCTACTCGATTTGGTCGGCCAACCTCTCTTCCCTATGATATGACAACTTCTCGTGACTCAAAAATTTGATCAGTTGTGAATGATTCAGTCAAATCTATATATAATGGTATTTTTCCATCCTTACTTAAAAAAAATTAAAAAAAATCAAAATAAAAAAGTTTTAAAAAATCCCAAAAAATAATAATAATATGTACCGGAAATTTCAAATTTTGAAATTTCCGGTAGATTAAAATTAACTACCGAAAATTTCAAGGGAGAAATTTCCGGTAGAGTTTAATTAACTACGAAAATTTTAAGACATAAAATTTTCGGTAGTATAAATAATGCATCGTAAATTTTGTTGGCAAAATTTCTGGAAAATAATTTCTACAACCGAAAATTTTGTGCTTTGAAATTTCTGGTAGTTATAAAGTCTGTACAGTATATTTGGAGGAAAAAAATTAGTTACCTAAAATTTTAGTCGGAGTGAAATTTTAAAATAACTTTTTTTTATCAATAATTTAATGAAAATTAAATTTTTAACATTTTAAGAAGTATAAATCAAATTAAAAGGTACAAAATATAACTCTCCTCTCGGCTTTTTACATATACTAACTTCCTCTATTAGTATAAAGTTAAATAAAATATACTATTTATTAGATCTTAACTTCTATTAATGTATTCTTGCAATGTATTTTATGGGAGGTGAACAATTTTCAATGTACACGAGAGTTATTACTCAAACCCTTCACATCTATACTCATAATTACACCCCATATTTTTCATACTTACGGTTCATACATATTTTTTTAAAAATTATGAAAGTGTATTTAATTAAGATTTCAATACATTTTAAAATATTCTTTTGATTATATATAAAACAATCTTGTGGTGTTCAATAATTTCTTTTAAAAAATATAAATAATTTTTGTAGTATTCAATTATGATTATTGAGATGTTTTAACAAGACAACAAAATTTGGGGACATTCAATTAAAAATTTATAAAATGTCTTTTGATGCTTAATAATATATAGATTTTAGATGATGGTTTTGTGGAGTGAATTTTGTGATATTTTTAGTTAAAGTACATTCATCCAAAAAAACATAAAATTATGATAGGCATTTTAAAAAAAATTAATTGCGCTTTTTTTGTCATCTATTCTATCGCACGCACAAAAAAATTTCTCCTATTTTATTTGGTCATCAATTATCACAATTGTTTCAAGTTTTTTCAACACATAACTTTTAACTCAAAATGGTGATTTTTGACACTACAAGTGACATTTTCTCATCAAATTTATAATTGGGACAATAAATCACTATCTTTGGATGACAATCCTACATGGACTTCCCAAACAGCATTGTTAAATGATAATTTTATTAACATATTAAAAGATAAAGTATCTAAATGAAAGCAAACATAATAAGTGATAACACTGCAAGCGTTTTAAAAGATAAGAGATATCTTTGTAAATGATAAATGACTCCAATGAATAAAATAAAGATAAAAAACCTAACTATTACACGTAAATAAGCAAAATAATTTGTAGTGTAATTTTGCCTATATATATAATATGTTTAAATATATTTTTAATTCTTGCAAATATATTGAATTTTTGTTTTGTTTAATTTCTACAAATATATTATTTTTTTGCTTTTGATCTTTAGTGTTTTGGTCTAGTCCTTGCAAAATTTATTCATAATAAAATTTGTCCCTATAATTTCATTTTAGTCCCTATTTTGCGGGAATAAAATTAAATATTGTACATATTACAGGAATCAATTTTAATACGAATAAATTTTGGCAAGACTAAAACAATTAAAGCAACAAGAACCAAAAGTACAAAGTTGTATATTTAAAGAGACAAAATAAACAAATAATATTTTTACAAGGATTAGAATATAAAAAATAATATATTTGCCGAAACTAAAATTATATTTAAATTTATATAATACTAAATAACATATGTGAAGGATATACACCTCGCAGCATGGGACTAGCTGAAGTTTTGAGTGAAATTCAAGTCGAGGTCATATGTTTACAATTTGTTTGTGTGTTTTTTGATTGAATAACTCATTTGTGTTGTTTTATTTATTTTTCCTCTCATAATTAAATTATGAGTTGTTTAATTTGTTTTCATCCTCATATTAAATTTTGTCTATGTCCATGTTATTAGTTCGAGGACTTAGTTGGTGAATTATTTGTAAGTACTCTTTGAACCTTTAAATTTGTCTTGTTCCTAGTTGTCACGATTCGAAAATCGAAAATCATGACCGACGCACAAGCTATACTACTAGCCCGGTAAACCTATCAACTAACATAACAATTAAACAATTAAATAGTTCTAAATAATCATTTCAAAATATATATAATATTTCTCGAAATTTCAACAGAGTATCCTCTGTAATTTCAATGTTTTCAAATACAAAATCCCATTTTTTACTTTTAACCTAGTCAATATTTCAAAATAGCGAATCTAAATATTTAATATGTTTCCAAATGACTTTATAGGTTCAAAATAGTTGCAAAATACATCATGAATCAACATATACGACAAAAGGGTCATCCATCAAATAGGTCTACAAAAAAAATGTGATTAAAACTTGAATATACTAACAGTTTACTACTCAGCTGCCTGTGAATAAAAAAAAAATGAACAACATGAAGAGGTAAGTCACAAAGACTTAGTTAGGAGACAACAACCACCACCAACTAGAACAGAAACACCAAAAAGGCACGAATAATTGTTTTACAATCTTGTGGCAATTATGTTAAACAATACTACATGAAATATAGATAATTCTCAAATAAAGTATACGCATGATAAAATCATTAAACTTGTAATTTAGTCGTTCAAGTAGAAATATTTAAAATCCAATTAATAAATAAGTGAAATCAAAATGAACAACCTTAAAAATGATCATAGAAAATCTAGCAAGTAATTTTTCTTTTTGATAACCAAGAGACGACTTCATCTCATTGATAGCCATTTCCTCATAAGGGTGACATTTCTCTTAGGAGTGGCTCCATCTAACGGACAACCCTCTCCTCCTAAGGATGACATCTCTCATAGGGGCGGTGCCATCTAACGAGTAACTATTCTCAATCAAAATGACGTAACTAGGTGCACTTACCTCCGTCAACGATTTCATAATTATAACAACGATTTCCAAACAACATATTTAAAAATCATTTCTCATTTTATCATCTCATAGAAAACATATTCAACTGCACATTAATTCAATATTTAAATACTTTATAACTCATAAATAAATCAAACTATAAACATATTATATAACAAATACTATGAAAATAAATAAAGGATGAAAAGAGAAAAATTCAAATGTTGTGTTTCCTAATTTTTTTAAATAAATACTTTAACATACAAAACAAGTAAAATAATAAAAATGTGACAATGATTGTCGTCTTATCACAATTATGAAGAATCGAATAAGTTTATTCTCCAACAATGCCGAAAGTAGCAGACAAGATCTCAGCTAACAAATCTGAGTATAAAAAATATTCTCAAGATTTCAGAAAAATTGTGCTAAAGTTTAGGTAATTATAGGAAACCATAAAAATCTTTAAAATCTACTATAAGCACAAAAATAATATTTTTAAACAAAACCACATTTTTCTAGAGATTCATTCTTAGTATTGAAGTTGTGTATTTACCTCAAAGAGTCTCAATAAATAATTTTCAAAGAATTGATACATTTCTCATTCCTTAGAGCACAAACCCTAACCCAAAAATTATATCTAAAGAACTTGTGAAAATATGAGAAGGCTTGCATAGAAAATGTATACCCTTCTTATCGGTTTATGTGTTAGGGAGACTGACTTGTTGTCACGACCCAAAAACTAAACGCCGTGACCGGCGCATAAGCTATACCCCTAGCCTGGCAAGCCTATCAACTAACTTAACAATTTACCAAATAAATAGTTCTGAATAATCATTCCAAAAATATATATATAATTTTTCACGAAATTTCGACAGAGTATCCTCTGTAATTTCAACATTTCCAAATTTACAAAATCCCTGTTTAACTTCAAAATTCAGCCAAATTCAATAGCAAAATCTAAACATTCAGTACATTACCCAAAGACTATCTAAACTCCAATAGCTGCAAAATACATATGACTCAACAAATTTTACAAAAAAATGGTCCTCGATCAAAGAGGCCTACCAAAACAAAACACGACCGAGACTTGAGCCTACTATCAGCTTCCTACTCAGCTGCCTGTGAATCTGAAAAAAAAATAAACAACATGAAGGAGTAAGTCACAAAGACTTAGTGAGGAGACAACAATCACCATCAACTAGAAGGGAAACACAAAAAGGCACGAATAACTGTTTTATAACTTTGAGAAGATTATGTTATTCACGTAATAAAATCATCTAAATTTATAATTTAACCGTTCGGATAAGAATATTAAAAATCCAGTTAATAGCGAAGCGAAATCAAAATGAATAACATTAAAATCATCATAGAAAATCAAACAAGTAAAAATACTAATTATTGAGAACCAATAGGCGGCTTCATCTCATTGATAGCCCTTTCCTCCTAAGGGTGGCCTTTCCCTTAGGGGTGGCTCCATCTAACGGATAACCCTCTCCTCTCAATTCCGCAACGCATCATCCCGCATCAATTAGGAAGCTTACATCTCGTTGATAGCCCTCTCCTCCTACGGATGACATTTCACATAGGGGTGGCTCCATCTAACGGGTAACTCTCCCTAATCAAAACGAGGTAACTAGGTGCACCTAACGCCGTTAAAGATTTAATAATCATAGCAACGATTTCCCAAAAAAAGTTTTTAAAATCATCGTAATTCACGGAAAATATATTCAATCGCATAACAGTTCACAATTTAAATACTTTTAACGCATACGTATATCGAATTAATAACATATTATATAATAAAGAGCATTAAAATAAATAAATAACAAAGTCGAGATAAAATTTCAAATGTTGTGTTTCCTAAATTTTTAAATAAATATTTTAACATCGAAAACGAGTAAAATAATAATTATAGCGTAAAAATAAATGGCGATAACCGTCGTCAACTCACAACTATGGAGAATCCCCTAGGTTTGTTCTCCACCAACTCCGAAAGTAGCCGGCAGGATCTAGCTGACAAATCTGAGTATCAAAAATATTCTCAACACTTTAGAAAAATTATTCTAAAGTTTAGCAACTCTATGAAAGCGTAAAAATTCATTAAATCTACTCTAAACACAAAAATAAGATTTTTAACCAAAACTGCATTTTCTAGAGATTTATTATTAATATTAGAGTTGTGTATTTACCTCAAAGAGCTTCAATCAACAACTCTCAATAAATTGGTACCCTTCTCCTTCCTTAGAGCCAAAACCCTAAGCCAAGATTTTATACCCAAGAGCTTGTGACTTCAAGAGATAGGAAGATGAAGAAGAAGAAAAAAAAAGAAAAAAAAAATGACAAAGGGAAATGGGGGACTGGTTGATGGCCGAGAGGGAGGGAGAGAAAAAGAAGGAGTGAAGTGGTGAGTGAGAAAGTGAAGGTGAGGTGGAAAAGAGTGGGGTTGGTTTTATTTATTTATTTATTATTATTATTATTATTATTATTATAATTTTAATTTTTTTAAAAGACACGGGCGTGTCACTTGTGACTTTAAGTGAGAAGGAGAAAAATAGGAAAAGAAAAAAAAAAGGTGGGGAAGTTGTAGCCAAGAGAGAGAGGAAAGGAAAAGGTGGAGTGAGATAGGAGCAGAGTGAATGTGGAATAATTTGTGTTGTTTTATTTATTTTTTAATGAAACGATGCGTTTCACTAATAGGCTTGACAAAATCGGTTGAGTTCGGTAAACCAACTTGTTTATCTCGTTATTTCATGCAAAACAAGTTGAGATTTTAAATTATACTACTTAAATTTAGGGATGACAATATAATCCGCACCCGCAGGTACCCATCCAAACCCGCTTGATTTGGGCGAGGAAAACCCGCTTTGATTGGGTGCGGGTGCAGGTGCAGATTTTTCCCGAAATTAAAATTCGGGGGCGGAGACGGGTTTGGGTGATGATATCCACCCCGCACCCGCACCCGAACCCGCCCTGCAAGTAATATTAATGTAATTTTTAAATTTTATATACATATATATATTGAATATACTTAATATTTTTTAAAATATTAAAAGTTAATATTATCTCTATAGAAAATATGTTTTTATTTTATAATTGTCTAAAAAAAATTATTTTATTATATTAATTATAATAGATATGATTTTTAAATTTATATATATATATATGAATAAGTGTGGGTGCGGACGGGGAAACCCGAAACCCGTTGCGGGCGGGGGTGGATGCTTAAAGTCTACACCCGCTATGAAAAGGGAGCGGGTGCGGATTTTCCTCGATTAGTCGGGTGCGGGGTAGAGGAGGCAAAATCCGCTCCGCCCTGTTGCCATGCCTACTTAAATTAGTCAACTTCACTTAATCCGCTAAAAAAATAGGGTGCTGTCGAAATAAAGAAAATCAGTGAATTAAATCAATATAAAAAATCTTTTATTTTTAATATCTATTTTTTTTCGATTTTGTTGTTTACCTTTGACCGTTAACATATTTACTCATTACAATCCAATATATTTAGAATTTTACTTTTTTAAATAATAATTACCGAATCACATTAAATTTTAGTATAATAATTTAATACATGAGTTAACGAATTTCCAAAACCCAATTCACCTGAAGTTTAGTTTATAAACGAATATAATAATCCATGTGTTTGGGTAAGGAAGAAGTGAATAGAAAATGGGTTATTGGAGCATAAGCTGCTGCTGCAACATCAAGTTTCACTCTACAAATACAAATGCTATACTCCTTCCCCCAACCTCACCCACTCGCTTTTCGATATCATTCTCTCATCCTCTACTCTCCACCCACAATCACAACCATAATGGAATTCGAATTTCCCTTCGCCCACCAACCAAACTTCGCGCCAAGTTTGAGAAATTCGAAGGCCAACCTTCACAAGACCCTCAACCTTCATCATCCTCACTAGAAACTATTACTACAGACGATACTTCGGTTAAAAATAATAACGACGAAGGCGATAGGTTTTGCCACTTTTACGATTTTGACCTCTGTACTGTATACTAATAATTAAGTGTTCTTTTTCCAATTTAGTATCTTTTGTAATTCTCACAGAACTATTGATATAATTTTAGTACTCTAATCTTCATGATTATATGTATATCATCATATTCCAATGAGTAGCAAAAATTTGTTAACTTTTTTGCTTTGTGTTTCAGTTGCTTACCTCCAGACTTGGAGGGTGCTGTGATACAATCAAGTCAGGCCGCAGCATCATTTGTATGTTCAGGAGGATTGAGAGCCACTGTATGTTCCAAAACTTTCAATCAAAATTTCATCTTTCATTTTTTAACATAAAAGGGTAAAACTGAAACCATGGCCTTTTGTGATACAATTGCAAGTTCTGTACTACTAGTTGCTATTGGGTTGGGTGGATACTTGTTCTAAATGTTTTCTTTAAGAAGAGTAGTTTCATAGGAAAAGGCCCCTTCTGGCTCACGACGAGAGCTTCCCAGTAGAATTAAGTTTTATGGTTCTTCACCTACGAAAAAGTCCTTGTAAGTTTAAATGTTTATAGAAAATAGTTAAATGAAAGAGCTTATGGAAAAATTGAGATATAAAAACTAATTTCAACTTACACGAGAGGCTGTTGTTTAGAAAACTCCTAGTTATTGCAAGATTCTTTTGGTATTTCTTTCCTATTAAGTGTTTTAGATAAGTTTTTTCTAAACTGGCTCCAAGTATATATACATGTTTCTATCCGGATATTTTGGGTGAATTCAGATGTTTCGACTTATTTCCATTGCGTTGAAGAATGAAGGTATTATTTATTAATGCATTTGTTCTAAAGAGAGCCCAGCTATCTAACTTTGTTAAGATTAATGACTTTCTAAATTTGTTAGTGTTCAAGGTGACCAAAAGGTAGAACTGTTATTTTTGTTATATTTCTTGAATCGAGGTTAAAGTTTGATTGTTTTCACCTATGCAATTGAAATGTTAAGCAAATGCAGTTTACTGTTAGAAAATATTGCTCTGTAAAATGCCATTTCATAGGTGGCTTGGTTTGTCAGTCAAAGTTAATTATTGTTTTACTTTCAGTTGCTTAGTGCCCCTTGCTGCTTGCACTAAATTTTTTAACCATCTTACAGGTTGAACTTTTAATTCCTCAACTGCAATTTTTAGATGATGAAGGCGCACAGTTGGAGCTCTGGGAATTGTCAAGACTTTTTTTGGATACACTTATTGAAGAAACCGAATGTCAGGTTAGTGGGATGTATTCTGAATGTTGTAAACTTAAAGCACATGAAAGATATGAAGGATTTTCTGAATTCAAAATGTGTGTGTATTCCTTATGTTAGACCTACTAATGTATTTTTCTATGATGCTATTGCATGAGTTGTTATGTAACTTGCTATCTTAATTGTTTTGTTGTTGGTGATGAAGAAGTCAAAAACAAACTTGAAAATATTCGATGAAAGTGCTAGCATCCTCCAAAATTCATCCAACTTAAGTATCCACAAAAGATATGCTTGTGCTATAACTACAAACTTTTCTATGCACGACACAATTATCCAGAGTCGATGCTCATATTATAAATATTGAATTCTTCGATGACAATGTGCTTCATAATGAGTAAGAAAGTTCAACATGGTTTAATGATGTGTACATTAATACATACGTTTTTGTAATTTATAAACTCAGTTGCTAAGTTTCATGAGTTTGTTTGTTAGAAAGTTAAAGCCATATTTCCAGATGCTGGTGCAGCAGCTCTTCTAAAATATCGGTGGAAAGATGCTTTGTTTAGTTTTGCAAGGTGACTGCCCACCAATTTGATTACTGCTTTATTTTTTCTTCTGTTGTTTACTCTGACAAAGTAGCTGTGGACAATACTTCTAACCATTTAATTCTTACTTTTCCATTGCACTTGAGAGTTTGATGGCCATGCCGATGCAATTTCAGCCACAATATTTCAATTTGCATTTTTTTATTGTCATGCTATATAGTTTTATCACGTACAGTTATTTTTTCTGTTTTTCCAGCTTAAGTGATCGAAAGCCCGTTGACAGTGGTGATGAGATGGTGGTTATGATTGTTCCTGATTATCAGATGTTAGAATATGTAGAGAAAATTGCATCTACTCTCTCTGATGATCCAGTAAATCTCTGAGCTCTCCTGTTCTACCTTTAACACTATCATTATTTGTTAGAGATTCTTATGATTCTTCTCATATTTACCATGACTGCAAGATAGTCACTTTGCATCAAGTTTAGAAATTTCCATGTATTTTTGTGTTTTATTATTTTTAATTTTCATGCAAACTGTTCATACATTGGCAGCCAAGGCCCCTAATCATGTGGAATCCACGCCTGGTTAGCGAGGATGTCGGGGTTGGATTTAATGTACGGCAGTTAAGGCGATTCTTTTTAAGGTATGATTTCCAAGCTATTTCATTAAAAAAGGCTTAGATATGTTTTGTTTCAAGTTGCAAAAGCACGTTTGGGTAGGTTTATAGTTCTTCATCTGTAAACCTAGTATACGTGCGCGGTATCATTTACTTCTTAAATTTCAGCTGACTGTAAGAAATAGTATCTTTATCAACTGGATTTGAATACTTGTTTTTGTTATTTGATCTCTTTGCAGACAATCTTACATTTGTTTACTACCTTAAGTTAAAAAACAGTAGCTAGCATTAGATAAAATCGGAGGTTCACTTGAAGTTGGTAACTTACTGTCTGATGAATAAGAATTCCTTTTCTTGTGCTTTCTCAAGTCATTCTATTTTGAAGAATTGGTTTATTCTGATTTATCCTGACTACTAAATTATGATAATTTGTTGTACAGCACTTTTACATCTGTCTATTATATGCGACCTATGCCATTTGGTGCAGTCTTTCGGTCTTATCCCGGGTAAGGTCTTTTATTCTCTCCAACAAGGATTATTATATATGAATAACTACAATTCTTGCTCCTAATTTTCAAATTGTGTGCATATATGGTTAACTCTATGCACAGTCCAACTGTAGTCCACCCAAAAACCTGCCATAAGAAAAATCACTTTTGGATTTAAAAGCGGTGAAATTTCACATTGTTGACTGCGTGTAAATGATTTTGGCTGATAATTGCCTGCACCAAATATAAATTGTGAAGCTCAATCCATTTACTATTTTTTGTCTACTTCATGGTTTTCAGATTGTGGAAAGTGTTCAGTGATGACAAGGATAGGCCAAATAGGTATTTGCTTGCAAAGGAATATGCCAACCGTCCTGATGCTGAAGATCTTGAGGTTAGTAGCTTACCAGATGTTACTAATAAAACCATTTTCTATGTATATATGGTTAGAGTTGGGTAGCCATTATTCCTGTTGGTGAATTTTCTTTTCTAAACAAATTACATGGAATGATCAACAACAAATTTGTTAGTGAATGTGACCCATAATGAAAAGAACCGGAACCCAACCCAAGAAAAGAAAAGAAAGAGGTTCATTGCATTCATATACTACCTATATGGCGCAGGTTTTATTTGACAACAATGAAGAACAAAAGTCAGAGGAAGGGCAGAGTCTGCTTGACAAAGCGGCAGGCGTCTTCTCTTCGATTAACCGGTTCATGAAGTCTATGTGATGATTCTTAATTGATGGTGCTCTTTCACACTTGTTTACATTCGTGATTCATGTAAATTTGTGTTTCTTCAAAATTAATTTTAGGAAACTACAGCTTGTATCATATGCTATAATGCACGTATTCATATTGTGATATGTTCCACCTATATAGAATGACACGAGTAAGAAAGTGACTTCCTCTTAGCATAGGAACTAAGAAGTGATCAATCCATATTTAAAAAATGAAAGGAAGGTTCTTTAGTTTGAGAATCTCACTTTTCCGGTTTATTCCACCAACTTAAAAACAAAACAATGGAAACATTAGACTAACATGATCTTATTTATCTGTGACATATAGTGGGAAATATGAACTCTTTTATGATGCCCGGAGATGATGCCTTGGAAGGCATATAAAAAAAAAACTCAGAAACCTTCAATATAATTAAGGTTGTTTGCCACATTCCTAAAGAATTTCGTGGATGGTTTGCCCATGGTGATTCCAGCCATCGAGAGTTACTCGAGGAGTGACACCTGGAGGAACCTCAAACGATATATTAATAGTAATGGCCTCTCCTGGCACCAGTGAAAAATAGTTATCCGAGTAATGAACCGGGAGAATTCTTGTGTCTTCTCCCTCTTGACTATTTGAAGCATGGACAGAAAAATGTAGAAAGAAAGCAACACCTATATCATGTCCATTAATTTCAGAAACCTTCAAACCATCATTTTTCCCAGCAAAGCGTCTGTGTATCCTCTTAAACCAACCGATTTCTTGTTCTTTTCCAGCTCCATTCTGTACAGTTTCCAGTGAGTCTGTAACAAAGCAACTATCCCTTAGGGTAGCTGTCAAACCGTGCTCAAATGTTAAACTTTTAGTGTCTGGTATTTTAGATGTGTTGTGCACATGCATTTGGAGTTTGTATGTGGATCCTTCGATGAAAACCTCGGATGTCATCTTGAGAGGCATTTTCTTCTTCCTATATGGCTCCAATAAGTTGTAATCTCCACCAGGAAGATGCAACCAATAAAAGTTTCTAGATAAAATTCTATTGTCTGACATGTTGTACAGTTTGAGAAGAAGAAAGTAGACCGGCTTAGGATTTTTTGACTTCGGATACTTCATCTCAACAATAGGTGTTACTTTTTTCCGCGAGAAAGAGAGATTTTCATGTGTTTTGTAATATGGGCATGTTCCTTCAAGATCCCATACTGAAACTTCAATAGCTACGTTAGACAATTTTTCAGATGTAGTATTAATAACCTGTTTTAAGAAAAAATATAGAATGTTATACAAAGCCTTCAAGAAACTATGCATAACTGAACCATAAAAAATGTTGCACAGAAAACTGTGATTATTTCAATTTTCACCACTTCAGTATGCTTGGAATACTTTTGTCTCATACTTATAGCTTCCTGTCTCAGTTTTTACTTTATGAATAGTCTAATGAATTTTGTAGTATACAATGATGTTTTATACTTTCATCCCAACTCATAAAGATAGAAGTTTAATTCAGACACTAACCTCTATAAAATATGTAGCCAGATTAAGCTGTACATGAATTGGCTCAGCAGCACATCGACAGGCATAGAAACCTGCTGTTTGATCATGTAGATGATCATAAAATTGACCTCGCAGACCAGTCCAAGGATTTTGTGTTTTCCAAATCAATACACCTGTATATTTGCTCCACATGCGAGAATTCCACCCTTCCAAAAGGGCTCTATATTGTATGAAGTTAGCAAGTTGAGCCTGACAAGATAACAGTATAAAAAAACATACAAATTGTTAGAATATTATAAAATATCTTATAATTTTTTTATATTACATTAGAGTATCTTAGATTATCTTAGGGTTAGTTTTATGTTACTTATTATTGTTATGATTTGTTTCCTAATTTCGCTATTTAGTTAAGACTGAGTCTAGGTATCCTTATAATAGAAATTAACATTTAGTCTTTTATAACATGTTAGTATTTAAAAATTTTGAACATATTTTATTTTCACTATAATAATTTTTCTTATTATTTTCTCTGCTCTTTTTATCTAAAATACCATAACATCAACACAAATCAACAACAGAACATCAAATTTAGGAAGACTAAAAATGCATCATAAGTGACATGACATCCTGAATAAACTTTTCTGTTACCTTCAGACAAAAGTCGTCAAGATCTTTTACAGCACCATATAGTTGAATCTGATCATGAACCTTGGTTGGATTTGAATATGGAATGTATTTATGGTATTTCCATATGGGATTTGGAACTTCTTCTACATAACCATGGGAAAGTTTCTTAAACAGAGGTATCTGCCATCCTTCTGAAGGCATTGTTGCTCTTATGGTAGCAGCAACTGGAATTCCTACAGAACCAACTTCTGGGTTGAATCCATATTTGTAAAAATTATCCTTGAAGAAATCTTCAGGATTTTGAATTTCATAAGGTCCGTCAGTGAAGTTTCCCTTCCCATCTGCAAATCCATTCCATAACGATCCTTCTATATAAATCCGTGTGCCGTCGAGATACTGGCTAGGATCCCCCAACTTCGGCGATAAAGGTTTTTCTTTTTCGCCTACAAGTTCAAAATAAGGATGAAGTTTCAGATCGTTTTTCAAAGCTTCGTTTATATCATCAGGTGGAACTTGTTCATTTCCCCCCACCCAGAGGGCAAGACTTGGATGATTTCTAAGAAGCTTGACTGTGTCTCTTGCACAATACAAGAAAAGGTCATGATCTAGTGGACCTTGTGGATTTGATACCGGAACACCGCGTCCATCAACATCACCTGTAATCCAGAACTCTTGCCACACCTATAAGAAACACAAACTCCACAATGAAACACAAACTAATAAATCTATACAAAAGTACTCAAAAAGGAAAGGAACACAATTGAATTTCATAAGCATAATGCAGTAAACACACAAACAAATTAGAGCCTGGAAAAAAATGTTAAAGACATATAAGCAAGAATCAGGGTGTAGTACCAGAAGACCATAATAGTCACAATAATGATAAAACTCTGGCCTTTCAGCGAGTCCACCAGCCCAGCAACGGATCATGTTAAAATTCATATCTGCGTGAAACTTGATATCTGTCTTATATCTCTCCTTTGAAAGTCGAAGTAGACCATCAGACAATATCCAGTTACCGCCTCGAATAAAAATTGGTTCGCCGTTAACTTTGAACAACCTATGAAACAAAATACATGCAGGAAAACAGTTCAAAGATTGAATTAATTGTAGTAAGGAAAAAGTCAAATATTGCAACATTGAAGAAATATTAAAAACCATCATACCTTCCACCAGTGGCATCATCGATATGGCTCTCAATTTTGCGGAGTCCAAAGAAATGGCTCCATGAATCAGACTCACCAAATCCTTTAACATCAATGTTAATAACAACATTGTACAAAGATTGCTTTCCCATTCCATTGGGCCACCATAAATTGGGCTTGTACAAAAAGAGCTGCCAATTCATACAATTTGAAAATAAGTGCCAAGAAATACTATTTTTTACTTGGTACAAAATTTATTGATAAAAATTTAAAAGTCATATTCATTTAGACAGTGGATCAAGGTCTTTAACAGAATAAATGTAGCCACTGACCTCGGGAAACGTATACTGCACCCGTGATTTTGCTGGAACTGAAATGTTTTGAGTTTGAAGCTGCTCTACTAAGTGAATGCTCCCCTCAAGTTCTGTTGTGACATGGATACTCAAAGAGCATTCAGTAGTCCAGGAGCTTCTGTTTTCCAACTCGGTTGTGGCATGTATATATACTCTCGAATAATTGTCAAAAAATGATGACACCAAGTGGGGATCAATTATTTTTACTGGCTGCACCAAACACAGACACATATTAATGGCTGTTTAAATTTTACATTTTTCTGGAATGAATGGAAAGAACAATTAATATAGCAATTCTGATGGTTATCTCACGTCTCTGTAATAATTCCGGTTTTATTTTCCTCACATCTCAGTTCGCAAATTATGTCTCGTCAATGGCAACACATTGTTGGCATCTATATTTAACTATGAATTACATAGGAACAGATGACAAGTTGAAACTCTTCACCTTCAGGGAAAGGAGCAAAGACTGTAAATTGAAAAGATAATGACGAGGAAGAGGAAAGAAAGACTTCGATATTTGGTCGCAATGGCTTATACAAAAGTGTATGAAAAAAATACTAGATAATTTGGAAGGAACTAAAGTAGTTCATTTTACTTACCCCAGTAATAAAAATGGAAACCTCATCCCAAATTCCTGTATTCCTATCTCTGCAATCAAATTCAATAATTGTGTCAGTTATGGATAAAGTTACCTTATATTGCTTTTCATAGTTTAGAAACTAAACAAACAATGTCCAAAATGTCCTATATTTTGTTTCATTTTCTTTTTCCTTCTTGTGCATAAAAGGGCATCGTTAAGTCAAAAAAGGAAGTTAAGACAACATATAATAAAGAAATATCAGTGCCAAATGATATACTACTCAATAATAATGCATGCTTCTACATATTTGATGTCTTATTTTGCTTTTCCATTCTAAAAATCATGTCCTCTTTCACATCAATTTTCATTGAGAGTGAAAGTTAATGAAGGTAAATTTGTCTCCATGTTAGGAGGAATAAACATTGTAATAATTTAATCACTTACAAATATCAAACTCGTTGATTCATAGATGGTATTAGAGTAATGAGGAGATTGCTAGCATGTTACCTTACAATAGACACCGACTAACAAAAAAAAGTATGACATGTTTTTATTTATTAAAAAACACAGAAAATCAATTACCACACAAGTTATAGCAATGTCACCTTATAGGAGCTATCCAATCCCAACCTTGAACGTATTGTGTGGCCACATCCTTTCCTATCTACACAATAGGAAGAGAAAAAAGCATCACTTACACATTCTGCAACCATCACTCACTCTTCCTCTCCCCTCAACTCTTGCTCAAAATCTCAACAGATTTCAGAAGTTATCAATCACTTGAATTGATATTTGATGCTTTCATTTCGCATAACAGGAAGTTTAACAATTGGGAAGGAGAAAGTTAATGGATTGGATTATGAATTAAATTCCTGACCTCATGATCTCCGCCTTGTCCTCCATTAGGTGGAATACTCCCAGGATGATCCGGAGGGTGAACAAGAACAGCAAGCAGGTTATTACCATCTGGATGAAGAATATTAGTGACATCAAGAGAATGCCTCCGAAACATTCCTTTTGGGAGGATCATTTTGTGGCCGTTCAAATAAACATCGGCGGAGTAATTGATTCCACGGAAGTTCAGATCACAGTGCTGATTGCTTGTCTGCAACAGGGTAGAGTAATTAGCAACATCCACCAAAGTTCACAGAAAGGACTACCAGACCAGAAACCACATTTTGATATCAAATTTTTTCATTTTGTTTATTTAGATATGAATATTCTTCTCTATTTTGATAAATCAATTCCATTCAATAGACTTCAAAGCATCAAATTTGAAATCGAAACCACACTGAGTGCATGTTTGGTGTGAATCGCAAGCTAAGTTGTAGTTTTGTAAAACCACATTAAGTCACTATGATTTTGGAAAACCCACCATGATACCAATCATTCACTCAATGAACTACTGAAATCCAATGTTACTATTGAAATTGAAATCAAAACAAAATCACAATGCTCAAATTCAAAACCTAAAATTTTACAAAAAAGAGAGAGAGAAGACATGGTACCAGACTACAGTGGAAAGTTGTAAAGAACCAGAAAGTGTAATAATCTCTTCCAGAATCAGCAATATCCAAAATAGCCTCATTTCCAAGTCCATAAAATGGATCAGGCACAACTTTATTCTTCACCAAAGTTGCTAGAACACTGTCAAATCAATAAAGAACAACACTTAAGCCATCAATAATCAAGCAGCATTGCAGTTTCAGCTACATAGAGAGAGAGAGAGAGAGAGAGAGAGAGAGAGAGAACGTACGTTCCAGGAACAAGTGCTTCCATCCATGGTAGAGTGGGGGAAGAAGAAGAAGAAGGAGGGTTAGTAGTAGTGAGTTGAGTGCCAGTGAAATGGACTTCATTGAACCTAGCTGCTAACCAACCTGAATCCAGCGTCGTTTTTCCTTCAACCGTCGCCATAACTTAACTTTACAATGAAAAGCAAACACGAATGTTACTTCAATTTAATTCAATTCAGTAACCTTATATTCTTCTCTTATTCACTATGTGTATTTCATTTTTAGTAAGTCCCGACTCATAGGTAAGATATTAATGTTTTGTCGGACAGCAAACACAAGAGAAGAAGAGAGAGACATTGATAGATCAAATTTAATTTCGGTGTGTGGATCACGTGGATTTTGTCTCTGCAATTTGATAACGTTGTCTACAAACGTAATACTACCACTACCATACTCACTGTCACTGTCTTTCGTTTTACAAAAAATAATATACTAATAATAATGCCAGCTAAATAATAGTACTAACGTACTGATTATTTTTTGAATAATATATTTTATTAAATTATATAGGTTCCATTAAAATTCGTTAAATTTTAATCAATTGGAGAGTTATTGAAAAATATTTATTCTTATACTTTTAGAAGAAAAAAAATGGACCACTTGTTATCATAAAGTAAATAAATAATGCCAGCTAAATACTCTCGTATACTCCGTATACAGTTAAACAATATCACTAGATTGCTTCGGTTTACTGTTTTTATTTATGTTGACAATATTTACTGTTTTTAGTTTAAATCCCAAATTCTAGTTTAGGTGTTTTACAACCTTCTATGTAGTCAATTAACCCTCTTTGCGTATAGTTTTTTGGGTTTTTATACCATAGACGTTATTAGTTAATATAAGAAAAAATAGATACATAAACAAATCGCTTGTTTTGTGTAAAATGACGGATTCTTATCACACTGACACACGATGAAATAACTGTTTTAGTGGCATCAAAATTGACCGGTTTGCGATACAGCTGTCAATTTCGTTTAGAATTGCATTCTATTTTCAACCAGACACCGGATTTCAACTATCTGTTGTTTTTTTAAGCTAATAATTTAGATTTGGAAGTAAAGTTTGATCAAAATTATTTTAATTAAGATTTAATTTTTTTTAATAATTTATTTTTAACTAAAATGTATTATTTATTTAAGTTTAATTACTTGATTTTAATAATGTGATATTTTTATGAATAAGAAAATAAATATTTCTTAACAAATATTGTAAAGACACTTATTAGCATGACCATATTTTAAATTAACTTTTAATATAATTTTATATTTGTGTTATTTATTTTTTGTCGTTAGTTCAATTGCCAGATGCTGAATTTGTTAGGATGATAAATTTAAACTTGAATTTTGCAATTGTATGAATTTCTGATGATAATTATTCTCTTAGAAAAAATAAATAAATTATGCTAATAATTATTTCACTTGGGATTCTAGTTTGTACTCCCACTCATTTTATCTCAACTCAAATTTATTAACTATTTAATTAAAAGAGATAGAAAAGGTAAAACACACAAAAATTAAAGAAATATATTTCTTTTTTTTATTTTAATATTTGATTTACAGCGGAATAGAATTTTAAAAATTTAGAGTTCGATTGTGAGATACGTAAAATCTAATTTAAAAATTGCTTCATATAAAATTTGAATTCAAATTATTCTGAACATTTTGTTATTAATTAAACATTATTAACCTATTAAATTTAATCATTTGATTTAAGACACATTTTCTATGTAAATTATCATTAAGGTGCTATGTGTAATAATGTAATGAGGTGCTAGTATACATTATTGAGTTGTTGTATTTAATGTTAGAGAAGTAGTAAAAGTTAAAAGGATAAAAAGGCAAAATAGTACCAATTTATTCTTTAGTTTATTTTCTACCATCATTTAAAAAGATTTTGTAAGAGTCAAAAATAAAATTTAGAAAGTATGTTGAAGTATATAAAGTTATCACGTGGGGACAATTACACAAATTTTAACGTGGATTCACCAATATTCATCATCCATCTACTATCACTTTAAGATTTGTCATTACATATTTATCTACAGAAATATCCTCCATTCACCATTGGCAACTTAGAGTAATTGACTTTTTCGTCAAATTACTTGCTAATGCAAGAGAACACTTTGCACATAAATTATAAATTGTAAAAAGTCACTTTCTTTCCCCCTCTCAATATTACTAGTAAAGGAATTTAAAGAAGTGAATTAGGGGATTCTTCATGTTATTGAATGAATGGAATAAATTCCAAATACAAGAGTATTGACTTATATAGATTTTACAATAATGATAACAGAGTAACAAACTCCTAATAAGAAGGCTAATTGTTGTAACTGATTCTCAACTAACAAATTGTATAGTTAGTTAACTAATAGGTCCCCACAAGCTGGAGGATATATGGTAATAAGACCCAACTCGGAGAGAAAGTTGTGAAAGGGAAAAGAATCAAATGGCTTACTCAAGCAATTTGCCAACTGTTGAGAAGATGAGACAGGGAGTAGATGAAACAATTTATGTTGTAGCTTTTCCCGGACTAAATGACAGTCTAATTCAATGTGTTTTATGCGCTCATGATACGAAGAATTTGCTACTAATGGCGAGCTGGGTGACTGTCGCAATAGATTAAAGCAGGGCTGAATATGATGTATGAAAGTCATTTAATAGATAAGTCAACCACTGTAGTTCGCAGACATCAGAAGCTATTTCTTGATACTCTACTTCAGATGACGATCTTGAAACAGTAGGTTGTTTCGACTTCCAAGATGTAAAGTTGAGTTTGCTGGAAAAAATAACCCAAGAGCTAGACTATTTTTTATGTATCTGATGACTCTTGTTGTTGTGTCAAAATGAATGTTTGTTGGAGAATCATGAACTGGTTGATCTGCTGCGCGACAAACGAAATGTCTGGTGTTGATAAGATAAATTATTTTTCCTACAAGACGTTTGTACGATTCTGGATCAGACAGGATAGTACCCGTGTCCTTGCTGAGTTTATTTCGCTTTTTCATAGGAGTGGAAGATGGTTTGGATGCAATGTCAACAAGGATGTCCAATGCATATTTTCTTTGACAAACATGAATTCCTTCTTTTGATCTTGAGATTTCCAATCCTAGAAAATATTTTAGGAACCCCAAATCTTTAATTATGAAAGTATTGTGCATGAACCCTTTGATGGATGTAATTTCGTCAATATAATTGCCAACTAATATTAGATCATCTACATAAATTAGCAAACAGTGGATGAGTTATGGTGTTTCATAGAAAAGAGAAGAATCAGATTTTGACTGAATATATTGTTTTGATATTAATGCAGCAAAAAGCTTGGAAAACCATTGTTTGCTTGATTGCTTCAAGCCATATATGGACTTGTGCAATTTGAAAACTTGGTTAGTATTTGAATTGGATAACCCAAGGGGTAAAGTCGTACACTTCCTATTCAAGGTCTTCATGCAAAAAAGCATTGTGGACATCTAATTGATGTAAGTGCCAATTCATGGAAGAGGAAATAACACGAAGTAATCGTATAGTTGTCAATTTAGCTACAAGTGAATATGTGTCAAAAAAATTTATACCTTCAATTTGATTATATCCTTTTGCTACTAAACGAGCTTTATACCTCTTTATCTTACCCATTGGCGTGATACTTGATTTTGTAGACCCATTTGCATCCAATTGGCTTTTTACCATGAGGGAGAGCAATAAGAGACCAAGTGTTATTCTGATGAAGAGCCTTGAACTCATATTCATCGCCTCAACCTAACATTCATGATGGACAACATTCTTAAAAGAAGAAGGCTTCTCATGGGAGGAAATAGCAGAAATAAAAGCAAAGTGGGGAGGGGATATTTTATCATAAGAAATAAATTAAGACAAAGAATACAAAACATTTGATGAAGAAGATTCAAGAACAACATTACAATAAAAGTCATTCAAATAAGGTGGTGGATTTTTGGGCCTAATAGACTTTCTGATATTTAAATCATTATTAAGTCTATCATATGCAATGGTAGCAAGGGAAATAGGCATGTTGACATTGTTATTAGAAGCAAGATATGCTGAGAAGAATTAGTTTCCATAAAAGTATCATCAAGCATAGCAACATCATTATTATTGTCAAATCGAAATAGAAGATGCATGATGATCATGTTGTCGTTTGTAAGGGATTTCAGATTCATAAAACACCATATTTCTAGAAACAAACACACCATGAAATGACATGTTAAAAAGTAAATAGCCTTTGGTTCCTTCCTTTTAACCCAAAAAATGCATTTTCTTGCCCTAGGATCAAGTTTATCCCGATGTTGTGTTAAAAGTGCCAGTAAAGGATAAATATCCAAAAACTTTTAGTTCAAGGAAGGTAGGAAGCTACTTAAACAACGAATCATAAGGTGTTTTATTATTAATAACAGGAGAAGGTAATCTATTAATAATGGAAATAGCATGACATAAAGCAAATGACCAAAAACACTTGGACAAATTAGAATGGAAAAGTAATGATCTAGTGACATTCAATAAATGACGATGCTTTCTTTCAATAATAGAATTTTATTGTGGTGTTTCCACACAAGAAGTTTGATGCAATATACCAAGAGAGGAATAAAAGGATGGAATGTTGAATTTCATACCATTGTCACTTCTAATAACCTTTACCTTTATGGAGAATTGAGTTGAAACAAAATTTATAAAGTTGGGAATACACTTTCTACTGTCAGACTTTTGTTTCATCGTAATAGTCCAAGTATATCTAGAAAAGTCATCAACAATTGTAAAAAAATATTGATATCCTTGTAAAGAAACAGTATTGATAGGTCCCTAAATATCCATATGCAATATGCCAAAATACTATTGGAAACATGTTGACTAACAGGGAAAGGCAACTTAGTTTGTTTAGCTAAATGACAATGATCACAAACGACATTTTTATTGAATGAATGTATGGATCATGAGTACAAAGCTGTTGTGATACAGAATTTGATGGGTGATCTAACCTATAATGCCAAACATCAAAGTTTTTGTTACATTGAGATATTAAAGAATCAACATTGTAAGTGTGCAAATCATGAGTGTATGCAGAAACAGTTTGAACATGAGTAACAGGAGACTGATTGAGTATGTAGAGGTTATTTTGGAGCTCAACATCCCCAATCGTCCTCTGGGTAGATAAGTCCTGAATAATGCAAGAATTAGGAGAAAATATTATGCTACAATGCAATTTTCTTGTTAATTGAGGTAAAAAAAATTAAACTTAAGTGAAATTGTGGTAAATATAAGATATCATGAAGCAAGAATTCATCAGAAAGTTGGATGCTGCCAAAAAAATATTAGGGTTTGTTACTAGCAATGGATGTAAAACATTTTATGAAAGGGCATACATGATCAGATGCTCCTGAGTCTAATATCCAAATAGAATTAGGATGAAGATTCTTGCCAGACTTAGCAACGCTGGAAATGACATGCTGACTTGAATCTAAAGATACTTGTTTTCTAATTGGAGTCTCTGACTAAGAGGATTCAAGTAGATTAACAATGTTTTGATAGTCTTCTTTTGAAATCGACAAAGAATTGTTAGATGCAGTGCTACCATTGTTCTTGGAACCTTGTGAATTGGAACTGTTTCTGGAATCTGAACCCGCAGTGGCATTATTCTTGTTTATTGACTCAAGTTGAGCTTTGGATTTGTAACCCGGAGGAAACTCATGCTTGAAATAACAATTTCCTATTGTATGATTTCTTTTGCTACAATGTGTGCACAATATATGAGATATATTCCCTCTGCCATGACCTTGAGAATTCTTCGAAATAAAGGTATTTGGATTTGCGATGTTAACAAAGGCAGTAGAATTTGATGGTGATTCTTGAAATGGATAATCTTGTTGAGTTAGTGAAGAGTATGCCTTTAATATGGATGGTAAAGGACCCATATGCAATATCTGTGTTCTAATGTTGGCGTAATTGTCCTTTAGACCTTTTAAAAAGCAAAGAATGTATTCATTGTTCTTATAGGTGCGAATGCTGGTGGAAAGAGAACAAACCCAAGGAGTACACGTCGAATGGACGTATATCACCTAATTCATTCCACAATATTTTCATATCAGTAAAAGTAGAAATGGAACGATCACCTTGCTTTAATGAGTGTAGGTTGCGAAGAAGATCTTAAACCCTAAAGTTGCCTTTGGTAAATGGCTCTTCAATATTTTTCCATAACTTGAAAGTAGAATCAATACTTATTGTGTTCTAGTAGATGTGAGGTCATAAAGTTCTAATAATCCAAGAAATAACCATGTTATTGCAGCGATCCCATAGATCAAAATTTGGATATATGATTGAAAGTTATGACAAAAATCCGTTGATAAATTTGATCTTGCTCTTTGAAGATAGAGTCCTTTTCATGATCGACTCTACTTATAATAATTACAATCATCAAGAGGAGTTGTGACCAGAACCGATCTCGAATTTTCGTTAGGATGAAAAAAAATGATTACTTGAATCCTACTGTGGATCTTTGGTAGGACAAGTCTTGACGGTAACAAGTGTCGACGTCAAAACTATCGGAGTCAGACATTTAAAAGTTGCCACTGAATTAAGATAAGCAATATTGATTTGAGACAACAAATTTACAACAAATTTACGAAATTGAAGAAATTTATTTATTATTATGGTGCAACCGTATTACTGGTAAAGAAATTTAAAGAATTGAATTAGATGATTCCTCATATTATTGAATGAAAGGAATAAATCTCAAATACAAGAGTATTGACTTATATAGACTTTACAGACTTTACAACAATGGTGACAGAGTAATAAACTCCAAATAAAAAGGCTATTCTCAACTATAGTTAATTGTATAGTTACTTACATATGTCTTCTTTGATAAAATTGCTAATTCAATTAATATTAAAAATATATCTTAAACATTTATTTATCATTCCTTCGAAAACTATAAAAAAAAAATCTTTTTTTTACTCCTTTTCCTCCAAAGCCCTCTTCTCCCCCCCAAACTTCCAAACATAGCTCTAAGTAATTCAATGATCTCCAAACTAATTAAACCTTTATAATACTCCTCAAAACTCATCCATCATCACCTTCACCACAATCCATTAGAATATATTGTTCATTACTTTGAAAAAACTAGAATATATAGTTCATTTGTCATAGCACACTACATTTAATTGATTGAAATAGGTGAAAAAATACATTTTCAAAAGATATTATATTTAATCTTTAGGTATTTCAACATCAACTTCGGATAAAGGTAAATACAGAGATGATGCTTTCATTCTTCAAGAGTTTCCAGTAATGAACTGGACCTCAAGTATAACGCTTTATTATATATATCGCTTCACGAAGCCCCTAACTAAGAAAAGACTAACATCCAATAATTTGTATATGAAAGTTTGGTAGCCTAATTCAACAATGACAAAAATTAAAATTGAAGGTCGTGATATAATTATAATATGATAGCAAACTCTACAACAGATGGCTTAAAAAGAAGCCTTTTAATGTTAAAGGCCATGTAGTTTATCGCCAAATGAGCAGACTGCATTCAGATCAAGTTATAGATAACGACCAATTCACAAAACCTTTGTCTTTTAACCAGACGCATTCTTCCTTGCAGCATATACCCTAAATGCAGCCACCCCAACAACCGCCACTGCCGCTCCAACTGCAATATGATGGGTTGATAAAATTAGCAAACATAGAAACAAACGCAACAAATAAGCAAAACTGGTCAAAATTTAAAGTATTTAAAAGACAGCGGCAGACACAATAACCAAAATATAGAAAGCCCCATCATTTAGCAACGCTTTCTGGAGAAACCAGAAAGATGGTTCCCAAGAAGGTCCTATAATGCAGGGACTTTGGTAACAGCCATTCATTTATTTATATACATTTGCTACCATTTGATCTTGTTGATAATTCATTGGCTACCTAATTCCTAAATTCCAACTCCAAGCAACATCTACCCATCAAAAGAACATGAAACAAAATTTAGAAAACAACACAGGCAATAAACGGATTCAGATGAAGTTCAACGATAACACAGGAGAAACAAAACAAGCTAAATGGAAACACCAATAGGGACTACAATTATATATAACCTCAAAGGTTATAAGTGACAAATCATTGCAAAATAAAATGAACTGTGCAACCAAAAGAGAGAACACATGAACCTAGATAAATCACATCACCCAAAATTTAAATAGGTTAATAGGCTCATTTTAGCAAGTTGGCATACAAGATTAACAACTTTAATATACAAAAGACAAAAGGAACTTAATCGACAACCAACAAGCCAACCTAAAAACTGATATACCTGAAACAAACATAAGAGATCGATTTATGAGCCTGTGGTACTGCTTGCGGGTTTTTCCAGCTTCAGTTTCTGGAATGCTTAAATGAGGGTGCTCGGCAGCAGTTACAATTCGGCGGAATAGACTGTTAAAATCACCTAATTTCACACTGATTGGTATAGGAGCCTCTACTCCCATGTCCTGACTAACCTACAAAACCCATTGGCATGTCAAAAGTACATTACAGTTAATACAGGATAAAGCAGTATCTTGAAATTTCTCATATCAAGCAAGCACATATGTCATGATTATATATTAAATATATGCCAAGGACGACATCAGAATATAATATTTTTTCTTGACAATCTGTTCTAACACAGCTGTGCTTATGTCCATCAGTCCTTGTAAATTGGACATATATACTACAACAAGAACCTATATTAAAATGCACAAAAAAGTGTTGCAAAAACAGTGAAACAGTCTAATTATAAAGCCTACCAGAGCCATCACACTATCACAGTTAACAAATAAAACATAATCTATAGAGCCAAAACAAACTTATGCTTGATAAAAGAATAGCAATATTTATGCAAAAGACGTATGACGTGTTACTTTCATAAATGAGCTATAGCAATATTTCCAAATTCTTAATTCAAAGCTCGAAACTGCCATTCAAAGATGACATACGATAAAAAGTAAAACAAGAAAAACTAAACTAGCTTTCAGTCTGCTTAATCATATTTCAATCTGAAGATCAAAGCATACACATAAACAGATTACTACACGCTATATATTGCTATTCAGAAAGTTCAGTGAAATCATCATTCCAAGACGTGTCATTCACCACATTAAATATCTCTTCATCTAACCATCCAACAATTATGTAGAGCAATATGCACAAACAATTATGTACATAATCCTGCAAATGAAAAAGTTAATGAAAAATACCCTTGTTGAATCTTGTATAGCCAATGTGAATGAATCCAGGTCATCTTTAGCTGCAACTATAAGGCAGGGCACCTCATAGCCAGTATTTTCTCCATGACCAGCAATTTCTACCAAGAGTTCAGACGATGCCTTCCATGAAGACTCATCAGACCTAAAATGAATATTTAGTCAGCTGAGAACAACCAACATTTTTCCAGGTACTTGGTATGAGTTGCCTGTTGCCAACAGTCCAGACCACACCAAATGAAATTACAGTTAACCTAGAAGCCCTAGATGAGTTCGATGAGTTGTAAATTTAAGCAGTATCTTTGAATGAATAGCATGCAAATTCATTTCTAACAGGACCAATTATGACCTAAGTATATTTCAAATTAGCTATGTAACAAATGTAATACATAATTTCTATGGTATGTTGGTATAATGAGCTTTTAATAGCCGTGGTAACCTGTCATGAAGGAAAACTGCAATGTCACATGAAGCCAAAGACTCCTTATTTGCCAGCAGCCTTTTAACTCCACCTTCAGGAATCTCTCTCAGCACAAGATACTTTTTGTTTTCCTGCAAAAAAAAAAATGATAAACCATGAATTTGAAGATATAAATGTCAAGATGTATAATACGAATACATCAAAAGAAGACTTTGGTGCTGGAAAAGGTAAAAGGGATAAAATATCTGTCACAATATGAAGATGTCAATCAAGTATCATTTACCCTAGAATATTCAACAACATTTACAGCATAACGATCCTCGTCGGTTGGATTGTAAGCTTCAGAATATGGCCTGTATTATGAATTCAACAACAATAAGGTATGATGCTCAATAATTAAAGCTCTGTTACCAGGAATCTTCAAGATAACACAGTGAAAATACCTTCCAATGAAAGAATTCAATAATGAAGATTTTCCAGTCTGCCTAGGCCCAAAAACAAAGCACTGGAACACATTTCTTTCTGACAGTTGTTTTTTGCGATCTGAGCGTCGCTTCCTAGTTACACGGATAGCAGACGACGGATCACTAGGGTAACCAATGTATATGAGATTCTCCACACTAAAGGTTGGGTTAAGAAGTGTCATGAGTGCCCACTGTCCAAAAAAACAGATATGTTAAAAAATGATATATTAAAAAAAACAGAGACCAGACATACAGTCATACATCATGTAGAACTGAGACAACTTTGATTCTCAAAACACTTTCCAAATTGAGTGATACGACTATACTTAGAAACCTACCACTCTTCTACAAACATTGTTCCACTAAATTTTAAGAGGAAGGAATAGCGACAAATAAAAGACTTGTGCACCTCTGACAAAAATGCATCAAGTGATAGTCCTCCAAATGCGTTCCTTTCTGCAGCATCCTCGTATGGATTTCCAATCCAGGGACTGCAATTAAAAATAATTAAATATTAAATATCAAATAAAATTGGCAAGAGTCTCCTCATTGACTGAGACTCGTGAAAGGTGTAAATACTAGATCCTTAAAGCATGTGTGTACATTTAAAAAATTGCACAACATATGAAAGATTCCACATCACACTGCCCCCAAACCAACTTAAGAAGAAATCGATGCAAACAATTCCACCTTGAAATGGTGGACAACAAAGTATACTTATCTAGAACAAAATATGTGGTAAGCAATCTACCTTTCTGGTGCTGTAGAAAACAATTCTTCAATTTCACGAGGTCGCAGCATCCCATCCTGGAGGGAGGAAAAGATGTGGTTAATTTGCAACTTGTATAACGAAAAAGTCAGTTGAGAGATTGTCTGAAAATAATTGAGGATCCGCATGAAAAAGTGAAATTATTCAGGATCATATGCGCAAATGACATACACGATCACCATCAAATGCATCAAAAATTGTCTTCAAGAAATCAATTGCTTCAGTTGTCAATTCAACACTCTGCAAACAATAAATCCAATGTGGAAACAATTAAGATACAAGTCCCCTATAATCAACAAATTGATCTTAAACAGGTATAACATATAAAGAACACAATAGATAAGGCCACACAATTCATCTCAAAAGAAACACCTGATCAGGTTCACATTTCAAAGGTGGAAGTAGTTCTTCAGCAAGCTTGATATCATCACTGTATCCAAACTTCCTAAGCACAGTCCATGTTGTCTCAAGACGCCCTTTTTCTATGAAAAGGGCATGAAGAAATAGAAATCCTGTCAAAGTAAGCCCTCGTTCATTCACACCTTCGGACAATTTTTCTTGCACAACCTTCTTTACACCCACAATTTCAGATGGTTGCAAAGGGGCATTGAAACATTTAACCTGAAGATAGTTTTGTTAGATTTTACACAAATCATATGCACAAGTTTTTTTCGACAAAAAAATCACAAGTTTTTTTTTTACATAAATTTCATATGCACAAGTTAACATACCATAACATAACCTACCATTGCATATGTTAATAAGCTTATAATCAAACTATGAGGTGTCATATAGTACTCGGATAATAAACAAGCCACAATTTTGACGTTTAATACAATAAGGGAGAGTTAAAACCTGAAAATCATTCAATTCATCATCACTAAGGGCACCATCTCTGTCATGGTCACAGAGGATAAAAATTCGCTTCAAAGCCCGCACACATCGAGGCTTTAGAGTCTGTGACTCTTGATCAAATAAAGGAGCGGTCGGATGAAGAACGGCCTTTTGTGCATAGTAGAAAACTTCAGCGACCTTCAAGGAAATTAAATTGCAATTTTATAAAACTTATATATTTATCGCACCTTTGAAATAGGATTTCAAAAAAGGAGGAATTTGACTGCAATAGTATGAATAAAAGATACCTGGATAAGCTTAGATGCTGAACACTCAATGCAAGTTTCAATCTCTCGGAACTGTTGCATTATTGGTGACATCACCTGTTCTAGGCTCACCTGCTGATTGTCATCTCGCAAATCAAGCTTACAACCAACCACTATAACTGGAACTTTTACCTGTTAATTAAGTTCAAATATCAATGTGAAGCATAATTCTCTGAAAACGAAAATATATTATGTGAATTGGATTAAGTTGTAAAATTAACAGATGTATACAACAAGCATGTGCAATTTACAATAACTGGTTTAGTAATTTACAATTATCTATATAGTCTCCCACTTCCTTTCTTGCAGAACATTAATTTTCTCCTCTTTTTTCCTATCTTTTCACTTATGGGGGGACTAAAGGAGCTGCAGTTGACTATAAAGTACTTCAAATGCAAAAACATGAAAAGGAGAGATCAGAACCTCTAGATCACGAAGATGCGGGAGCCAATATGTACTTAGACTTTCAAGTGTCTCGGGCCGATCACATGCATAAGTGAGGACAACTGTTTCAGCCTTCTTTAGTTCTTCAGCAACTTTATACCTTTCCTCAACACTGAAACAATAATATAATTAACAACCACAAGAAAAATAAAGTGAAATGGTGAAGACACTCAGATTAGGGTAAATTTCCCTAGCAATAGCATATAGATAAAAACATACGCATGCAATTGCATTTCATAGTGTAAACTTCACATACTTTCTTATTAGGCAAAATGGTAGACATTAACATAATTTCAAAAAAAAAAAAAAAAAAAACTTAACATAACGTTATGACATTGATCAATTAACAGTTAAAAAGGACAACATAATGTTTAGATCATGTTTGGATAAACAGCTTATAGCATATGGGCGCTTATATGTAAGCTATTTAAATAACTGAGAGTGAAATAAAGGCAAATTATCGTTAGATAAGCTATAATCTATTTTCATATCTATCCGTGATAGCAACATGAGTTGTTTCCAGAGGCTCTCCCAAACAGTTGCAAAAATGCTTATGCCAATAGATACACTCAAATAAGCAAATCCAAACACGCCCCTAATCTGGCTCCAAAATCAAAGATCAACTCCCAAACACCAAAAGATGTTGTAGATTTAATGAGAAAGAAAAAAAAATACAATTACAACAACAAGTAAATCTAACTGTGAGTTTTAAGGCCTGTAATAAAAAAATCGAAAAAAAATAAAACATCCTCAATGAATCTTGCGTCCATTATTGAAACTTCAAAACGCGATTATTTAACTAACGAATGAATGTCGACGAGAACGTTAAATATATTATACCGGGAAGTGGTGTCGATGATTGTGACTGGCACGCGATCAGGATACTGATCTACAGGTAGAACGGTGGGAGGCAATACCGGAGCGACATTGACGGGGAATCTGTCAGAAGCGGCGGTAGTAATAAGGCTGGATTTACCGGTTCCTTTATCTCCGGCAACGACAATACGAACGCCGGTACGACCGTGAAGGGTTGTTGCGTTAGCTCTAACCATGGATACAGCAAGAAAAGAAAGAAGAAACCTAAAATCAAAATTCGAAAGGAGTGAAGTGAGATTGCGTTATTAGACTTAATAATAAAGGACGAAGCTCTGTGTAAAAGTGTGTTGCGAAAACGAAACGAAGGAGTTAAGAGAAACCCTAACTTTAACGGTGTATAACTAGCCGGTGGCTGTTTAGGATTTTCACTTCCACTGTTAGTTATAAATTTATTTGCCTTGCACCTCAATGCAGCACGTAATTAACCCGTCGATAAAAAATATACGAAATTCACGAATAGATTTGCAGTGGTTTCTACGCTATCTTGTATATCACCTCTTTAACCTAAATGTGAAAAATAATATTAGACAATCTTTTGCTTAGGTTTTTATAGAAAGAAAAAAAGTTTTTATGGAGTTACAAAATTGCATTTTTTAAATCTATATTTTTTATTTCCTATAATAATTAAAATTTGAAATGAAGTAACATCTAGTGGATTTCTTTTTTACTTTTTATTTTTTTACTTTTACGGGAAACATCTAATGGATTTCTTTTTTACTAAGTATCTAGTGGATAACGACACAAATATTAGTATTGCTTTAAATGAGAGTATAGGTTTAATTTCCACCAAAAAAGAAAATTCATACAAATATGTTCAAGTATAAGTTTTGTTGTTAAGTGACTTCAAATTTAGTTATTTGTCACCGTTGCCAAGTAGTAGTACAA